>JAQHUG010000072.1:5107767-5128325 GCA_028555095.1 Dicrostonyx torquatus | reverse complement strand
CTGGAACTAGCTCTTGTAGACCAGGCTGGTCTCGAACTCACAAAGATCCGTCTGCCTCTGCCTCCCGAGTATGGGATTAAAGGCATGTGCCACCACTGCCCAGCCTGGAAACATTTGTTTTACAGACATGGGTACCACTCTTTTCCCTTTGTCCTGTCCTTTCTCCCTGCTGCTGAGAATGTGACAGCAGTATTATGAACTGCAGGGTCCATTTAAAATCTTGAGAGAAAAGACTACAGACTGCAGGCACCTTAACCTTGATGGTGTTGGTCCAATGAGCCCATAGGAATCGGGTTTGCTAATACAAGATGAATCAAAATATACAGCCAAACTTGTGTGACTGTGACTTAATTATTAATACGTGTTAACTCTTGCTCTTCAAGGGTAAAAACCAAACCAAACAAAGCATAAAATGCAAGTTTTAGGATGTTATTGGTTGCAGTTTAAGTTTTCCCGGTGGGGCTGATCTCAAATTAGCAGTGTGAGGTCACTGTGACAGCTAAAGTTGATCATTCGTTTGGCTGCCTAGATAGAATGCCTGGGGGATCCTCACAGACTCATTTCTAGATGAGAATATTTCCAGAGACAATTAGACCCCGAGAGGTCTGGTCTAATCAAAGGAATAGTCCCTTGGTGGATTCAGAATACGATGGCATCATTGGGAGGTGCTGAAATGTAGGCCATGAGGTCTAGTTGGGGGAAGTAAGCTACTGGGAGCCATGTCCTGAGGGGTGTATCTGTGTTCCTGACTGCCGTGAGGTAAACGCCACCATGGTATGTGCATCACAAGGCTAGGCTACCACCAACTGAAATCTCTGAGATCAAGACGACCCCTCCTTCTTGCCCTGGCTCTCTCTCACCTGTGTTTCTCGGTTCCAGTCACACAATGCCAAGACGGGTTTATCCACAGGAGCACACCATGCAGCAGGCCAAGTGTACTTGAGGACAATAGTAGATACAAGCAACCCTGAGAACAGACATATAGCATGTAAAATATCATTAGGAAGTGATGAATTATGTGGTATATATCACCTTTGCAATATGTTTTCCCCCGTGCTGAAACTTGAACTAATGGAATGCTAGGCAGGAACTTTATCACTGAACTATATTACAGGGACAAAACTATATTCTACATAAATTTTTCAGTTATTGAAATATTTGACAGCTACCCTGAAAAATTCCTGAGAATTTGATCGTGAGCTCATGTCCAATATGCCATTCCATTTTAGACAACATTAGTTGTGTTAGTAAATGTATATTATTTGAGTACTAATTGTATTTATAGGATAAAGTGTGATACTTGAATGGTCAGGAAAATTGGCATGTCCACGACCATGAAGTCTAATATTCTCATATTGATTTTTTGTTTTTGTTTTGTTGTTGCTTTTGTTCTGGTCTTTTGTTTTGTTTTGTTTTTGGGGACAGGTTTCTCTGTATAACAGCTTTGGCTGTCCTGGAACTTGTTCAGTAAACTAGGTCAGACTCAAACTTACAGAGATCCACTTGCCTCTACCTCCTAAGTGCTGGGATTAAAGGCATGAGCTGCCACCACTGCCTATCACAGAAGGAATTTTTTAGAAATCCACCATGTCCTAAAATACTATCTAAGAAGATGAAGATGAGTCTATTGGTCCAAAGTCATCAAAAAAAAAATCACTGTTTGTAGGATCCAATTTGACGACATAGAATCAATCACATTAGAACTTGATGTGGCTCTGTATCCAGCCACACCACCAGGGCACAGGTGGAGATGGCTCAGTGACTAAAAAGTCCTTGCTGCTCTTCCAGAGGGCCCAAGTTTGAATTCTGTACCCACATCGTTGGGCCGTTCACAACTGCCTGTAACTCTAACTCCGGGGGAATCTGACCCCCTCTTCTGGCCTCTGTTACCATCTGCACATAGGGAACAAATGTGATCAGGTTTGTTTCTGTCAGTCATCTGTTGCTCTGTATGAGACACTCTGATGTCTAGTACTTCAAAGAAACCAGTTTCTGTGCTCATGGGTCTTTGGGGTCTTTGGGTCAGTAAGTTGGGCTAGGATCAAGAGAACAGGTGACTTTTACTGACACTGCCTTGTTGAAGCATGGTTCCCGCAGTTGGTAAGTCCCAAAGAAATCACATAGATGTCTATATTAATTATAAACTGTTTGGCCTAGTATCTCAGGCTTCTTGTTAACTCTTATAAGTTATATTAGCCCGTAATTATTTTCTGTGTTAGCCACGTACCTTTTTTGGCGAGGCAGTCACATCTTGCTTGTTCTGTGTCTGGCTTCCTCTGTGTCTGGGTGACTACAGCAGACTGAAACTTCCCTCTTCCCAGAATTCTCGTTGCCTTGCCTCTACTTTCTGCCTGGTTGCCCCACCTATACTTCCTGCCTGGCTACTGGCCAATCAATGTTTTTTTGAAATACAAATGACAGGGTACAGACCATTGTCCTACAACACTGCCTGATGGCACGAGGGCTGCTGGTGTGAAGGCTGCCAGCTAGGATTGCTCATCAGTATTCTACATGGTGTCATTAGGTCTATCCTGGTCTTCATGCAGCAGTACCATGATTCCATGAGGATGAAGATAGATGTTGCAAGGTATCATCATGTGACCTAGGCTTAGAAGTCATACACTGTCACCCCTCCAATGTTTTGCTGGTCACAAGGGCAGCCCAGCTTCAAAGGGCGAGGAAACAGGATCTTGGTGGGAGGAACTATAGACCTGATAACTGTTTTGAGTTTATCACATCAGTGTATCCATCTAATTTTATCACCTTACTCTGAGGCCTCCTCTACTGCCGGCATTCAGAGTAATCATATTCTAAATGGTGAGAGTTGAAACCTTCTCCAAAAAGGTCTCAGCTGTGGTCAGGGATCTGCAGCCTCCTTCCTTCCTCCAGAGCTGTTTAAGGCCAGCCAGGTCAAAACTGTCCTGAAGCTGTTGTCAGTGAAGAGAGGGCGGGATGGTCCTGGTTGGCTACCTAGAGACATGACTAGGGAAATGGTTGCTTCCTTTGCACTCAAGTACTCTTCTCACAGGACCCGTGCTGATGAACCAGTGTCAGTCAAAGACCAGTAAGTGTGCTGACATTTCGCTAAGAGTCGTTACCTAGACACACGTGCATAAATGTGCTAATGAGGGAGTTTTCTTAAGGGCTCTCATATCCAGGATTATTCCAAGTCACCGTTGAATGCAAACATCATCAGAACAGTGTGTTAGGCTTAATAGCCCAGAGTGCTTCTGTAATTCTTAATCCCCCACATACTTGTGACAGATCAGCCTCTGAAATAGGAACGTAGCCCCGGGGGAGAGAATGGCTTTAATCACCAAACCTCAGGTGGGAGAGCACTACCAACTAATGACTTCCCCATGCCTTGCAGCTTACAGAGCATAAATCTCCAGGCTACTCAAGACAGAAACCAAAATAATCATTTGCTATCAAACTGTTTTGCAAGCCATATATGGATGGCATAATTCTGAGAGGCTGTTTCATGTACTTCCTTGGCAAAGAAAGAGGCTGGGGGAAGAAATTTAGATCATAGAAAAGCTCCCTGCCCCCCAGACACTCAATCCTTCCGCTGTGCACGCACAACCCAGTAGGTATCTGGAGGTCGAGGTTACGCAGGATTTTATTCATTCCTTCTTGAGTTTTCAAGTTCTATTTGGACCAATATCACTTATATATGTATATTAATTATTTGTTTACAGAGGGGGCTTCTTTTCATCTTACCTCTAACCCGTCATCTTCACTTACCTTATTTCAATCCTCCCAACACACGCAGAGGCACAGAATTTCTTCCCATTTAAGTTAATTTGGTGCTTAAAACAGAATCCACTGTGAGTGTCTTCCAAAACACAAAAGGACTTAGTTGCAGAAGTGGCGGGAAGGCTGAAGTGAGCTCTCAAGATAGGATCCCTCAAGGACTACTAGGGAGCTGCAAGGTCTGTAGAGGTCAGAAAAGTGAGGGATGCAGCAACACAGACCCAGCTCAGGACCTTAATGCAACAGGTGCGATACGGGGGTAAAGAAAACAGAATCTGAATGCCAGGATCAAAGCCACTGACTTTGTTCCTGAAAATGTCGTGATCTCATGACCTTGTTTGCTTCAGGAGATAGAAGAAGGAACAAAAAAGGGGGGGTGACCCACGGTTTCACTGCTGCCTTGAAAATAGACATACGCGAATTTGCTGAAACAGCTACCTAGCTGAAAGAGAGTTGAAGAAAGCCCCGTGGAAGCTGTCAGATCTTGACTGGGTTAGACGAAGGCACACCCAGATCAGTAAAGCAGCACCTCTGGCTGTGGCTGTGGTGTGCCACTGGGATCCTGAGGACTCCTACCTGTGGATGGTTTAACCCACTGATGGATTCTGAATTTGAGAAGATCATTGATAGGTGGCAGAATGTGAAACGTGGGGCCACGTGGAGGAAGTGGGCCACTGAGGCAGTATCTTTAGGGGCTGTATTTTCTCGTTTTCAACCTGTGGGTTGTGACCCCCTTGACAATCCTCTACCTCAAAAAAATATTTACACTACAACTCGGAACAGTAGGAAAAGTACAACTATGCAGTAGCAATGAAATAATTTTATGGTCGGGGTCACCACAACATGAGGAACTGTATTAAAAGATCACAGCATTAACAAGGTTGAGAACCAGTGTCTGACCCCTTCCTGTTAGGATTCTGCTAAGCTTCCTGTCTACCATGATGTGAACAGTTCTACTCTGCCACCCATCACTCACCATGGTGATGGACTGAAACGTCTGGAACCATGGATGAGCAAAGATGTCTTCCTTAGATTCTTTCTGGGACAAGAAGTTTAACATAAAACATGCTTGACTTTCTCACTTCTGCAACAAGAAAAGTCCTCTAGCAGGAGGTAAAAATGAGTATAGTGTCTACTTACCAGAACGGGACTCCACTTGACACTCTTCCCTGGAAGGAAACTACATAAAATATTTAGCAAGCACCCTCAGGACCAGGAACTCCTAACCCGTTTTCAACTATTTCATTCAGTCCCAATCTTACCCCCCTCAATCAGGTACTATTGTGACTTCAGTTCTTCTGTGGAAGACCACAGAGGTAAACTCATTTAACCAGGGACAAGGGGAGATGGGGCAGCCCAATTAGTGTTGTGTAAGGCCCAAATTGAGCCACATCAAATCCTGTGTTATCTCGGTTACTCTAGACAACTCAGGGCTGCTAATTCCCTCCCCAGGCAATAAATGCAGAAAAAAAAAATGGTTTGCACTCCATTTTCTGGAATTGAAAAGATTATTGCCTAGCATACTTCTGCAAGTCCATTTTGGGAATGGGCATTGCTCTAGTACATTGGCCAAATAAAGGCCTGCTGACACTGTGTTTGTTTGTGTGTATGCGTGTATATATGTGTGTATGCATGTGTACGTACATGCCTATTTACATGTGTACGTGTGTATGTTCATTCACACATGTGTGTCCATGTGTGCCTATATATACCTTTGTGTATTCCTGGGGATCAAGCCGAGGGTTTTACACATGTTAGGTAAGTCTCTGGCACTTAGCTACTCTCGACCTCCATCCCAAGATGGGCAGGACTCTCCACAACCTTTGCTCTGATGTTATCACCCAAAAGCCATAAGCGACACAGCTTTCTAAGTATCTTACAAAGACATGAGTTTGAGTGGCTGGGGAGATGGCTCTCAATAACATGCTTTCCAATTCAAGCGTTAGCACCTAAGCCTGATTCCCAGCAACCACATACAAAAAACTGGATGTGGTAGCGTGGGCTTAGAACCCGCAGTGGAGAGGGAGAGACGGGTGGGGTTCCTAGGCAGTCACTTGCCAGTCTGACAGCTCCTGGTGGCCTGAGAGATCCCATCTCAAAAATGTAGAGAATAATTGAGGAGGACACTCAACGTTGATCTCTGCCCTCCACACACTCACCAAACTCATGCATGGGTACCACCCCACATACGTGTATGAACATATAAACACACATTCACGTAAAGTGCAAGGGCGACTTAGCTCAGTGTTCATAGTCATCCTGTGCACAATAAATATCATTCATGGTGTTATGGAAAGGAACCCAGGCCCACAGATCCACAGCCAACCAGTGACTCACCAACTTTTAAGGGTGGAAAGCAAGATAAAAGCGCAGACACACCCACTTGTGGGAAGCAAAGACTATTTAAAGCATTTCTTTGACTATAATAAACAACAAATTTGTGATCTGATGACAAAATCTCTGTCTGGAGGCTACGTGAAGCATCTCTCTTTGATGGCTGATGACCAGAGTACAGCTTATTGTCAGGAAAACAAACACACAGAAACACTGCTCCCGGACTGGGAGACGGCTCAGTGGACCAGAGCTTGCTGCGCAGGTTATGACCTGGTCCTGGGTTCAGATCGGTAGCCCTTGTCAAAGACCAGTCACAGTAGTAAACGCTCATCTGTAATTCAGAGTGGTGCTACTTCTGGGAGATGGGAGGTAGAGACAGAAGACTAAGAGTAAGCAACAGGTAGCAGTATACCCGAGAGCCAGATGCATGTGCACTCCCCCCCGCCCTTCGGTTGTTACAATCCACCCAAGGTTTGCACCCTTTCATTTGAGAAACTGTTTATTCAAATAGAATGCTGGACTGAATCCAGGGTGGTTTTGAGGGAGCTGAAACTTCCCCTCCACCTTTTTAGGATCCCTGACTGACCCTTCAAATTTCACTGACACCGCAAAGTTTATCAGGAGAACACATACAGGTACTTGGAAAACCCCAGAGGAAAATGGAACTCAGGAAGAAGTGACAAAGCCCAAATGCTGTGTCCTAGAATGAACAAAGACAATTGTGACGTCATAAAACATGAAAAAGCCAAGCCTCCAATCCTGGAAGCATGCCAAGGAAGGCAAAGGTTGGCTCACGGAGGTTTGCTGTTCAGGTTCTCTTAGGCTTGGGTTCTTCTCTGGAGATAAGAGCAGTCTTTCAAACAGAGGCTTCTTCTGCTTCCCTTAAGACAGGGGAGCTGCATTGCTTTTCAAGCGTCTCCAAACTCAGAAAAAGCGCTATGCCAAACAGGCATCTTTCGGTGCCATATGCTACCCATTGCATTGAAAGGACTGTTTTGGCTGTTTCTGTCCGTGGTCTACCTTTCTGATAGTGGGTGGACTTGGTGCCTGTGCATCCTTCTTAGCCAAAAGCGCCTTGAGGGAATGCCTGGTTCTCAGAGAAAAAGTTCTCTCACTTCACACACCAGTGGCCCCTAAACGATGGTTTCAGCGGGCAGGCTTTCACTATTATCATTCTTTAGGGAACCAATGGACCTCCAGGCACAGTATACACTCCGGAAGATGAGGCAGGAGGACCACAAAACCGAGGGTAGCCCGGGCAATAGAGTGAGAGCCTATCTCATTTGTTTTCCTATGTATGAAGTGCTTTCAAAAGGAAGACTTTGTGTTTATGGAGTGCCAGGAACCATGGCCTTCCTAAGAGGATGTGAAAATTAAAATACACCTTACTTCCTCTTTGAAAACCTCAGATACATCAGTAAATGTTTTCAGTTACCCAGGTACCTGGAAATCACCTCTACATGGGTGGGTATTTACTGAGGTGGGTGAGCATCCTCCACAGGGGGACAAGTCCTCCTTCTACAGACCACACTGTCTGCTCTTTTCAAAAATATCAGAAAATGACTTCCCATAGTCACACCCATACAATATTTTCATTGATCTAACATAATTTTCCCTAGTTGAGATTCACCTGCCCTGTAGGAATCACTACCATCTTCAGGAGTGAGCAACTATTCGTTAATCAAAAATGCAGTCGTCTTGCTGGTAAATAATTCTGATTTGTTTGGCCTTTTCTTGACCTTTGGGGTTAGAAGGTCAGCTCTTGGGTTTGCTTCTGGATTCTCCCTAAAGAAAATTCTTTTCTCTCTCTCTGTCTTGGTTTTTCTTTCTTTTTTTTAAATTTACTTTTATTTAGGTGTGTTGTTGCTTTGTTTGCATGTATGTCTATGAAAAGGTGTTAAATCTTGGAGTTACAGACAGTTATGAACTGCCGCGTGGGTGCTAGGAATTGAACCTGGGTCCTTTAGGAAGAGCAGCCAATGCTCTTAACCACTGAACCATCTCTCCAGCCCTCTCTCTTGGTTTTTCAAGACAGGATTTGGCTGTAGCTTTGGAGCCTGTCCTGGAACTAGCTCTTGTAGACCAGGCTGGCCTTGAACTCACAGAGATCCACCTGTCTCTGCTGCCCGAGTGCTGGGATTAAAGGGGTGTGCCACTACAGAGCCCGGGACAAGTATGATCTAGACATGCATGGGTGCCCACAGTGCCCCAGACTCACTAGTAGTGCAAGAGGGCTGTGACCAGGCCTGGAAAGAGAACAGCACTCTACAGGCAGGAAGTGATGAAAGAGCTACGCCATTCAGTCCAATTTATATGACTACAGAGAGGTAACTAGTAGCTCTAAACCAGGTTAGACTGTCATAGAGACAAGGATATACCATAATCAGTCTGGTTCCACCCAAAATACTTCATTCTGAGAATTTCTTTCCCATCTGTTTTCCCCAGTGGCTTTTCTGTAAACTGTTTTCCAGTAATGTCCAATTGCTTGGCATTGAGATGGTTTTAAACTCATGGTGTAAATGTTTTAACCCTGATGGATGGTAACATTTTGCTAAAAACTAGTATCCACTCATGGGTGTTTGACAAACTCTAGACACTTAATGTTTTAAAACATCTTCTCGTAACATTACCTGGAGGACAATCCATGTCTTGGCCGTGTTCTCCCAACACAGGTCTGCTGCTGCCTCTAACAGGGGCTATCTTATTAAATCCAAGATAGGCAGAGGAGAAAACAAAACAAAAAACAAACTTACCAAGTATTCTGTGCGCGTAAGTATACGTTGCGTGACCAACCAACGGGAGTATGAAACACACGGAAATCAGCTAATCAATCTGCCGTGTGGCTTAACACACGAGGGGCGAGGAAGAGCTCGCCACTGTGCCTTACAGGTCTAGGGATGATCATCTTGTTTTCTTGGCCACTTCTCCTCCCACAGCCGGGCTGAGGTGAAGGAGACGGCTGTGAAGTCCCTTGGCCCTTGGTCCCACTGTTTCGAAAGTGAATTCTCTAGTTTCCCAATCCCTTCCCTAAGCCTGTGTTTCCTCTGGCGTGCAGCCATGAAACGAGATGATTCTTGTAAAGCTCTGTAGAGGGAAAATGGGTTTCTAAAGATCTGAGGGCAATGCCTGTATCTTCTTTTGCTGTATTGGAAGGTACCAAAATGAAATGCCAGTAACGTAAAATGTTCCTTGTTTCGTATTAGCTGCTCCTATCTGTCATGTTCCATACTTTAATTTCAACTTGTCCCCCCATAAAGGAGCTTCCCACAATCACGGAAACTGGATTTCCAGAAGTTTTTCTTTCTTTCTTTCTTTCTTTTTTTTTTTTTTTTTTTTGGTTTTTCGAGACAGGGTTTCTCTGTGGCTTTGGAGCCTGCGCTGGAACTAGCTCTTGTAGACCAGGCTGGCCTTGAACTCACAGAGATCCGCCTGCCTCTGCCTCCCGAGTGCTGGGATTAAAGGCGTGGGCCACCACCGCCCGGCCGCAGAAGTTTTTCTTCCCCAAGAAATGGTCTTTAGGCTTCACTTCTGTCAACTTAATTCACAAACATATAGGTATCCCCCTATCAGAGCTTTTTATGAACAAAAGATCAGAATTCTATAAAGTGATAAAAATGCAGTCATGAACAAAGACTGTTTTTGTTGTTGTTTGGTTTGTTTTTCAGTGCTGGGCACAGAACCCTGGCCTTCATATGTGTTGGCAAGTGTTCTGTCAATGAGCTGTAAGTCCCGGCCCAAGAGCAATGCATACATTATTTCTTTTCTTTTTTTTTTAATTCTCTTCCTTTCCTCTTTCCCTGAGTTGCTCCTCAAATCTGTATTATGATAACGGGGTATGTGCCTATGGTCTCCTCCATGTCCTGCCATGCTGCCAGAGAACTGAGGTTCCGTGGCTTTTCTGTGAAATGGGAATCCTGGCAGGGTTGAAGCTGATGTTCTCAGTGCATCTGATATGAGGAATTATATGTCTGTCTCTACCAATTTACAAGGGAACAGCTGGTTTTGAACATTTTCAGAGACATCTGGAGTTTGGGGCATGGAAGTCTGGAAACACTCAGCTAAAAGAGAAAAGAGAAATGTCACTTGTGAAAAAAGAAACAGAACTTAAGTGTGTGCAGCGAGGGGGAGTGCAGATCGGATGCTCAGAACCTGGTAGAAGGAGATAGTGAGTTCCGGATCCCATGTGGTCAACCATGCCACTCTGGCATTATAAATTAGAAGCACTTAAAAAAAAATCGTAGGTGGAGTTTACTTAATTTAATCAACTGCTGATCAAAAATATTTGGGGGAGACAGCTGTAGTGATGCACACCTTTAATCCCAACACTCAGGAGGCAGAGGCAGGCAGATCTCCGTGAGTTTGAAGCCAGCCTGGTTTACAGAGCAACTTTCAGGTCAGCTGGTGCTACATAGAGAAATTCTGTCTGGAAAAAAAAATGGAAAAAAAAACAAAACAAAATTGTAGGTGCAAAGTCACCTTGTGGTTCTTCAATTTCATTCTTCTTTTGCTGTTGTGTGTTTGCTGGTTTTTCGAGACGGGGTTTCTCTGTGTAACTGTCCTGGAGCTCGCTTTGTAGACCAGGCTGGCCTTGATTGCAAAGTTGCACCTGCGTGATAGAATTAAAGATGTGTGCCAACACTACCTGCTTACTTCTTTCTATTTCTTATAAGCAAGCTATAGAACCCTCCCCTTACCAGAAAGTTATTACTCTTCTTGTTAAGAAAGGCATGTTGAAAGACCTATAACTGCTGAAGAAATAGAAACAATAATCAAAAGTCTCCCAACCAAAACAGTCCAGGACCAGATGGTTTCAGATCAGAATTCTACAAGATTTTCGAAGAACTAATACCAATACTCCTCAAATTGTTCCACACAATAGAAACAGAAGGAACATTGCCAAACTCTTTTTATGAGGCTACAAATACCCTGATACCCAAATCACAGAGAGACATTACTAAGAAAGAGAATTACAGACCAATCTCACTCGTGAACATTGGTGCAAAAATACTCAATGAAATACTGGCAAATCAAATCCAAGAACACATCAGAAAAATTATCTACCCTGATCAAGTCAGCTTTATCCCACAGATCCAGGGATGGTTCAACATTGAAAAAATGTCAATGTAATCCACCATGTAAACAAAGTAGTACAAAAAAACCACATGATCATCTCATTAGATGCTGAAAAAGTCTTTGAAAAAATACAACATCCCTTCAGGATAAAGGTCTTGGAGAGAGCAGGGATACAAGGAACATGCCTAAACATAATGAAGGCAATATACAGCAAGCCAACAGCCAACATCAAACTAAATGGAGAGAAATTCATAGCAATCCCACTGAAATTAGGTACAAGACAAGGTTGTCCACTTTTTCCATATCTACTCAATATGGTTCTTGAGGTCCTAGCTACAACAATGAAACACTAAAAGGAGATCAAGGGGATACAAATCGGAAAGGAAGAAATCAAACTCTCACTGTTTGCTGATGATATGATAGTTTACATAAGTGACCCCCAAAATTCTACCAAGGAATTTCTACAAACACTTTCAGTAATGTAGCAGGATACAGGATTAACTAAAAAAAAAAAGTAGCCCTCCTGTACACAGATGATAAATGGTTTGAGAAAGAAATCAGAGAAACATCACCTTCACAATAGCCATAAATAACATAAAATATCTTGGAGTAACTCTAACCAAACAAGCGGAAGACTTGTATGACAAGAACATTAAATCTTTGAAGAAAGAAATTGAAGAAGACATCAGAAAGTGGAAAGATTTCCCATGCTCTTAGGTAGGTAGAATTCACAGTAAAAATGGCAATCTTACCAAAAGCTGTAGATTCAATGCAATGCCCATCAAAATCCCTGCAAAATTCTCCATAGACCTCGAAGGAATAGTCACTGCATATGGAAAAGCAAAAAAAAAAAAAAAAACAAGGTAGCCAAAACAATCTTGTACAATAAAAGAACTGGAGGCATCATGATCCCTGACTTCAAACTCTACTATAGAGCTACAGTACTGAAAACAGACTGGTATTGGCATAAAAACAGACAGGAGGACCGATGGAATCGAATTGAAGACCTGGATATTAATCCACACACTTTCGAACACCTGATTTTTGACAAAGAAATAAAAATTATCAAATGGAAAAAAAAGCATATTTAACAAATGGTGCTGGCATAATTGGATATCAATATGTAGAAGAATGAAAATAGACTCATATCTATCACTGTACACAAAACTCAAGTCCAAATGGATAAAAGACCTTGACATAAAGCCAGACACACTGAACCTCATACAAGAGAAAGTGGGAAGTACACTTGAACACATTGGTACAGGAGACACTGAGAGAAACAATTAATAAATGAGACCTCCTGAAACTGAAAAGCTTCTGTAAAGCAAAGGACATGGTCAACAAGACAAAACGACAACTTACAGAATGGGAAAAGATCTTCACCAACCCCACATCGGACAGCAGTCTGATCTCCAAAATATACAAAGAACTCAAGAAATTGGTCATCAAAAGAACAAATAATCCAATAAAGAAAAAAAATGGAGTACAGACCTAAACAGAGAACTCTCAACAGAGGAATCTAAAATGGCTGAAAAACACTTAAGGAAGTGCTCAACATCCTTAGTCATCAGAGAACTGCAAATCAAAACAACTCAGATTCCATCTTACACCTGTAAGAATGGCCAAGATCAAAAACACTGATGACAACTTATGCTGGAGAGGGTGTGGGAAAAAGGGAAAACTTCTGTATTGCTGATGGGAGTGCAAACTGGTCCAGCTCCGTTGGATGTCAGTATGGCGATTTCTCAGAAAATTAGGAAACAACTTTCCTCAAGACCCAGCAATACCACTTTTAGGTATATATCCAAAGGATGCTCAATTGTGCCACAAGGACAGGTGCTCAACTATGTTCATACCAGCTTTGTTTGTCATAGCCAGAACCTGGAAACAACCTAAATGCCCCTCAATTGAAGAATGGATAAGAAAGATACAGTACATTTACACAATGGAGTACTACACAGCAGAAAAAATAACGACATCTTGAAATTTGCAGGCAAATGGATGGAGCTAGCCGGGCGGTGGTGGCACACGCCTCTAATCCCAGCACTCGGGAGGCAGAGGCATGTGGATCTCTGTGAGTTCGAGGCCAGCCTGGTCTACAAGAGCTAGTTCCAGGACAGGCTCCAAAGCCACAGAGAAACCCTGTCTCGAAAAACCAAAAAAAAAAAAAAAAAAAAGGATGGAGCTAGAAAACATCATTTTGAGTGAGGTAACCCAGACCCAGAAAGATAATTATCATATGCACTCACTCATAAGTGGCTTTTAAACATAAGGCAAAGAAAACCAACCTACAAATCACAATCCCAGAGAACCTTGACAACAATGAGGACTCTAAGAGAGACATACATGGATCTTATCTACATGGGAAGTAGAAAAAGACAAGATCTCCTGAGTAAATTGGGAGCATGAGGACCATTGAAGAGGGTTGAAGTGGGGAGAGGAAGGCAGGGAGGGGAGCAGAGAAAAATGTAGAGCTCAATAAAAAATCAATAAAAAAAAAGATAGAAAGGAAGGAAGGAAGGAAGGAAGGAAGGAAGGCAGGCACACTGAGGTGGAAAATCTATACAAACCAACCTCCCTAGACTAACCCTCACCCTCCTCCGCTTCTCCACCCTGGTAATTATCACAGCTCCCCCCGCCCCTGTCCTGCCTGGTGATATTTTCAGTTCTCGCCACTCCGTACTTAATGCAGGAGTCCATCCCATCCCTTCTCATCTGTGAGAACTGTAGACACCAAGAGCTGCAGGTGCTCAGGTCCCTTATGTAAAATGGCACAGTGTCTGCAAACAACCTCCACAGTTCTCCCTGCTCCCAGCCTGAGAGAGGACCAACTGCCTCCATGCCGTTATCATAGGCCTTGCCTCACGCCTGGCCAGACTTTTAGCATGGTCCCCAGATAAGTCACTGCATGTGGCAGTTTGAGAAGCCCTGCCCTCACCCAGGTCCCTTCATAAGCCTCTCCAATTCAATTTCCTTCTTTTAGGTCTTTTTCAAAGCCAGTCATGGCCAAGTTCACCTTGCAAATAACTACATTATTTTGGATTTTTCCCACTGACCTTAATATAGCATGGAAGTTTTTCTAATGATTTCTATGTTCCTGGCAAATAGGTCATCTCTAATCACAGCTTTTATACAAAGTAACTCTTACAGTTTAGGATCATTCTTCTACATACCTTTAAAAACTCAAGTCATTGTGGCATTTTGTCCCTTCTCAAAGTCCAGAAGCAAACTGAGCTAACCTGATACTAATAAAAACTAATACTAAAGTCCCAGGGTTCTAAATGTGGTGTATTTGCATGTATGCTAAGAAAATATTTCTGTGGACTAATCCTGCTGTACACTGTGAAAATGTGTTGTTCTTATTGTTAATAAAAAGAGGATTGGCCAAGAGCTAGGCAGGATTTTCAGGGCAGAGAGAATGCTGGGAAGAAGGGCAGAGTCAGAGGAGATACCAGCCAGATGCAGAGGAAGCAGGACGTGAAGAAAATGAGATAACAAGCCTCAAGGTGCGGGGCAGAGGGTAGATAAGAAATACGGGTTAGTTTAAATGCAAAAGTTAGCTAGTAACAAGCCTGAGCTATTGACCGAACATTTATAAATCATATTAAGTCTCCATGTTGGTTATTTGGGAACTGGCAGGCAGGAAAGAAACATCCATCTACAAAATATGTTTTGCAATTTGCTCCCAATGGTCCCAACACTTCTGGGCTCCACAGTGATGTAATTGTTAGCAAAATAAAAGCCACCTGGCTATTATCCTAAGAAACCTATCAATGATGCCTTCCTATGTAACATTTCTATCTTGAATGGGTGACTTGGATTCTATCTTTATTAAGTTTACTTCCTTAACCCAGGTGACCTGCTTTGTCCATTCAGATGTGACAATCTGGAAAACTCCCTAGGACTCCCAGCTTCAGGAGAACCAGACCTGGCAAAAGTCTGACCTCATGTCTATTATTCCCCTTTCTAACACTCAGGGTTGAAAAACTTCAATATTCTGATTTCTGGGAGACAAGGGAACACGGTTCTTCTAAAGAATAAATGTTGAATATCTCCCCCCCCCTTTCTGTAGTGCTGGGATGGAACCCAAGACCTCTTGCACCCTGGGCAAAAAGCAAGACCTTAGTGCAAAGCTCCATGCCCGGCCTGTCACTCTTTATGAATGAACTTTTCCCAGGCATTTGCTCTCCGGCCTCACCATGCCGACACGTCCTTAAGGTCTGCCATCCCCTCACCTGCTCCAGGCTGGTAATGTGGAAGCGAAACCAACCAAGTGTTACCGACACCGTCTTGGAAAACAGATTTGATTGTCAGGAGCTCGGATCCTGGGCTTTCTTAATCATTGCATTCTCAGCCTTAAGTACATTCTGTTAATTATTCCATTAGTAGAGATGAATCCCACTAGGCCCCTTCCCCCTTAGGGCACACTCGTTGAGCTAAAGGTGGGCTTTCCACTGAGACCCATTTAACGAAAACGTGTATTAACATCTAAATGGATTCTTAAGCATAAAATAGTGCATTTGTTAACACTAAATTAATTTTTTACATATATATTTATATATATGCCATGACCAAGAGAAACAAAGTTCAGAATATCTCCGTTTACTGTGGGATCAAGCATACGGTGGTGAGAATTACACCCTAAAATGTAAAATGATAATAATGAATATTTATTTCCCAAGTTGCTATGTTTCTATTACTCTTGGAAACAATCTTCCAGGCAGGCCATCTTACAACCTGGCTATTTTGCAATTTGAGCGGCTGCCCCTGGCTCACATAGCCAGTTGGCATTCAGCGTGAGCCAAGTTCTCTTTGCCTCCCAGTCAGGGGTCCTGGACTCTGGCTGCTATGTACTTTGGGTCCAAGGACCAGGACTCCTTGCCTGACCTCCTCTTGCTTCCTAATGCCGCTTTGTCTCCTTCGCGTTAACACTTCCATGTGTACTTATTTATTCTTCTAGGAGGAGATCTGAGCAGGCAGAAAAATGGAAGTTCAATTGTCATTCAGCAAAAATAACCCCTGCGGGGTTTGAGCGTGAAGCCTGGCTCAACAATGGTACGTAAAAGTATATCCAGGGAAGATGGCTTCTCCGGGGAAAGAGAACCTTCAGAAATGAGACATCAAATCAACTGGCCTGTCAGCTCAGCTGGATGACCACGCAGCTGTTAACAGAGACGAAAATGGAAGAGCTGTTCAGGTGCGAGTTTTACCTCTGCCTTAATCTGTTCTGAGAACACTCAGAGAAAGAGTACACAAATCCCCGCCTGCGGCTGGGTCTCTGTTCAACAAACGCTAATGAAGACAACTCACTTTCAGGGCCAGTGGGATCCTTTTGCCTTTAAAGGTAATCCATCAATCAGACTCTTCTCCTAAAGAAAGGAACTGCCCACCTAAGGGGGTGAGGCAGCCAGAGGGAGGAGGAGATTCAATCATCAGAGCTCCACCCCGAGAACAATTATTGAAGGAGACAGTTAGGCACCAGGAGAAATGATGATAAGAAGCCTCAAGCCCCGGAATCCCGCATCCTAATGAGATTGACAAATTGGAAAATTTAATAGCTAAATTTACTGTTCATTTGAAGCAGTGTGTGTGTGTGTGTGTGTGTTTCATCCTAAAGAATGGAGAGGAAACGTGATGAAGAGATGGATCACTGGCTCAGTAGGTCCAGGCAACAGTGAATGAAGAATGAATGTTTCTTTAGGCTATCAACTATCCAAGTGTGATAACAGCATGTATGTTACAGAGAGATTCATATTTGCATTGTCATGAATCAAATGGCAAGATGTCAATGAAACAAAAAGGGAGTCCAAGTGGATGAAACAAAAATAGAAGAATACTGGTAGTTGTTACTGTGGGATAATGGTGGGTGGGAGCTAACCAGAAGGTTTCATTGGAAATCCAGTCCAGAAGATAACGGCAGAGAGGAGTGGGGAGCTGAGGCTGGAACAGGCCTAGATGCTCTGAATCCTCCACTCCACCAAAACAGAACAGGAGTCATGATAACAATGTCTTGGAATATGGTAGAAAGTAAAGGAAATGGCCAGAAACCAAACACTGAGCCTGGTATGAACACACTTTTAATCCCAGCCCTTGGAAGACACAGGCCAGATGGAGAGTCCAAGGTCATTCTTAGTTAACAGTTTGAGGTCAGGCTGAGTTAAAAGAGACCCTGACTCAAAACAGACAGACAGACAGACAGATAGACAAACAAAATCAACAGATGGGAGGAGGAAGAGCCAGTGCAGAATTTAAGTCTTGAGTCAGGAGTGTGCTGTGCCTGTAAACTGGAGGGTTGAGAGGAGCGCTGCCCTGCCGGGCTCTATTGCTGCCATTGGTCTTCAAGCTCCGAATGAGCTGACCGCCGAGGCTGCTCCACACACAGGGGAAAGCGGGTACTTCACAGGGCTCAGCCGTCAATCAGCATCGCCATGACACAGCTATATTATAGTGACATCAAACGTGCCTGACAGTCTTAGAAAACCGAGACTGGAGTAACAGTAGGCAGGACAAGACAGATAGTATGTCTTCTGTGGGGCAGAGAGGAGAAAGCTAAATTCTCTTACCCTTGGGTAATAATGACAACGGAAGAAACCTGATATGGAGCTACGGTAGGTAAGATTGCCATATGGAGATGCTCGGGTATTTGGTTAAAAGAATTAGAAGGAATTACCCCCTACGACTCTTCCTACCCCTATAGAGGGGGCATAGTGGTACGTTTGTGAGATCCGATGTTATTAAAAAAGAGAGAGAGAGAGAAAAAAAAGTTTGTCGATTTCTTGGCTATTTTTCTGCTGTGGTGATAAAATTCTACAGCCAGAACAACTTAAAGGAGAACGTGTTTCTTGGCTTGCAGAGGGACAGAGTCCATCAGGGGAAGGGAGAGCATGGAGGAAGGAACAGGGCTGGCCGGTCACATTTCTATCCACATACAGGAAGCCCAGAGAGATGAGGAAGGGGAGCCAGGCTACAAACCCTTGAAGCCAACACCCAGGGTGGCTTTCCTCCAGCAAGGACACAGGGAAAAGCTCCAGAACCTCTTCAAACAGTGCTACCAACTGGGGACCAAGTGTTTAAGTATATGAGCCTCTGGGGGACATTGCTCATTTAAACCACCGCAGTAAAATGGTTTCACTCTTAAAAAAATAAAGTTCACTGATTTTGCATATAACATGATTTTTTTTGTTGTTGTTTTGTTTTTCGAGACAGGTTTTCTATGTGTAGTCCTGACTGTACTGAAATTAGCTCTGTAGATCAGGCTGGCCTCGAACTCACAGAGATCCGCCTGCCTCTGCCTTCCGAGTGCTGGGATTAAAGGCGCGCACCAAACCCACTCAGCACTTTTAGGAAGTCTAATTTGCATACAATAAACTACTCAAGTAATTGCAGTATTTGCAATCATATACTCCTACCAATATCTATATATAAAACATTTGTCCTACCCAAAAAATATCACCTTTGTGCTTTTGTAGTTAATATCCTTCCTTAAGTGCCCAGCTACAACATTCATTGATCTGTTCTTTTTTCTTAAAACCTTTTCCAGAATATCACATAAATGAATCTCTACAGAATGTAGCCCTTCTTTTGGTTCTTTGTCACTCAGTGTAATATTCTGGTACTCGTTCAGATGTTAGTAGCCATTCTTCTTTATTATCCAGTGACTTTCCATCCCGTGGACAGTTTATAAATTTGAAGGAGATTTGCATTGTCTCCACTTTGCGTGTGCTGTCACTAAAGCTGCAGTGAGCATCTTCATATGATCTCAGAGTAGGTACATGGTGTCATTTCCCATAGAGCAGTGTGTAGGGGTGGACTTGCCGGCCCGTATAGCTGTATATATTTGGTTTCCCAGAATTTGCCAAGCTATTTATCAAAGTGTACCCACTTAGGTATTCCGTTACGCATTCCCACCAGCAAAATACAAAAGTTCCAGCTACCTTACTTCTTTATCAATACTTGATTAAGCCCAATCTTCATAAAAGTAAAGACTTGATCCAGGCAGTGGTGACACACACCTTTAATCCCAGCACTTGGGAGGCAGAGACAGATAGATCTATGTAAATTTGAGGCCAGCCTGGTCTACAGAGCGAGCCCCAGGATAGCCAGGGTTTCACAGAAAAACCCTGTCTTGAGAAACCAAAAAAAAAAAAGTTTATTTTTGTATATGAGTGTTTTACCTACATATATTTTTGTATATGAGTGTTTTGCCTACATATATGAACACATACCATGCATGTGCCTGGTGCCTGTAGAGGTTAGAACTCCTGGAACTGGAGTTACAGACAGCTGTTAGTGACATGTAAGTGCTGGGAATTGAACCCCAGTCCTCTGGAAGAGCAGCCAATGTTCTTAGCCACTGAGCTATCTCTCCAGCCCCTGATTTGCATTTCCTGAAGTCACTTGAGTATCATCTCATATGCTTGTCATTGTGCAGTCAGCTGACTCTTCCCTCCATGTGTTAATGAAATTGTTCTTCTTGTTGAATCAGCAATCTGTGTGGATTTGGGGTATCAACCCTTCAATATTTTCTGTGATTAATTCCATCTACTATTTGATTTTTTAAAATATCATGCTGAGGGATGGAGAAATGGCTTAGTGGTTAAGGAGAGCACTGACTACTCTTCCAGAGGACCCAGGTTCAATTCCCAGCACCCACATGACAACTTGAATTGTCTGTAACTCCAGTTCTAGGGAATCTGACACCTTCTTCTGCATCCACGGGCACCAGATACGAGAGGTGGGTGCACAAGCCACACAGGCAAGACAGTCATACACATAAAATAATAAATAATAAGATAATTATTGTATACATTATATATTTTTAGATTTTATGTATAATTATATATAATTTATAATAATAAGTAAATGAATACTAAAATAAGACTTTAAATGTCATTTATAAGGATCTTTTGAGAAGCAGGTTTTTATGATTTTTACTTTTTTGTGTTCTATTCTAAAAATCTGACTAATACGTCATAAATTTTTTATTTTATTTATTTATTTTGGTTTTCGAGACAGGGTTTCTCTGTGGCTTTGGAGCCTGTCCTGGAACTAGCTCTTGTAGACCAGGCTGGACTCGAACTCACAGAGATCCGCCTGCCTCCTGAGTGCTGGGACTAAAGGCATGCGCCACCACCGCCTGGCTAATTTTTTATGTTTTTTTTTTGTAGAAGTTTTATAATTTTAGTTCTTGTGTTTAAGCCTATGATTCATTTTAAAGTTTTTTTTTAATATTGTGTATGTGTGCACGTGCATGCGCAGTATGGTTCAAAATTTATCATTATCAAATTCAACATCAAAAAGATGCAGCGGTCTAGAGAGATGGCTCAGCAGTTAAGAGTGTGTGCTGCCCTTCCAGAGGACCCAAGTTCAGGTCCCATCTCCACAATGAGGGGCTTACA
>JAQHUG010000072.1:5079099-5102284 GCA_028555095.1 Dicrostonyx torquatus | reverse complement strand
GGAAGCACCAAAGAGGAATGAGATTTTATTCAATTTTTTTTAAATTAATGACATATGTCCCAGCTGTAAAAGCGCAGGGTGTGCTGGTTTCCATGGAATGACCCCTATAGGCTCCGGTGTTTGAATACCTGCCTCCTGGTTGGTGGAATCGGTTGAGAAGGATTAGGCGATGTGGCCTTGTTGGAGGAGGTGTGTCAGTGCAAGTGGGCTTTGAAGCTTGAAATGATTCCAGCTACCCTCAGTGTCCCCTCTGCCTGCTGGCTGTGGATCAAGATGTGTGTTCTCAGCTGTTCCCACCACCAGGCCTTTGCTCTGCCATCATGGCAACTAACCCTCTGAAACCATAAGCCCAATTAAACATTGTCTTTGGTAAGTTGCCTTGGTCATGGTATTTTCTTACAGCAATAAAGAGGTAACTAAGACAGAGGGCGACTTAATCCATTGTCATGCAAATTGATCAAAAGGCACATAGTCCTGGCCCTTTGGAGGCTCCTATTGGTTAAACACGTGTGATACACCCTTAAATAACACAAGTCATTCTCTCCAAAGATTTAGCTGTAAGGAAGCTAACATTTAACCATGGCTACATAGGTCCTGTCTCAGAGGAGAGCTTCCTGAGATGAGTCTAAGTAAAACCCAGGGAACTACATCGTACCCAGGGGAAGGGGTGGGGATGGGGGACACCCGAAGCCTGACCTGAGCCCATGGTGAGGTGAAAGGTGGTAGACAAAGACAGGGGCAGGAGGTAAAGCTGTCAGTGTTTTTCAGAGTTTAGGAAGAAAGCCAATTGGGTGGTAAGGTCATGCCATGTGCAAGGGGATTCCCCAAAAAAGGTAGATAACCTTACCAGCCACAGCAGGGTAAAAATAGACCTTAAGTCATTTCGTCCTTGGTGGCAGTTTTGTATTCGCCAAAGGTCATAAGACACTTGTTTCAGAAGGATGTCCAAGATATAACACTAGGTTTAAAAAAAATTAAAAAGTGAGGTGAAAGCAAAGTATGACTACATCTACACACAGAAAGAGTGGGAGGTGGCCGGGCAAGGGTGGTGCACACCTTTAATCCCAGCACTCAGGAGGTGCAGGCAGGTGGATCTCTGTGAGTTCGAGGCCAGCCTGGTCTACAGAGTGAGTTCCAGGACAGCCAGGGCTACAGCCATAGAAATGCTGTCTTGGAAAACCGAGAGAGAGAGAGAGAGAGAGAGAGAGAGAGAGAGAGAGAGAGAGAGAGAGAGAGAGAGAGAGAACAGCATTACATGTGCATGTTACTACACATGAAGACCCTCTTTGGAGGAAAGCATAGGAAATTGGCCACCATAGGAGCCACTAGAGAACTAGGGACAAAGCTGGGGCCACGGTTCTATTTTCACTGCGTTGTATTTCTGGTTGAATTTTTATTTTATTTTATTTATTTTTTTTTAGCATGTATATGTTTACTATCCTTACTGAAAAACAGTAACAAATAGCCAGCAAATACGCTGTAAAGCTTTTGTTTTCTTTTGCTTGAGAAAGTCTGCTGCGCACACAGACAAGTAGGCATGCACTGGAGAATACGGAAGGGACAAATAAAACTGGATGCACATTTGCGATCCACCACCTTCTCCCCTGAGTCTAGCTTCACCAGGCCCTTCTAGAAGTTCTAATTGGCTGTGCACACACACACACACACACAAGCCTACAGGGAGGAAGTGAGGTTGTGAATAGGCTGCTGACAGAGCACTGGGGCTTATATTTCATATTCTAAATTGATAGTCTTCTCTGGGGACTTGGATTATTATGTACCTTTCTTGGCGTAAATAGAATAAAAAGATGATGAAACTTTAATCAAAAGTCCAGGTCCTGACAGGAGGAGTTGCCCTTGAAGTTCCTCCGGTGAGGTCAGCGGGCCTCATCAGTACAAGAGACCTCCAGCTGTTCATCTAGAATATTCCACCCACCACGAGAATGGTCACCACGGAAAAGGCCAAGCTAGCTTTGTCCAGGTGCCATTTTTCAGCATTAGCTCCTTCCTCACCACCAACGTTTTCGTTTTCATTTTGTTTTGCCGGTGACTTCATGACACCCCCTTTCCAGCAGGAGGGAAAGAATGGAAAAGTTTTGTGTGTCTTCCAACATTCTGCACCTCATTTGAGAGCCGGGGCATTAGCAAAGGACTTGTCATGAAGCAAAACAAATAGAAGGCAAAAAGAATCCCCAAAATAGCAAGCCTGGGCTGTTTTTCGGAACCGTGTCATTCAGTGTGATTTCATCAGCCCTGGGCTCCAGGGGCATGATTTACACAAGTCAGTCAGCCTCTTCATGGTGGGAACTCATTTTTAATAAATGATAGCAAGTAGGTTTATTCTGACCTGTGACTGTGAGTCACCGTATTTGAAGCCACATGACAGACACCACAAGAAACCAACAGATGACCTTGGCCACGGGACTTTTTATTCTTTCAGAAAAAAACCAAGCGTGTTTCCTGACTGAGGGCTGAAAAGTCTGTATCAGACTGGTGAGAGAGACGACCAGAGGGGGCTGTCACCATGGCCCTTCCTCCTCAGCAAGTCTGTGGTTTGGTGCCCAGGGAAACCTGGAGGAGGAAGTGCATTGGATTCTGACTAAAATGGAGCTTCAGTGGGAGAGGAGGGTAAATTACAGCCACCACTAAAACTACCACAGATTAATAGGCTGAAAGCTCCACAGTTGCTTCCCCCTTCTGAGTCCTTCGTACCATGACAGAGTGCCTTCTCCATAAGGGAAAGGAGGAGACACACGGGCACAGAGGGCACCTGGGATACTCTGGGCCATTGGCCAGAGGAACGGAAATGAATTGTGAGGAGTCACAGGCACATTGTACCCTGTGAGCTCAAAGTCATTCTCTCGAGGAGACACTTGCCTTCCATGGTCTGTGAGCTTGGGAGGATCTCAGGAAGTGGGGAGCAGCTGGCTAAGATGACATCAGCCTGCTGGCTCCTCCTTTCCTCTTCCAATCTCTTGTGTATTCCTGCTTCTTACCAGAAAGCTCTGCCCAACCTACCATCCAGTAGTGGGGGTCAGTGTTTGGGGGTCAGAAAAGGAAAATGGGAATATCTGTTTCTGAATGGGAAGAAGCAGAAGTAAGAGACCTTAGACTCTTGAATGACAAGGCAGAAATTTTGGCTTCATCCCCGCCTCTGACACCCCAATACACACCCACAAAATAAACATAAGTAGATCCATTTCCAGCACAAACCAAAAGATAACTTTATTTCTGGTCTTCGTTTTTGTTTTTAATTTTAGCCCCAAATGAAACTACCCTCACCCATCTCATGTGTGAACATATTTGCTTATTTATATAGGAAAGAGAAAACTCTGGAAAAAATCCAGAGAAGCAGATAACATTGCTTCTCAGGGAGAGTGCTTCCTGTGTTTGAATGCTGAATCATCACCTATTGATCTATAGGTAAATCTATATGTGAATACAATACATAGAGACGGAATCCAGAAAACTTAGTCTTATCCTGGGGACACTATTAGGTATATGGGAACCTGGCTGCTACACTGTTTCATTTATTTATTAATATGTATATATATATATACTTTTTTTTGGCTTTTTGAGACAGGGTTTCTCTGTGGCTTTGGAGCCTGCGCTGGAACTAGCTCTTGTAGACCAGGCTGGTCTCGAACTCACAAAGATCCGCCTGCCTCTGCCTCCCGAGTGCTGGGATTAAAGGTGTATGCCACCACCACCCGGCCATTTATTCATTAATTTAAAAAAAAAGAGGGGGGAAGGGATATTTGGCATGGTGGTGCACACCTTTAATCCCAACATTTGGGAGGCCAGCCTGATGTACATAATGAGTTCCGGGTTAGCCAAGGCTACACAGTGAGACCTTGCCTAAAAATAAATAAATAAATAAATAGGAAGGAAGGAAGGAAGGAAAGAAGGAAAAACTGATGATTTGTCTCATAAACAGTATTGAACTTAGTGTGATAGAAACTCAAGTTCCTAGTGAGGAAAATGTGTACAGGTACAATATCAACAGAAGTCACCGTGGAGTAACCAGCCCCACTCCCTGCCCGTCCCACTCCCCCACTCCCTGCCCTCGTGCTCCCTGCCTCCAACATGTGGGAAAAGGCTAATTTGCTGTCTGGCAATGAGCCCAGCCTTTAAAAACTGAGCTATCTCGCTAGCCCTAAAGAGCTGGTTTTGAGGCTCAAGAATATACATATACAGCTCCTCCATATTATTCCTACGGAGAGGGGAGGGAATGACCTAGGAAGGATTTTGTGAAGTGAGACGCGGTAGAGAAAGTTTCCCTCTGACGGGAAGAGCTTCCTGAGCAGGTGTTTTCCAGACCTGGAAGGAAAGTTTCAGAGATTATAAACACTTTGAAGTTAAAAAAAAAAAAGTGTGTGTGTGTGTGTGTGTGTTGGGCTTGATTACTTATGTTAATGAGATAAAAGTGCGAAAGTCATCCACTGGATAAGAAAGGCCAGCTTGCTGGTAAGCCGCTGAGAAGCCAGGGTCTGTTCTGAGTGGGGATGGGGGAATTCTGCCCAAGGAAGCGGATACAGCATCACTTAACTTGGCCCATGAGTCATCCCTGCTTTGTGATTGCATGGCACAGTTTCACCCGGAGACACCTTTGTTCTGTCTCACTAGTGTTGGGCTCCGCATTTCAACCATTGAAAACCCTTTGAAACACCTCCCATCCACAAAGAAGAAATGACCTGTAAATGCTGTCAGAACTAGCCGCTTGAACAACATCATCCCTCCACAGGAGAGGGCGAACATCACAGGCAACATCTTGGTCACGGATGACTCAGCCTTGTGTATGAGTTATGATTGTGTCACTGTGACAGAAAGAATCCACGGGAAGGAAGATTGTGTCATCGTTGCTCACAGTTTGAGAGGGTCTCAGCCGGGCACGACAGAGAAGATATGGTGGGATTCATGGGGGTGACGTGTTCACACAGCAAGCCAGGAAACACACACACAGAGACAGAGAGAGACAGAGAGGCAGAGAGAGAGGGGGGAAAGAGAGACAGAGAGACACAGAGGCAGAGAGCTAGATTGATGTAGGGGTGGGTCTATAAGAACCTCTTCAGACTGCTAGGTCCCCCCACCTACTAAAGGCTCCAAAATTTTCAAATCAGTGTCCACCCCTGGAGAACCAACATGGAAATGTGAGTCTGTGGGCAATATTCCACATTCAGACTGAAACCTCAACACAGAATTAGCTTAGAAAGGGAGAATCCTTTTTTAAAAGTCAGACTGAGTCCACAGTTTGACACCCTGACTTATTTCCCATTTAAAGCCTTTCAACGAATATGGTGTTGAAAAGAAAATAACTACAAATTTGTCAGGCTACTGAAAACGAAGCCGTTTTAATATGCCATTCTGAAGGAAGGGACACCGGCATAGAGGAGTGGCAAACGTGGCTGGCGGGCTGATCTGGCAGAAAGCAATGGTTTTTAAAATCCCCAGATGACAGACATTCCTGTTTTCTCTCCCGCAGGCTAGTAATCTCATTTGTTTAGGGCACAGGGCCTTATCTAAGGAATCATTTGGAGTCTGAGACAGGCCCTCTTTTTCTGATCATAACTGACTACTTGTGACTTCCCAGCTCCCAGAGGAGCAGACACCAGACCAGCTAGGGGAGAGAGAGCATCCGGCTTCTCCCTGGCTCTGGGAGCTCTGGTAGCTGTATTGAAGATGAACACAATAATCTTACATAGAACATTTTCGGCTTTATTGAGGAAGTGAAACCTTGATCCATTCGGTACGGGAAGTTCTCCAGGATTTCTTCAGAAAGTAACCTGATAATTTATAATCTGGATACACTGGGGGTGGGAGGTTTTCAGAAAGGAGGAAGCGGTTGCCATCAACCACATCAATGAACTGCATCACTCAGGGGGTTGTTCGTGTCCATTGCTGACGGAGAAGTTCTAGCCATGGATGAGATCTTCTGGGCTCCTTTAAAACTGATGCAGGACCCACCCAATTTCTTTCAAAGAAGTAAACTTTGAGCAGATTTTACTGGACAATGTTTGTAAAGGTGACCTCCCTCTGGGGAGCTGATGTCAAAATAAACCCAGGACAAACCAGAGTAGCACAAATGAGGCGAGGAAGGTGCACTGCTCAGCATGACTTGCACTGTGGTTCTCCAGTGTGTCACCAAAACATTTACAGCAAAAGGGAGATGTGACCCTTTTCCTCTATGCCCATACGTCTGCAGTTGCCACCGAATCTTGAAACAGAAGACAGATTGCTGAAAGGAAAGCAAGCCAATGGACCACTGTGTGTACCGTTCTTTATTCTGGAGAAACCTCAGTTCAGAACTAACTCTAAGCAGTGGCTTAGAGTCTAGCTCATATGCCACCGTCGACAAGGAACAATGTAATTTAGAGAAGTGATGGGGCAAAGGAGAAGCTAGCCTTGCTTTCTGAAAGCAGAAACCCTGATGGAAGACTAAGTCTCTAAATCTCTGGCTTTTCATCTGTGAAATTAACTTTCTAGGGAGTTTTTGTGAAGCTTCAGAGAGAGAGAGAGAAGATGAATCCAGGCAAAGGATGTAGATCTTGCCTAACATCTATAAAACCCTGACTTTGAACCCCGGCATGGTGAAAACTGGGTGCCTGTAATTCACACACTCGGGAGGAGGAGGCATTAAGATCAGAGAGGCCATCCTTCCTTGGCTACGCAGCAAGCTTGAGGTCAGCCTGGGATCAACGAGATTCTGATTCAAAAATAAATAGAAAATAAAATAATTAACCTGATTCCTACTACTTATACATGCTCGTGCTGGCTAGTTTTATGCCACTTTGACACAAGATAGAGTTGTCCAAAAGGAGGGAACCTCAGGAGAACAAATACCTCCCTAAGAGACAGCTGTAACCAGCACTCTGGAGGCAGAGGCAGGTGGATCTCTGTAAGTTCTACAGAGTAGGTTCCGGTACAGCTAGGGCTGTTACACAGAAAAACCCTGCTGGGCAAAAAAAAGAAAAAAACCAAGATCCAGCTGTAAGGCATTTTCTTAATTAATGACTGAAGGGGGAGGTCCAGCCCGTGGTGGGTGGTGCTATCCTTAGGCTGGTGGTCCTGGCTTCTATAAGAAAGCAGGCTGAGCCAGCAATATTGAGTAAGCCAGCAAGCAGGACTCCATGGCCTCTGCATCAGCTCCTGCCTCCAGGATCCTGCCCTGTTTAAGTTTCTGTCCTGACTTCCTTCGATGATGAACAGCGATGAAGAAGCAGAAGACAAATGACCTTTTCCAAACAAACTTTTTCCTCCCATGATGCTTTGCACCAGGGCATTTCATCATCGCGATAGTCACCCTAACTAGGACGTCATTATGTAAATCTTATCTGTTATCACATGTGCCCCTCCAATGTGGAAAGGACAGAGAGTGCCTGTGTTATGGATGAAGACACATTTCCAGTTTCCTGTATTCTATGCCTTTGGGCTCTATTGTCTTTGACTGTTTGGGAGCCAAAAGAGCGGCAGTTAGAAGCTCAGGCTCCAGGTGCCATGAACAACAACAGACCATCAAACAACATGTATGCTACCATAGAGGAGTGAGTGTTTCCACATAGGATTTGAATAAATCACTGGTAAGTGTTCCCTAACATAGACAATACAAAGTTTCTTGATTTATCTCCCCCCGCAAAAAAAAACCCAACAAAACAAACAAAAAACAAGACAAACAAACAAACAAAAAAACCCTCCAGTTTGGATCTTAAGAAAACTTTATATGGAGTAGGAACACAATCTTCCAGCTTCCCAGAAACAAAGAGAACATTCGAGCCACTAAAGGCTTGAGCAAGTGACTTGTGGGGACTTGAGAGTTCCAGGCTCTTCATTTCCAGGTCATTGAGGTCTCATGGTCACAGCAACTCAGAGCTCTCTGAAATGGCACACATTTCCTATGTCCCACGCCAGTGGGAATGTCAGCACGTAAAGAGCTTGTGTTCAAAACGAGCACTTTCCCACCAATACAGCGACAGAGCCATGCTACTGGCCACGTTCCAACTTGCTCGATACGTTCTGTAAATTCTTCCACTGTGTTCCTAAAGGGAATCCATGAGAACATGCACTATACTCCCACGCCTTCTCCCCTTTCCCCTACCCTCCTTCCCTGGCCAAATAACTAACTGAAAAAAAAATTCAGAGGCCTTGGTTTTGACTGACAAGTTTCTCTAAAAGAAGGCTCTGTCCAGTTTATCTTATGAGAGTGAAATTACAAGGAAGTAACTTAGGTCATTAATACATGGAATTATTTTATTGAATAAAGGAAGAACTATATGGGGCTGGAGAGATGGCTCAGCAGCTAAGAGCCTTGCTTCTCTTGTAGGGGACCCAAGTTCAACTCCCAATGCCCATAGCAAGCAGCTCATTGTCACCTGTAAGTCCAGCTTTGGGGGGCTCCTGTGCCCTCTTTTGGCTTCTGCAGGCACTGTATACACACGTGCATGCATACATATATGTGCATGCATACATACATGTACATGCATACACACAGAGACCCATATGCATAAATTATCTTTAAAATCTAAAACAAGGACTATAGGTCCAAAGCTAAGTTCTATCGTCAACAGTTTAAAAAGGAAAGAACCTTTTGACAAATGGATGTGCCCATCCAACCAAAAGCAGAGATGCCAAGTCAGCCTGGCACTTAATGGAGGCAAACTGACATTCTTCTATAAGCTCTGAGTGGCCATGTTCAGGAAACCCACCCATTAATAAATGCCAACTAAATACATAGAAGGGGAGATGTATTGGGTGAGTGAGGCCACTGCTCATCAGAGCCAGTGATATTGCCTTTGAAAATGGGCCATATATCACCCTGGGATAAGAGAGAAGCCACTACCTATCGTGTTAACAGTCTGTGTCCTTGGAAATGGAAACTTATGAACAGACCAGAAATAGCAATTGAATGTTCCAGCTAACATAACGACTGGCATACTTTCCAGAGGTTCTCCTCGAGTTGTACTGTAAATCTCACATGATGTGTGAACCACCCACTCAGGCAGAGTAGGAGAGTTGGTCACCTTAGCTATAGCCAAGCGTGACACAGTAGGTCAGAGTCCAGAGTCATTCTCCTCATTCTGCCTCACCCACAAGAAAGGCAGCAAGGTGTAAACAGAAAACATGACCCAAAGTGGAAAGATTCAGAAATATTTGGCAAGCAGCATGATTGGCATCTCCCAAGGTTTTCTCCTAGTTTTTGATTTAGCTTATATAAATATCTAAGTTTGTTTGTGTTGCTGTAACAGAAGACACTAGATAATTGCTGTGATTTCATTGTGAGATGTTCCATATAGGCTCACGGTATTTGAACACATGGTTCCCAGGTGATGGAAGTGTTTGGGAAGGATAGAGAACCCTCCCAGACAATCCATCCTGTGGACTGCAGGCTGCTCCCATCCCAGGATAGCTCTGAATGTGGCCCAGCACATTGATAGATGACAACAGCATTTCATAATGTCAAGACAGCCTAGCAAGAGGTGGGCCCCAGTTGGATGAAGTAGATCACTGACGGGCAGCTTGGTCCATTATAACCCTTCCTGTTCCATCCCATGCTCTCTACTGCCTTCTCTATTGAGATGAGGAGCCTTGATGCTCCTGCTTCAGTGACCTGCCATGCCTTCTCAGATCAGGATGGACTGTGCCCTCAGACATGAGCTGAAACAGATCCTTTCTCCTGTAGGTTGTCTCTGTCAGGCACTTTGTCACAGTGACAAGTGACAAGAATGTGAACACGAATACAGTAATCCACAAAGAAGAGAAATTTATTTAAGAAATGGTTCTGGAGGCAGAGCGATGGATGTGGCATTGGCAAAGGCCTTCATGAGTTGTTACCCCATGAAAGAATAAGTGAGGATGAGAGAGAGAGAGAGGGAGGGAGGGAGGGAGTCCACAAAGAAGAGAAATTTATTTAAGAAATGGTTCTGGAGGCAGAGCGATGGATGTGGCATTGGCAAAGGCCTTCATGAGTTGTTACCCCATGAAAGAATAAGTGAGGATGAGAGAGAGAGAGAGGGAGGGAGGGAGGGAGGGAGGGAGGGAGGGAGGGAGTATGCAGTAAGAGACTAAACTTTCTTGTATAACAAACCCACATCCAGAATTACAACATTAATTGATTCAAGAAGGCGGTGCCCTCTTGACTGAACAACCTCCTATTAGGCCCCGCCTCCCCACAATGCTATCCTGGGTAAGTTTCAGCACATGGACTCAGGAGTCACAATCAAACCATAGCAGTAAATCCATGATGTGGACCAATGTGTTGGATTCTCATTCCTTTCCTGGATCATGCAGAAGCTATAGAAACAAGCAGCTATAACCCCCTTTCTTCAAAGTGCTTAAGGACAATGAGAGATACAAGATACAAACCTTTTAGGGTCAAAGCAAAATACCTAAAAGGGGCCAGGAAACAACCACACCAAAAGTCACTGAAGGAATAATCCCAGTGGATTAGCATTTCAGCGTTTAGACATGATCACACCTTCTACCCGCAACCAAATATCTGGAGCTGGAGAGATGACCCAGTGGTCAAGAGCACTGGCTAATCTTCCAGATGACCAGGGTTCCAGGCCCAACACACACATGATGACTTACAGTCACCTGTAACTCCAGTTCCAATGGCATCAGCACTCTCTTCTGGTCTCCTCCAGCACCAGGAACACACACGGTGTACAGATATGTAGGTAAAAACACTCATACACGTACAAATAAAAGTGAAATTCTAAAAGAAAAACAAATTAAACATGTAACATCCAGCATCCAAACACTGCTGCTTCACTGATCCAACTCTCTATCAAATGACCTCAGATATACAAGGCTTTAAACTGATCTCACGGCCTTATTATTCAAATGTTATTATTTTTCTAGCCTTCTTATTTTCAAGCTTTTTTTTTTTTTGTAAAACAGAAAACAATTTTCACATTTTGAGCAGTAAGCGTTTATACGACGCTTTACTGCCTTTCCTGGTATTGTTGTCCCCGACACTTTCAGAAAATCTCTGTGGTATTCTCACTGTCTTCACCTCCTGTAAAGGAAGTCACCATTGCTGCTGCCACGTGGGGATGCTTTGTCCTCCAAAAGCAATTCGTAATGAAAATGACTAACCTTTCCACAGCGCGTTCGCAGTTAGCAGGGCAGATGCCATGTGTGTGATTGCAATCGACTGACCAAGGAGTCAGAAACTGATTTAAAGCAAAATGGCACCTCTGTGTTTCTAGAAAGGACACAGAAGTAAACACACGCTTTTTATCCCAGCACTTGGGAAGCAGAGTCAGGCAGATCTCTGTGAGTTCAGGCCAGCCTGGTCTACAAGAGCTAGTTCCAGGACAGGCTCCAAAGTTACAGAGAAACCCTATCTTGAAACACAAAAACAAGACAAACAAAACAAAATTTAAAAAAAAGGAAGAAGAAGAAAGAAAGAAAGGAAGGAAGGAAGGAAGGAAGGAAGGAAGGAAGGAAGGAAGGAAGGAAGGACACAGAAGCCAGGGAGCAGTAACAGGAATGGTTTTCTTGCATTCTGTCAACTGATCCTTCCAGGAACCCTTTCCCATCCAGATAGATATGGGAAGGCAGCCTTAGCAGGCGGGCCCTGTAGTGGGAAAGGCTGGCATTCCTGTCTGTGATTTACTCCGGGATGGTGCTGGAAAAAGTCAGCAGGGCTGCAAACTGTGGACTGGGAATCTAACACAGATGATGGGGAACCAACCAAAGGCGGCATGGTAAAGAGACACACGTGTTTCCTACACTCTGGGTCCCTGAGCAACGGGACCTACTCCACATTCTCTCTATCTTAGCTTATCTTTGCCACATAACGGTCACTCCATTCGGTAAAGGTCTAAAGCCTATAGCACTTTGCTCTGACCCAGCTACCTGTGCCCCCACCACTGTTCTTGATAAACACTTGGATGTATGACTAATAAAGGAACACTTGGATCTATGTATGACTTTGTTCTGTGACTAATAAAGGTTCACGTGACCTTTCCCAGTGGAACATGGTGTTTGAGGGAGCTTGAATCTATGTTTTTGAGCCATGGTCACTTCTGTTGGGCTCCAGAATAAACCATCCCATTCCCTTTGAGATGAGAACTGCTACCGAGTGGACACAAAACAAAACCGCAAGTCCCAGCTCTGCAGATGCAAACAAGCTCAGCCTCCCGAAGGCCACCGGCCTTTAGAGGTCAAAGCTGATGGACACCGTCTGAATCCTTTGAGGTGAAGGACCTGTAGGGAGCTTGGGCAGGCACCTATTCCCTTTCCTTTGTTCTAGAAGTTACCTGGCTCCCCTCCTCCTGGCCATAGCTGCTTTTTCCATCTGGCTGGAGCAGATGTCTCAAGAAAGCCTTCCTGCATTCCTCCAGATCTAGCCTGATTTCTATCCTTTCTAGACCCAAACGCAAGGCTGTGGTAACACCATGAATATTTGTTCCCCCAGAACAACGTGGAATTCACTCCAAGTTCAGGGTCAGTATATACTAATCTATTTATTCAAAGCTTTGGAACAAAAAAAACAAATCATCTATTCACAAGTTTTGATCCCTGCTAGGTAGCTGACTTTCTGCTAAATCTGAGATGAAAAATCAAGCATGACTTACTTCCTACCATTTAGGCATCCTAAGCCCATTGTGAGAGAGACTACAGGAGAGACAAGGAGTAAAAAGAGGCACAGTGTTTGAGCAGGTCATCCCAGCCAGACAAAAGGGTGGCTGATATGGGCCTTCTCAGCTCAGCGTGTGTCATGGCACATGTCTGAGTAAGACTGTCATTTGTTTGGAGACAGAGCCTCATTATGTAAGCCATTAGGTAGCCCTGGCCCAACTGGAGCTCACTATTTAGACTAGGCTGGCCTTGAACTCTGCCTGCCAAGGGCTGGGATTAATGGCAGGTACCCACCTTGAGAAGCAGTGTGACACTTTGGCCTGCTGGTGGTGAGGTGGAAACAATGAAGTGGAGAAGCTTGCTCATTTACTCTGCAAACAGTCCTTGAAGGTGAGTAAGGACTTTTACGTTTGGCCTTGAAGATAGCAATCAAGATAAAGTTCCCAAGCTCACCTGCTAGGTCGCTGGTTCTCACCCTTCCTGGTGCCTTGCTCCTTTAACACAGTTCCTCGTGATGCTGACCCCCAGCCGTAAAGTTATTTAGTTGCTACTTCATAATTGTAATTTTTGCTGCTGTTAGGAATCATAAAGTAAATATCAGATAGGCAGGATATCTAATCTGTGAAACAACCCCTTGAAAGAGTCATTTCACTCCCCCCGCCCCAGGGGTCATGACTCACAGGTTGAAAATTACTGTCCGAGATTAACGAGATGGGCAGGAAATGAGTGACTGTAAGCCATGGAGATAAGGGCTAGAGAGAGGGCAACACGGGATGGTATGACAGTAAGGAGGGGGGCATCTTTAGAGGGGCACAGGGGTGAGCCAGAAGCCAGCGGCAAAGGAGATGGACACAGAAGGTGGTCAAGCAGAGGACAAAAGCAAGAACAGAGATGAGGAGGTGGGGTGAGTAGGTGAACACTAAGATGGCAGCTTAGAGACTCAGAGTATCCACAGTTGCTTCCCTAGAAACCAGAGTGAGAAGTCTGACGGTCTCCTCAATGATGATTTGCTTTACACACTAGGATTTACGTAAATAATCTCAGACAGAGATAAACATCAACCTTCCACACAAATGTGCTTCCAAGACATTTATTAAGAATTAAATATATAATACGTATTATATATTTAATACATAGACCGTAATAATATATACATATATATGTACATGTATTTATGTGTGTGTGTGTGTGTGTGTGTGTGTGTATAGAACATGTTTGGCCTTGAGAAACTTTTGGCATTTTCCTGTTCCACCTGAGATCTATGTAGCCTGAGAAAGCTAGTGTCATATGAACTATTTTTGACCATCTAATCCCAAATGCTGAAAGAAAATTAAAAAAAAAAAAACCCAACTGAACCAAGCAAGGAAGGGAGTCAGTCAGAACCTGTGCTCATATTGGGTCCGCCTCTCTAGTACATAAGCAACAAGCAACCCCAGTCTCATCCCGGAAGATCCTTCCATGCGATTCAAGTCACCGAGAAGTTTTCTAATTGAAAACTCCCGTTTGCTCAGGATTTATTTAGCTATTCCTGTGACACACTCCTGCTAGCTCTGCAGCTCCTGTGGGAACTCGACAGGGACATTTACTTATAAGTCCCCAAAGCACGCTAAAATGACAAGCAAAGAAGAGCCATCTGGCAAACGGTTGGCAAAAAGCTCTTTCCCTCCATGTGTTTTCCTCCGAAGTCCCATCCCAGGGAGCCCAGCACACAGCCAAGGCAACTCTCAGAGTGTGCTGTGTGCCCCTAACCCAAGCCTCCTTGCTGAGTTATCTGGGGAAGGCCAACATGCAAACACCTTCCAGGTACAAACCGCAGGCTCAAGGAGGCAGGCAGACCCCGGTCCCCCTTCCCCACTAGTGTTAGGAGTAGAACCGGGGCTTATGAAGATACTTCTGATGGGTTCCCCTCAAAACAATCACAGCACTAAGGCACCAATGGAACATCCTCCCTGACAATTATTGTAGTTCTCATCTGGGTAAGACCTCTGATGCCTTTCTGTCCCTCAGCACCCTGAACAGAGTTTCAGACACTGAATGCCATCACAAGTGTATGGAAGTTTCTGGCTTAGGTCCAACTTGCTTTGTCTGTGTGTTGCATCCCAAACGTGTGGTACCTTCAGTAACAGTCCTACCATCTTGTTCTCGTGGGTGTGGGTGACCAAGAGTAACGGCAATAGCCTCTGCTGTTTGGGGAGCCCTTGCGGCTGCCTGACTCACAATTCATTAGAAGGCATCTCATACCTGGCACTGGGTGTTTTGGTTAAAGACTTATCACTTCTGGGACCAGTATTATCCAACCATGCAGGGTTCTTGTATACATTGTTTAAAAATCAATTGAATCTATTAGTTACTTATAACATAGTAGGTTTCTGTATTGGCTTTTTCCTGTGCCTAAGTTTTGGTTGCCCCTCCCCCACTCCTTTCCTTCTCCACATCCTCTTCATGTCCCTGTTCCCTGTTTGACCCTTTTCAGCCCCAATGTCATCCCACTTTACTCCCATCTCACATGGTTTCTATCACCCCTCCCCTCAAGTCCTCCCTCCCACCACCCCCACAACTCCTCGTCCCTTTCTTACTTCTGGCCCCTACAGACACTCGTTCCAACACAGAAATCTAAAAATTCAAAATTCCAACACAACAACCCAATCTAGAAACCCAAAGCTATACATATGAGAGAGAACATGAAACCCAAGCCCAGGTCATCTCATTCAGTGTCAGTGTCCTTTCCTCTAGTGCTGAATAGAATCCTGTTGTGTACACGCCCCACATTTCCGTTATCCACTCTTCACCTGACGGACATCTTGGGTTGTTTTCTTTTGCTAGCTGTTGTGAACAGAGCAACAACCATGGTGCACAGGTCACGTACCCCTGGAGCGGTACGGCTAGGTCACACGGAGTTCTGTGTTTAGCTTTCTAGGAAATTGTCATAGTGGCTGCACCCGTTTACCCTCTTCCCAACAGTGAACGAGGGTTCCCCTTTCCCTACACTTTCTCTTGTGTTCTCTGTCATGGATTTTCTTGACTGTAGCCATTCTGACTGGGAGAGACAGCATCTCAGGGCAGTGGCTTTACTTTGTACTTTTCTCCTGGGTGTAGAAGTTGAACACACTTGAAAATGTTGACTAGCCATCCTTCTCTGTTTAGATCCACGGCCCATTTCTAGATTTGGTTGTTTTCTTGATGTTTGGTTGTGTGTGTGTTCTAGATATCACTCCTTTGTTGGGTGGTTGATGTAGCGGGCCATACATAACGTGAACACACAGCGGCTGGGGCTACCTGCAGGAGAGCCCGCAGAAAAATAAAGAATGAAAGTAGAAAGGGGACTGGTTAAAAAGAGGAGGATCTAGAGAGGAAAAAAGGAGGCTAAGAGGCCAAGACTGGGGCAGGCTGACAGCTCCAGGTAACAGGCTGTGGCTTCTTTTCTATTCAGGCACAAAAGGCCCTCAGCTACTTAACTCTATTGCCTCGGGGAGGAACGAACTGTTCTATGTTTGCCTGGAGTCACACCACAGAGAGTCGGGGTTGGTCACCTACCCCCAACTCCACATCAGACCCAGCCATTTCCCTGCGAGAGATGGCAACCATACTGTCTTCCATAACCCTCACACGAATCTGCTTCCAAACAGCCATGAAGATGAGGAAAAAGAACGAGGACCGGCAAGAACCTCAGCACTGCCTGGGACTTCGCATCAGCAAAGTGTCCAGGACCTTGAGCTGGACTTCCCTTGCATGGCATGGTGACAATTACACTGACCGTCAATTCCTTTGCTTGTATGAGAATTAAATAGCTAAAAAAAAAAAAAGTGTGTAACAGGGTAAATATGTTCATAACACAGTGCATATGTGTGAAATTGAAAAAAATAAGAAGAGTGATAATTAAAAACAAAAAGAGACATCTGAACATCCAGTCACTGGTCACTATCTTTGGAAGGTTTTGATTCTAGGTCCAGCTCTGCTTCCCGGGAGTTCTCAGGAGACTTCGAGGAAGGGACAGAGAACACATATGTATATTTCTGCTGTTTTCAAATGCAGTGAACTCTCTAAGGTGGAGAAGAGTGTGAAAACAGAAAGCCTCAGGCTCCCATTCTGGCAGATGCTGGGCAGAAATCATTAAGTAAAATCTAATCAAGCCCAAGAAAGAGCCTTTACTAAAGTGCAAAACATCTCCATTTCAGGGTAAAATGGCTTACTGTGTATCTTGCTAACTATGCCATTTGGGCTCTGGAGCATGAAATGTTAAAAAAAAATTCCTTTTTCACTGTATCTTAGATTATTTTAGTACCCAGAAATGGATGCCTTGGTTTAAAAAATGCAAGTTTATTTGTGTGTGTGTGTGTGTGTGTGTGTGTGTGTGTGTGTGCAGGTTGCATTCCTGCCACCTACCTACACACAAGGAGGTCAGAGAACAACTCTCAAGAGTTTTTTTTTTTTTTTTTCTTCCACTGTTTGGGTTCTGGGACCTGAGCTCAGGTAGTTAGGCTGGACCATTCACCCTGGTACACGCTAACCCATCTTCCCAGTTTGTACGGTCACTGAGGTCAGGGCCACACAGGGAGTCTCAAGTCCTCTGTCAGAAGGGGATCAACATAGTGGCGAGAGAAGAGTCTCGGGGTTCACCCAGTGAGAACTGAGAGACCATTCACAAAGTTCCAATTTACCCTATAATTTCGCTGGGCGGTAGTTTGAGCTATTAGGGCTCACAGTTTGATGGGCTTGTTCACCTTGAGATTAGTTCATGAGCACACCAGAGCCTGTCCTGGGTTAGGCTGTGGTCTAGGACCTGTGCCAAGCTCAAGCATTACATCATTTCAAGCCACACAAAATGGCTTTAAAGTCACACCATTTGTACTTTTGAAAAATGATTTTTTATTCTATGTGCATTGGTGTTTTGCCTACATGTATGGCTGTGTGAGTGTGTCGGGTCCTCTGGAAGTGGAGTTACAGACAGTTGTGAGCTGCCATGTGGGTTCTGGGAACTGAACCCTGGTCCTCTGGAAGAGCAGCCATCTCTCCAGTCCTACCATATTTTATTTAAGCTATGTTCCTTACCCCGTCTCTCAATTTGGTTTAAACAATGGCCAAATGAGTGAAGACCATGTACTCTTGCGGTTTATGTACCAAATCTGAGCTTTGTCCCATATGCCGGCCTTCCACAGCCACATGCCTGCTCTCTTTTCTCTGTTCCGTTCCACATCAGAGACATAGAATGGCCCTGGGCTCTCAAATCAGCTGCTCTCATATAGAAAGTGCAGACTAGATGGGGCTGCTGGACTCATAGCTGCTGTTACCCAAATTTCCTAAGGAGAAAGTGGCACCCTATAGAATCTCTTAAAGACAGTATACACACATAAACACACATGTATATACCCACATACGTATATGTATATACACATACACACAGACATACACACACCACACACACATATATCAATCATACCACACATACATACATATACATACATACATATATATACATCACACCACACACACACAAATATGTGTATTTGTGTGTTCGGGGACATGGCTCTGTTGGAAGAGTGCTTACCTAACATGCACAAAGCCCAGGGTTTGTCTTCACTGCATAGAGCTTGGTGGAACCTGCCTGCAATTCCAGCACCTGACAGGTAGAGACAGGATTAGAAAACCAAGGCTATCCTCTGCTATACGGAAAGTCTAAACCAAGCCTGGGATACATGTGACAGGAAAATCAAATCAGCCAAACAAACAAATGCAATGTTATAAAAAACATCAGGAAACTTTGTAAATGTTCACTATGACGTAGTTAGATATAGACAGCATTGCACATTACATTTAAAAGTTGTCAAATGGCTTACCAAAGCCTCCTGTTGTATTTTCTTTAAAATAAAATTGGCACATGTGCTATTTCACTTTTTGTGAAATGTATATTCATACAATATGCTCAAAAGACCGGGAGAATACCCACTGAAATACAAAGAGCAATTATGGATGAATGGTAAGGTTCTCTGTACCCCATTATTCTCAATACTGGAGATCAAATTCGGGACCTTAAGGATGCTAAGCAAGCACTCTTACCACAATGGACTGGGCCTCCCCATCAACCACTCACTGAGAAAATGCCTTATAGGTGGATCTCCTGGAGACACTTCCTCAACTGTGGCTCCTTCCTCTCTGAGGATTCTGGCTTGTGTCAAGTTGACTCATAAAACCAGCCAATACAACTGACCCCTTGTCAACTTGACACACAAACCCATCACTATTAAGCCACAACCCTTCTTTTCTTATTCATCCCAAGATCTCACAGTAAAACATAAATAACTTTAAAAGTCCCACAATCTTTACAAATTCAAACACACTAAAATTTCAGTCCATATCAAATAGCCAATCCCTTTTAAATTCCAAAGTCTCTTAAATGTGGACTCCAGGAAAATACTTTCTTACTTCAAGAGGGAAGAATCAGGGCACAGTCACAGTCAAATCAAAACCAAGTGCCAACCATCCAATGTCTGGGATCCATTCACGAGCTCCTGGACTCTGAAGGACTTATGCCACTTCTTCATCTCTGCCGTCCGCTGCACACACAGCTTGTCTTGTAGACTCTGGCTGGCTGCACTCCACTGCTGCTGCTCATCCCACCGTCAACCCCTGGTACTGGCATCTCCACAACACTGGAATCTCCTGCTGTAGCTGAGCTGTACTTTGACCAGTAGCTTCTCATAGGCCGTCTTGATGGTGCCAAGGCTCAGCTTCTTTGCATGACCCCTGGGCCTTCAACTGCCACCGAGGCTGCTCCTTCATGTGTGTTGCACTCACAGTGCCAAGGCTCAATGGCTCTTCAAGACCTCTTCATGCCTTCAAAACCAGTAACACCCTTCTTATAGAACCCAGGACCACCAACCCAGGGCTGGGGCCTTCCCCAATGATCACTAATTGAGAAAATCCACTAATTGGATCTCATGGAGGCATTACCTCTCTGATGACTCTAGCCTGTGCCAAGCCAACACACAAAACACACAAAACCAGACACAGGTGTCATTCATCCATTCTCCACATGGAATCTCAGCAGGCAAGGGTATGTATGAGGCATGAGGATTTCCATGAGTTCAGGGCAAGCCTGCGCCATATAGTGAATTCCAGACCAGCCTCAATATCCTGTCTCAAAAAAAAAACAACAATGACAGCAACAAGACCAAATAAGCAAAACCAAATAAGCAAAAGGGGTATCTCATGTCTTTGGGAACAGAGGAAAGGGAAGCTGGCTCAGGAAGGAAGTTTCCTGCTGCAGTTTGCTCCCAATTTCCTTTCCTGCCTTGTCTACTTCCTGTTTCCTCCACCATAGCATAGAAACATCACTTTCTTTCAGAGCAACTGAGACCTAGACTCGAGACTTATCCAGAGACCTGATACAATCTCTAACTTTACCAATGAAATATAAAGTCAAAAATTGGTTTTAAAGAAATGTTCTTGCTGGGCGGTGGTGGCGCACGCCTTTAATCCCAGCACTCGGGGGGCAGAGGCAGGCGGATCTTTGTGAGTTCGAGACCAGCCTGGTCTACAAGAGCTAGTTCCAGGGCAGGCTCCAAAGCCACAGAGAAACCCTGTCTCGAAAAAAAAAAAAAAAAAAAAAAAAAAAAAAAAAAAAGAAAGAAAGAAATGTTCTTTAACAAACATTGACTAATGGTTTTTGAAACCTACAGAGTTGGTTTTATTGACCTCAGCTTTTACAGAAAGCATCAGAGGCTCCCAGAAGTGAAATCACTTACCCAAGCTCCCAGTCTAGTAAGTGGGCTAGTCTGAGCTGTTAATCTGTGTGTGCAGTGTTCTCTCCTGTTTTGACATCCTCCATGACAACCATGAACATAGGGGTAGATCACACTTGATGCCCCTGAGGAGGGGAGACTGCTCTTGGCTTTGTTAGTACCCTGAGTGAAGATATGTCCTACACATGGGGTCAGCTTGTTGGGCAAGCCAGAGATGACAATCGGTAGCCTGATAGGAATCTAGTCACCTGAGGCTCTCCAAGAGCAGATGGACATAGCCTGACTGTTTTAATCTTTGCAGTGGGCCAGGGGTCATGGCTCACCAATAAAATATTTGCACAGTAAATGAGGCAGGTGTGTGCGCATGTATACACACACACACACAACACACACACACACGAAGGAGAGAGAGAGCAAGTGAGAGGAGGAAAACATTTAAAAAATATGCTAGGTATTAGGGAGATGTCCCAATGGGTAACGTGTTTGCTACAGAAGCATCAAGGTCTGCATTCATACCCTTGGTGCCATATAAAAGCCAGGGGCTGCCACACATCTCTAACCCCAGCACAAGAGGCATGGGGTATAGGGATGGGGGTGACAAACCGACCTCCAGAGCACACTAGTTGAATTGGTTCACTCCAACGTTGGTTGAGGGATCCTCTCTCAAAAAGCTAGGAGGTAGACATCCAACATTGGTTCCTGGCCTCCACATACACAGACACACATCCACACTGCTGATTTCCCTTTTGCTGCTGTTCTGCTAAGCTCTACAGGGGACCCTTCTAGAAGAAGGCTGGGGTGTGACTAGCTCCCTTTAGATGTTAGACCTTTCCTGTTTTCCTATAGCCTGTTCTATTCCATGGCCCAGTTTTCCTCAGCTCTGCCGTCCTGCCCCCTTTGCAGTCTCTGAACATGCAGCCTAAGAGAACAGCGCACAGAAACCAAGAGCCGTGTACTTTAAACAGTTCTGTTAGTTTTATATGTATATTTTCTCCTTAAATCTCCACACCAGACCTTTACAGGGTAATATCACCACTTTACGGGCGAGAAATCAGAGCCTTCCAGAGCTGAAGTCGGTTACCCTTGGCCACTGCTGTATAATATTGGCAGTAATTTACTTTAACAATACTCTTCCTTAAAAGCAGCTTGGGACAACACAACTCTAATCTATCTGCTGGGGGCAGTTAGGAGCAGTTAATTAGAGGATGAGTCAGAAGCCACCCCTCCAGCAGTAGTTAACAGATAAAATGCCTTAACCAAGAATTAAGATCTTCAGAGGTCATAACTTAGCATTTAGATTATAGCTGCAAATCCACCCTGAAGAGTTTATTCATTAGTAGGGGGATGCTAGAAATATTTTTGCTAGGGGCATGAAGAGGTGATTTATTTCCAAATTAGGTCATTGGTTAGAAACATTGCCGTACTATTCCATGTCTCAGGCTTTTAAACCGGTCAAACCCGGGGCATCCTGTCAGAGGCCATCTCTACCAATCTTTTGTCTTCCCACTTCCTGTGGACATCCAGGGACACTTCCCTCGCGAGGTACCTATTGCACAGAACAGGCTGTGAACATGTACTGTGCCTGGTTTGCACACCTTGCAAATAGTTTCTTATTGCCTACAAGGCCTTGTTGTGACGTCTCCAATCCTGGAAGCTCGGCCTTGGGGAAAGGGACCTCAGCCTACTGTTCCCCGTCTTTGTCGAGTGATCCTTGCCATCTCCTGAGTGGAGACCGGGTTAGGTGTGCCAGGGACAATCACACAGCTGCTGAAGGTAAGGCCAGAATGTGCCCAGTTCCTGAACTCGGTCCAGAGCCGGCTGCCTCTTGAGAGAAGGGATTAAGCCAATAGGGCTCCTGTCCTGTCAGTCAACAAGAAGAAAAGCCTTAATCCTGACAGTCTTCCAGGAAGGGACTCTTTAAAACCCTCCTGTGTCCTCAGCTCTTTGAAGGTCAGGCTGAATACACAAGCTGTGTTGTCCTAACAGGAAAGAAATGGTGCTTGACTTGGTGTGTGTACTGAGACACATGAAATTCGGCAGAGGGCCATAAAAGGGAGGAAGGGTAAACCGCAAACACAGCTTTCTCAGTGTCCTTTGCTCAAAGGTCAGCTGTCCTTCGCTCTGGTGGCCTGAGCCTGGGAACCCTTCCTTCCACGTGTTGAGACTCTCGGCTGTCTCTTTCTCAAGCCATCAGACTGCCGTGAACAAGGGCTCCTGGCCTGAAATGATGCGAATGCCCCGCCTCCACTATGAGGGCAACGGGTCTTCTCCTGGAGCATTATCAACAGGGATATAAAATGTAAGATTTTTCAAGAGTTTTCTCCTCCTCCATAGTGACGTGTTGACTAGAAGTATTTCTGAATTGGGCCTCAAAAGAGAAACAGCACATGTAGACAATGCCTCAATGGGGTATGAATATTGAGCTCCAGTCCTTAAAAAAATCCTATGTTTGAAACACAGGAGCCTACAGTGAACCGTATTTACAGCGATGAGAGCTGCGATCTCCAGACAGCCATGCCTAGAACCCGCAGGCTCCAGAGCAGCCAATAGGAACAACTTCGCTGTGGCCCAGTAATAGCCAGAGCAGTGAGGGGTTTGGGATCCTAGTGTCCTTTTTCAGGTCGCTACTTCTTGTAGACAATTACACTGCCTACGAGCTCCAGCCCAAGCTGGGTAAACATCTCTGGGTCCCTATCTAGGAATCTGTAGCAGCTGTACTGAGGTCCACAAACCTGACAAAGCTGCCCCCCTCCCATACTTATCTTGAAACCGTTGCTTCTTGTCGGGAAGAACTTGGGATTTTTTTCCAGACTTGTCATTTAAGGATACATATTGGTCTTTACATTGGAACAAACATATTGAAT
>JAQHUG010000072.1:5054620-5078439 GCA_028555095.1 Dicrostonyx torquatus | reverse complement strand
AAAAAAAAAAAAAAAAAAAAATTTAGCCTCTTTACCCTAATGTCTAAGACACCTCTAGATCTGTCTCCCTCTTTGATACTGGAAGATTTGGCTTTCTAGGAAGCAAGGCTGTTGTGGATGCAAGAGTACTCAATGATTTCAGCTCTGGGCAGCCTGTTTGCATCTTTTCATCCATTCATTCATGCACAAATTTTGACGCTTAGCATGTTCAGGACCATGGACTTATTAATGGGGTTACAGAATGAACAAGTACTTACCTTCTCCCTACCCACACCTTACCTTATCCTTAGCTAGGCTTGGTGAATGCAGGATCCTCCTCTTTCTGACCTTCATCCATTCAGCAAAAATACCGATGACCTAGAAAGTCTGTGAAAGTACGCCGGTGAGTCAGGCAGGCCTTGGGTGCTCATTGCAGAGTAGCAAATACGTCCATAAAATACAGTGCTGTGCTGGCTGGTATTATGTTAACTTGACAGAAGCTAGAGTCATCAGAAAGTAGGAAAACTCAACTGAGAAGATGCCTCCATAAGATCTGGCTGTAAGGCATTTTCTTAATCAGTGATTGATAGGGGAGGGGGGCCCAGACTATTGTGAGTGGTGCCATCCCTGGGCTGAGGGATTCTATAAGAAATCAGGTTGAGCAAACCATGATGAACAAGTCAGGAAGCAGCACCCCTCTGTGGCATCTACATCAGCTCCCGCCTTCAGGTTCCTGCCTTGCTTGAGTTCCTGGCCTCACTGCTTTTGATGGTGAACTGGTCCATGCAACTGGGGGTGAAAAACCTACCCCAAGTTGCTTTTGTTCTCGGTGTTTTATCACAGCTATAGAAATCCTAAATAGGACAGATACTTATCTGAGCTGCTTTGGGCTGGGAACTATATATATATATATTTTTTTTTAAAAAGCTACTATGAGTGTCCTTGTCTGGTTCTTTTTGTAGACACATGACATCATTTATCTTGGTACAGTACATCACCCAAAGGCCATGAGTTTGGTATATTCATTCAATGGAATATGATTCAAAAGAAAAGAGGAACAAATTGCCAACACGTATAATAAATTGAGTACATTCTATGTGATTCTATTTGTATAAAGACCTAGAACAGGGAAAGCTAAGCTTGGCTGTGAAGAATTAGGACAGTGGCTCACTAAGGCACAGCAGGAGGTATTGACTAGAAAAGATGCAGGGGTCCTATGTTTTGTCAGAGATGCTAGTTGCACAGAGACATACAGTTATCAGAACTTACCACACAGTACACTTAAAATCTGCTATTTTATTATATGTAAATTGTATTTAAACAAATAATTTGAAACTCAATTCTGTCCAGGTTTTCTCAGTCTAGAATGCAGGAAGAAGCTAAGCACAGACAGTTTGGGGGTTTATACACACTTGATGTTCGTTGTACTGATTTTATACTTTTAAGTATGTTGAAATATTTCGCATTAAAACCAAGGTCCAAAGTCGAGATTCAAGAAATAGAAACAGAATGATGGAATCCGACATTCAACAAAACTCAGAGGTCATATCCTCCGTTTTCCACTTGAACCCAGTATGCCGGTAGGTTTTCATTAACTCAACAAAAACCTAGATATATCTAGGTCAAGGGCATCATAACAGAAAATTCCTCCACCGGATTTGTCTGTAGGCAAGTCTGTTGGGCATTTTCTTGGTCAATGATTGATGGGGGCGGACCTAGCTCACTGGGAGTGGTGTCCTCTCTGGGCTGGCAGTCCTAGGTTCTATATGAAAGCAGGCCACCAGCCAGTAAGCAGGATTCTCCATGGTCTCTGCTTTAGTTCCTGCCTCTGAGTTTCTGCACTGACTTCCCTTAGTGAGGGTTCTAAGATGAAGCCCGTCCTTTCTATCTCAAGTTGCATTGGGCGTCATAGCAGTAGAGCCCTAACTAAGACACACAGTGCTCCTTTAATACATCTGTGCTAGAAGGTTCTCTTAACCAGGCTTGAGTGTAGCAAAGGGCATGCGTATCACCTCCTGAGAAGCAATTCCGAAATGCAAACACTGACTGCAGAGAGACCGGGCTAAATGCAGGGAGGTAGGCAGGCAGGCTTCCCAGACTGTGCTGTGTTTGAGAAAGGGCACATCCCACATCTAACAGGAGCAGCCACTAGAGAGGTAAAGGGTAACCCCTCCCTTGAAGGGGCAGATTCAGCCTGGACGTTTGTCTGACTTAAGGGTGGTCTTTCTGTTCCTCCTGACCCTTCTCTTGTCTCCCAGCACTACCTATTTCTAGAGACTCCCATGGCCTCTAAAAAGGAAGATGGACAAGCCTGCCCAGTCTGTCCTCGGGCCCATAGAAGATGAATGGATTTTGGTAGTCTGGCCGGAGAATTACGAAGCCAGGTATCTCGACTGACAATCCTACCAACACTGAAGGATTTCCTTGCTAGACAACCACAGTACTATGGCCAAAAGAAAGGTGCCAGCTGGGTGGTGGTAGCACATTACCTTTAAACCCAGCAATCAGGAGGCAGAGGCAGGCAGACCTCTGTGAGTTCAAGGCCAGCCTGATCTACAGGTCTTCAGGACAGCTGAGACTACACTAAGAAACCTTGTCTCAAAAAAACCAAAAAGAAAGGAAGGAAGGAAGGAAAGGTGCCAGGCACATGAAAAGCATGATGTAGTCTGAGTGCCCACCGAGTCTTGCGTGTATCCTGGGCACCTGTATAGGTAGAAAAGACCCACAGGCCTGAATCTGCTCTTGGTTCCCCCTATAAGCCATTCCTGGTTCGCAATAGGGACCAGGGCCAGGTAAGGTAACCCAGGCAGGACAGGATCTGGGAAGAGGCGGAAGGGGCTCTTACACACAGCACACTGGGTAGTTTACACTGATAGGGCAACCCAGTACCATCTTCCCGTGACAGAGAACTCTAGCAGTTCCGGTTAGGATCACACATTCATCTGCTAGACCTTCTCCAGCTCAGGGCTTCTCTTTTGTTCTGTTTACTGCTATGCTTCTACTTATCCATTTGGGAGTCACAGAGAATGCATGTCACCAACGGATAATGTCACTGCTTTGTATGTCTTTGTGAAAAACCAGCTTAGGGTCCTTTCTCTGTTGTGGCTGAGCCTATGTGTGCAAAGGGACTGGAAAGAACCCTCTTTAGTTCACACTGTCATCAGAGGCAGCCCGGTGACCCAGCAAGGCATCTAGCCAGCTACTATGCTGGGCTCAGGGCTGCTGATGAGTCAGGAGCTCTCTGCATGGATCTGATGAGGCCAGGACATGTCCAGTGGCCCCTCTAGGCAGCAGCCTGCAGCAGATGCACGTGAGCGCTGGCTGAAGAGTGAAGGAGCCCAGTTATATAACAGCAGACCCGGCAAGCAGCAGGAGGCAGGGGGCGGGGCGGCAGGGGGCGTGGGGGCGGGAGGTGGGGGAGGGAGAGGAACCCGCGGGGCGGGGTGTCGAAGACTTGGGGCAGCACAGCATCTCCTACACTTGGCCGCTTCTTTTGACTCCTAAGAATGTGATGAAAAAGAGAGAGGGGAAAGGCTACAGAAGAAGCTTTCTTCACCCAGCTAAGGAAAGCAAATCTCATTTTAACTCAGTCCCCTCAGAGGTGAGCAGTGACTTCTCCCCAGCCAGGCTAACCTTGGTCTGGAGTTGCTGATATTTCTTGCCTTGCAGGCCTCCTTCGATGGGGTCTGGTTGGCTAAGCCCCTTGGGAAGAATCACTCCTCTTCCCCATTCCCTACGATCCGTGGGGTCTGTGTACTTCCTTGCAGCCTCCCCACTTCCTTCCTCTCCGTTCCCGGCCTTGCTCAGGAAGGATTTCCTCTTAGCAGCAGCTGTCTGTGAATGTGGACGGAGATCTGGCCGTTAGGGCTGACCTTCCCGCAGCTTGTCAGAGTTCGTCTTCTGCCTTGTCCAGCATAGCTTCTCCAGGCCAGTCACAGCAACTCACCATACCCAAATCTCAACCCTGTTGCTCCTGATACCCCAAGATACCGCCCTTGACCCTTCACAACCCGTACATGTCCGTGAATGCCATAGGGGTGGCCCAAGGGGGATCTCCAGAGCCAGCTTACCTGAGTCACAATTCTGGCCATGCTACCATTTCCCATCAGGGAATCTGGAGAGGTGACCTAAACCTGGCTTGTTTTATGACAACTTGGCACAAGCTAGAGTCTTCAGGGAGAAGGGAGCCTCAACTGAGAAGATGCCTCCATCAGATGTAGGCTAGCTGTAGGCAAGCCCGTGGAATATTTTCTTCATTATTGATTGATGGGGGAGGGCCTAGCCTATTGCCAGTGGTGCCATCCCTGGACTGGTGGTCCTGTATTCTATAAGAAAGCAGGCTAAGCAAGCCATGAGAAGCAAGCCAGTAGCAGCATCCCTCCATGACTTCTGTATCAGCTCCTGCCTCCAGGTTCCTGCCCTGTTTGAGTTCCTGGCTTTGGTCCTCTTTGCCCTGCCAATATAGTATGGTCCAGCTCCATGTAGGTCCTCCTATATTGCCAGTCATGTGGGTCAGCCACCAGCCCTTGACTTCTTAGAAACCACTTTCTACAATGTATACATATTTCCAAGCATACTGTACATCATAACATATGTAATATATTTCTATATGATATTATATATAAATAAAATGTGTATATATATTTTTTTATTTGATAATCTTTTTTTTCAGTACTAGGTATTGAACTCAGGTTTTGTGCATATTAGGCACCTGATCTACCAGTGAAGATGTATCCTAGTTCTACTTGTCAATCTTATTAAATATGTGTGTGTGTGTGTGTGTGTGTGTGTGTGTGTGTGTATAACATCAAGACAGAGTTTCTCTGTGTAACAGCTCTGGCTGTCCTGGAACTCACTTGGTAGACCAGACTGGCCTTGAACTCACAGAGATCAGCTTCCCAAGTGCCGGGATTAAAGGCGTGCACCACCACCGCCCAGCTAATTACATTTTTTAAAAAATAGCCAGTATTTTTGCTTTCACAATAGAAAAAGTTCTACATGAGTCTGTTCCTAATGCAGCCAGCGTCAGCAGACTCAGTTTCGACCACTGTCCCCCACACAGCCCAGTCATCCTGCCTCTGGTATACCAGCACTGTCATCTGCCTGGATAAACCTCCTTGACTCCCAGGCCACCAGCAGCCTTGCTCACAACCAGTAGATTCCTTCATGTCTCTGTCTCTTCATGCTCCCATAGAGCTTGGCATTGTTCTTCATTACAATGCTTGTCCCTTAGGACTGTTGTCTGTAGGAGTTTTTGTTTGTTTGCAAAACTCGTGGGAGAAATCATGGCTGCAGCCTTGTTTCTGTGACACCTGTCCAACTTATTAGATCAGCACACAGTGATCTAATATAGTATCATGCAGAGGAATACAGTATATATAGGGCATAGGTGTAGAGATCGGAGGCAGACTTGTAAGTCTGTATAGTATAGTATAGTATAGTTTTTTGTTTTTTGTTTTTTTTTTTTTGAGACAGGGTTTCTCTGTAGCTTTGGAGCCTGTCCTGGAACTAGGTCTTGTAGACCAGGCCGGCCTCGAACTCACAGAGATCCACCTGCCTCTGGCTCCCGAGTGCTGGGATTAAAGGCGTGGGCCACCATCGCCCGGCTAGTCTAGTATATTCTTGACTTACTAAAATTGGTTCCCCAAGCTCAGGGACTTCTCTGTCATTTCCCTCTTGCTCTTCAGCAATACCAATCTGAGTGGCTTTTATTCCTTGACTCAATCTTGAACTCACTATTTACCTGGACTCTCTCCCCCAAAGGCACCAGGGATGCTGTCCCAGAGGTCCTCAAGGGTCACTCCTCTGCTTGTTCCTCTTTATCTCCCTGACCTTTGAAAGGTGGAATCTTGGAGCCAAGCCTGAGGCCTCTGCTTTCTGGTGTACTCTGCTATCTTGGCTTCCTCGTACAGACGCAAGTCTCTCCGTGCGGGTCTCACCGCTGATTAGCCACACATTTAGAGCTTTTGAAGACTCCGTGTGCAGCTGTACGCTCCTCACACTGCTTCTCAAGCCCGCCAAATGGATGTTCTTCACCCTCCACCTCGTCTCCATCCGACAATTAGTAATCAGCAATTGCAGCTCAAGTCTCAGGTTGCTCAGCCCAGACATATCGGAGCAGCTTTGAGTTCTTCCTCTCTCTCACATCCCACCCAAGCCACCATCGTGTTTCATTGCCACCTTCCACTGTGTCTACAGACTCTGGCCACCCCCCATTGCTCTGGCCAGTGTCGCCAGGATGATTTTGATGGGCTTCTATAGAATCTACCCATCTTGACTCTTGTCCCATGACTTAGCGACAGCCCGACTGACTCTGGGAGAACCCACAGCGACTCATATTCGCCCTCTCAGTAAAGCTCTCCAATCATCCCCATCTCATAAAGTCCATGTAACCTGACGCTATTGCCTCTCTGGCACCATATGCTACCACTGTCTCCCCTGAACCCTGACTGGTCTTGGGTCATGCCAGGCTCCATGCTGCTTCCTCGGGCAGTCCAGGCACACTCCCACAGCCCTGACTATGGCTCAGTTCTCTCCAGGCCTCCAAGCTTCCTGCTCCTCTGCAGACTGCAAGTGTCTTCAAGGGTGCTCTTCCCCAGTCACCTGCTACAGGACTTCGCCGCTCCCTTTGAATGCCAGCAGTGTCATTTGTGTACCTGTTCCTTTAAGCTGTCATTTTACAGATAGTCAGCCAATATGCAGCCAGGAAAGTGCAGCCAGCTGGCATTCTACCAAAAGAACCAACAACCTCCAGAGGCTGCAGATCTGAAATTCTGTCATTCACATCTTAGGCAACAACCGACTCTCTGCTAAATAACATGCTACATGAAAGAAATCTGCTCGTATTAGTAAAACTAGCAACATGTTAAATGGAAGGGTAAAAAGTTGGCCCAAATATATGGCTGCAATCCTTTAGGGGCATCTACCGTCTTTCATAAGCAAAGTATAAGAGTTCAGTAAAGCTTCTAAACTATGCCCATCATGAGGAAATTGAGTCTTTATATATTTAGTGCCCCGCAGGTGATTTGAAAGGATTTGAGGCTACATGGTTCCTGAAGGACATAGCATTTTGAAAACACAGGAAAGTCACCTGGGATTCAGAACAGGTTGTACAACTTGGGAGCTGGACTTATAATAATTATTTGGTTAAAATAAAACCACCATCTGCAGAACGCAGCTCGGCATACACTTTGAGTATTCCCAGACAGTGGCATGATGGGGGCATGGCTTTCTGCCTCACTGGCTTCAGACTCCTTGGAGACATCTGTCATTTATCAAAAAAAATGTCACAATTGGGGCTCAGTGGGTAAAGTGCTTGCTGTATAGGTTGAGAGCCTGAGTTCAAATCCTCAGAACGCACATAAACCTGAGTGGGTAGCAAGCATCTGTAACCTATTACATGATTGAGAGGTGGAGACAGGAGGACCTCTGGAAGCTCATGGGTGTTTGCTGTAGTAAGTAACAAGAGGCCCCATGTCAAATAGGGTAGAAGGCAAGGACCCCTATGTCATGTATACACAGACACACACATAGGCAGGTTTTTTAAAATTGGACCTCCGGTCAGCTCTTTCCTGATAGCTGACTCCCAAATAACTACACAGAGACTTATTATCAATTATGAAACTCAGCTAATGGCTTAGGCTTATTACTAACTAGCTCTTACAACTTAAGCTAATCTATATTGGTACCTTTTTATTTAACATGACATGTTCATCTCCTGCTTCCTTTGTGTCTGGCTGACAACTCCCTTCTTTCCCTTGCTTGCTTTTTGTCTGCAAATCCCACCTAGCCTCTACCTGCCCAGCTATTGGCCAGTCAGCTCCTTATTAACAATGAGAGCCACACATCTTCACAGTGTAGGATTACTGGGGATTATTCCACAGTACACATACACACTTAAAAAGTATAATGTCAAAATTACACATATCCAAACTGATTTGGGTCAAGTTTACAAGACCCTCCCATCCCTACTCTTGTTTTAGTTTTCTTCATTATCTACTAGTACCTAACACTGTCCATATGCATTGCTGTTTTGGTTGTTTACTCTCTCTAGCTATGGGACGACATCAGCACCATGAGGTTGGGGATCATTATTCATACTTGTCAATTTGTCCACTACCATAATCTGATACAGACACGGTGGCCAGTTTAATAGCAAGGCCTACATGTTTGCTACATTGATGAATAAAAGAAGGGGCTTCAATAAATAAAATGCTGAAGGAGTTAAAAAGGAAACAGGATGACTCTTGGCCAGACTATGGAAAAATAGAAAAACCACAGAATCTGATCAGTACAACGAAGATAATCAGTGTAGCCCAGAGTCATGGATGCGCTTGTATCACTGGTCTGGGGAGTGACTTTAGGAAAAGTCAGCAGGGCTGAAGAGGTGGCTCAGAGGTTAAGAGCACTCAAGGCTCTTCCAGAGGTCCCGAATTCAATTCCCAGCAACTACATGGTGGCTCACAACCATCTGTAATAAGATCTGGTGTCCTCTTCTGGCCTGCAAGGACACATAAATAAATCTTTGAAAAAAAAAAGTCAGCAAATCTCCTTGACCCTTGATGGAGAGGGGAAGGACCTCACATAGCGTGGAGAAGTCTTCTCTACATGTCCAGCTAATGGGAAAGTGAAGTTGTGGCAGTGGTGCACGCCTTTAATTCCAGCATTGAGAGGCAGAGGCAGGAGAATCTCTGTGAGTTTGAGGTCCGCTTGGTCTAGAGAGAGAGTTCTAGGACAGCTACACAGAAAATTCCTGTCTCAAGAAACCAAAACAGTTGCTATGGTGGTGGTCAAAAAGGAAGGCAGGAGAAAGTTGGCTCTGGGAGAGGCCACAGTCTGAAGTCCCCCAGCCATGAGGCTGTGGGCTCAACCCTGAGGTTTCATGGCAGCAATCTGATAGCCAATGAACATTTAATTCAGTTGGGTTTAGCTAGCCACTGAGTGAAAGTTGAGGAGAGGGTGGGCAAGAAATGGAAACCTTAATGGCTGGAGGGCAGACTAAGCAGCTTACCATGCTCTAGTGTAGGAGTCCAAGGTGTCACCTCCCTCCCTCGCTGCCCCCCCTCTTTCATCCAGGGAAAGCCTTGGTCACTAAACTCAGTCAAGAAAATAAGATTCAGGTAGCAAGCACCCAGGACCAGGAGGTACTCAGGGAAGAAATCACTCATTATGATGGAAGTCAGTCCTGGGCTTTGGACAGACTTAGGATGAGGCTATCAAAGAAATCTTAGGGTCTCCAAGCTGATGGGGAGGGGCTTCCACCAGGCTCAAAGCTTGGCTAATTGCAAGTAGAGCATGGAGAGGCATGGGGGTATTTTGTTGGCCTGCAATACACTTCAAGTTGGGAAGTCCTTCCCCATCCTCAGGATAGGGACATCCTCCACACCTAAGGGTGGCTGAGTACAAAGCTCTCCCAGTTCAACTCATCTGGCACTCCCTTCCTCTCCCTGGCTTTCCTCACTGCTCCTAAGAATTGCTTCAGAATCTTGATAAAGGAAGAGGCCACCTTCTCAGCCTGGGAACCTGCTAATCACAACCAATGCGAGTGGCATTAGCCTTGGCCTCAATCCAAGGCTGCAGTGTTCCCATTTCAACCATTGTACCACGTTAGTACCTTCACCCAACCTCTACCCCTCCCCTCTTGTCTATGGCATGCATCCTGAGATGATGGAGGCTTCCAGGCTGCCTCCTTCCTCAACCCAGATGAGAAGTTACCTCAGTTGTTCTATGGGAGCTGGGGAGAATTGAAGGCCCCAAGGAACCTGAAGTCTTCCTGTGATCGAGAGATACCCTAGGTGGACATAATCCACTGACTGACCAGATATGATCTCAGCTTCACAGAAATAAACTCATATGTTTCATCACTGGGTGACATGTTTTTGGGGGACCTCCAAGAAGTGAATTCAGGTTGGGTACTGGAGTATGACGTCAGGCGCCATGACAGGCTCCTCTGTGTCATGTCAGGTGATACATTTTGTCCCCATTTCACAGCAGAGGGAACTTGAACCAGTCAGAAAGGCAGAGCTGGGCCTTGAGGACCCTGTCACCACACAGTGCTCTCTGCTGGTGTAAGGAGCAACGGAGGAGTTCAGGTTCCTCCTAGGACATAATGCCAGTGATGGCAAGTCTTCTCGACATTCCAGTATGTCAGAATATGGTATGTTAAACATGAGTGTATTACCTGAGGTCATTAGAGTGGGTCCTGATCCTATGTGACTAGCATCCTAAGAAATCAAGATTACAACAAGAAACAGGGATGTGACCACACACGGGCCCATCCCGTTGTAGTCTTGAATTCAGATTTCCAGCTTGCTGAGCTGGGAGCAAATGACTTTGGTTGTTTTCTTTTTTTTTTAAACTATTTTATTTTTATGTGCATTGGTGTTTTTGCTAACGGCATCGGGTGCCATGGAATCGGAGCTTCAGACAGTTGAGAGCTGCTGGGAATTGAACCCAGGTCCTCTGGAAGAGCAGCCAGTGCTCTTAACCCCTGAGCCATCTCTCCAGTTCCGCAAATCACTTTTGACTGTGGATGAACTTTGGAATAGCAGTGCGCAGCAGACTCATGCATGCTCCCCTTCATTTCATATTCTGTTTTCACCCCTGTGCAGGGGGCGTGCATGGAGTCACCCTCCAAACAGAAGCCACCCGGAGAGGTGAGAAGGGACCCTGGCAAATGGCAGGTGAACATAACCCCCCTAACTGCTATTATCGTTTTCATACAGCTTAGCATGTCATGGTTAGCTGCGCTTCCATTTTAATTCTCTTGGCAATAATGTCCTCATACACATCTCAAGACAGGAACCGAGGAGGGAACCAAGACCGGTGATTTAGACAGTGATCTTTTGTGATTGTTGGTGCCACTGACCTTGAAAGCGTGGCTAGGTGGCACGCCGGGCACTTCTTTTTGTGGGCTAATGGTTATCATGGAGAACTTTTGAGTGTCTGCTCCCTAGTCCTTGAATCCTGCCTGTCCATCAATCATCACCAGTGGTTGCTGATGCCCCTCTATGTTAATGACTGCTGAGATATGCTGGCAAGAGAGAGAGAGATCAGCCTGAGGGAGGGAGGAAATCGGTCCCTGAGTTTTGAGTTTTGTGAGCATTTAAATTGAGCACATCCTGTCATGAGTGATGAGTTAACGCCCACAGAAAGAGTGAAGAAGAAAGTCCCTTTGAATTGTAAGGGGTGGGGAAGGACCCCGGGGGTTTTACAAGAATGGATCCATGGAAGGAGAGGAAGGTTGTTAAGGCTCTGTGGCGTGACATGCTCTCTGTATGCACAGGGCTGGAGGTCAGTTCTCGGCACACTGGAGACAGGAGGAGAGAGAAGAGGCAGAGGAAGGAGAGGAGGAGGAGGAACTGTACACACATATTGCTTGTTTAGTGACACAGACTCCTAGGAAAATCGCAGAACTGCCTTGTCGGGAAGGTTAGCCCATCTCTAACACTGTTCTTTATTTATCCAGTCAGTTGTAAAGAAGCCATGGGTGCAGGAAGGATCACACACACACACACACACACACACACACACACACACACACACACACCACTATTTTTAGCATTTTAGCATCCTACAGTTTGGCACTTTTTAAGACATGACAAATGCTAGAACATTACAAGTGGTTTAGAATCTCTGTTTTGTCTGATCCAAAAGGCACACAGCTTAATCTTTCACCTTAAACTGACAGGGAAATCAGATTAATTAGATTTTTGCCTTCAAAAACCCACAAAAATATTTGCTCTACAATTGCCTATACTGATATATTTGTAAAACATTTAACATATTTATTCACATATATGAATATTTATGCTTATTCACATCTATAAAATAATGGGGTGTTCTCTACCTGATCTTATATTCTGGGAAAGAATGTGTTTTAAACACACTTCATTACAAGGGGGGAATATCCCCTTTCAAAGAATGGGAGAAAGGGGATCGGAGCAGGGGGATTATAACTCAGGTCAGGAAGTGGATCCGTTGATCAAATTCAGGTCTACAGGCTCGCACTACGAGTGCCTTTACCCAGTGTACTAAGTTGCTGGCCCCGAGTCATGTTTATCTCCCAAATAAAAATGCTTATTTTTAAATTAGATATATGTGTATGTGTGTCGTGTGTGTATGAGTGTGTGTATGTGAGTGTCTGTGTGTTTGTGTGTGTGTATAAGTTTCAGGGATCTGTGGAGCACAGGAGAGGGCGTCTAATCCCCTGGAGATGGAGTTATAGGCAGTTATGATCTTCCTGATGTGGGTGCTGGGAACAAAACTTGTCCCCTCCAAGAGTAGTGTGAGCTCTTAAGCATGGAGCCACTTCTCTCCAGCCTCTGGGTCATGTTTTAAAGTAAAAGTCCGGATTATCCAGAAGATGAGGTCCTCTGGAGAAAAAAGAAACCCTCCTTGGAGGAGCCATGATGCTCAGGGTCGCTTAAAGCAGCCCAGGTGGGAGTGCTGGGGGTGCCAAGAACAAGAGGGGAGTCTTGTGAGAGTGCTCTGCCAGCAAGAAACTTGTGGTAATGTGGGGTTCTCTTGTATCTCCCCACTTTGATGTCTCTTCTTCCCCCACTTGGGCTGGATGGGATTGGAGAAGGCTGTTCATGATGTGGCTTGTGGGTCAGGACCCCTCGTATGTGTTGGCAGGGAGACACGCTTTGAATGACTTTCACAGAGGGCACCTAAGATCATCAGAAAACACAGATATTTAGATTACAATTCGTACAGTAGCAAATTACAGTTATGAAATAGCAATGAAAATCATTTTATGGTTGGGGGGTCCCCACCACAGGAGGGACTGTATTAAATGGTCACAGCGTTTGGAAGGTTGAGAACCACTGCTTTAGAAACTAAGAAAGGGCTCGTACAAGGTAGATACTTTTTATTAGAAACAGTTCATTCCCAGCCTCTCATCCTTTTGCCTATCTGAAATCTCTGACGAGAGTCCCATAGTATTTGCGAAGGACTGTGCAGCATTTGAAAGCCACTGGTCAGCTGGTAGGACCTGCTTATCATCTCCAGCGCCACCCCCTCTCCTGCACTGCCCCATGCCTCCTCAAAAAGTGATGTGCTCCAGTGAGCACCATGGAGATCAAAAGCTGTCCACAAGACCAAGAGGTGCCAGCAGGGAGTAGCCAAAACACCTGAGTGGCAGGGTACGCACCCCGTGAACTGGCGAGGCAGCCGGTGGGCTGTGTCCAGGACCTTCTCCAGAACTCTCCTGTGGACCTCACAGATCATTCTGGGGCTGGGGAGCAAACAAGCCATGGCAGGGGTCTTTTATAGCTTGCCCTTTTTTGGTTTGTTTTGTTTTTTTTGAGACTGGGTTTCTCTGTAACTTTTGAGCCTGTCCTGCAGCTAGCTCTTGTAGACCAGGCTGGCTTCGAACTCACAGAGATCCGCCCGTCTCCCAGTGCTGGGATTAAAGGCATGCGCCACCACTGCCTGACCCTAGTTTGCTTTTTCTTCTTCACCATTGAAGCAGACATTTTCTCAAAGACCGGCTGAGAATGGAAGGCAGGGTCTTCTGTATGCAGGGCCAGCGCTGTATGCTGAGCTCCGCCCAGAATTTCTAATGAACTTGTTTTCAGAGCTCTTTACTGTTTTAAGTAAAGAAGACTTAGAAAACACATCCTAATGTCGTTAGGTTTCAAACCGGGGACAAATAGCTGTGGTACCTATTTAATGTATCAAAGCGAACACTGGCTACGACGTTTTCCCTGCATCCCCCAGGTCCGATCTGCTACACAGGGCCCTCCTGGAAGGCATACACCCTCTCTACTCTAAACCTCTCCAGCCCAGAGGGCTGGGTTGCTCGGCCATATATAACCTAACCATTTTGGTTGCCCGCTCTTTTGTACCTTTGGGCCTCCTGGCTGATGCAGCTGGTCCCCAACTTTCCCTTCTTCCTTCCCCTTTCCTTCTTCCCCTGTGGCAGAGTCCCGACCACTCTGGAATCTCCCAATGTCCTTGCCTCCGGCTATGCTCTCCCATTCACCAATAACATACTTTCTCCTCTATCATACCTAGGAGCAGTCATGTTCCTTTTCTTTCTATTTCTTTTTTCATTCAAATATTTTTCTGTTTACTTCTTAGCAAGAATTTAAGAATTTTTACATTAAAAAAAATTTTTTTTGAGACACTCTGTAATTGTGTGGCCCTGGCTAGTCTGGAACTTGCTAGCCTGGAACTTGCTAGCCTGGAATGTCACAGGGCTAAAAGGAGTCCTGATCACGCACTTCAGTATTTGGCTTGAAACACAGGAGCCCAGCCAAATCCTCGGCAGTATAATTTAGACACTTGGTTATCTTAAAAAATGCTAACAATAAGCACATCCATCTCTTGGGTCTTGTAGAAATCAAGGCAGTAAACGGGAGGGCTTCACTGAATGGTAATGGAAGTGAGAATGGGGCTGAGGCCTGCGTTGCCTGCACCTAGGCCAGCACGTGCCCTCTGGGTAGATTTTCCATGGCTTTTGCATCATCTTGCTTCCCTTGTAGTTTCAGACAATTGCTTGTCTATTTTTAGCAGGCAAAATCCACTGGGGGAAGAGAGACGCTAACAAAAGGAAAGGAATATAAGACACAAGGGCAGAATGAATGTCAGAGGTGAGATAATAGGGTTTTATTTGTATTTTTTGAAGACTCCTGAGAGAAGTCAAGGGCAACCTTCCAGGGGTGGCAGTTAAGTGGCCAGGGATACCTTATTCATGGCCACTCCACTTCTTTCATTTCCCTAATCTGAATACAGTCCATTTCCTTTCTCTTCTGATCCTCAGTGGCATCTTTGTCTGTTCTTCTATAAGGACATTTTCTGGTTCCCGCTATGAGTCAGGAGGCATCGTGAGTGATTCGGCACACTTATTTCTCGTGCTGAGGTTAGCACGTCTGTTGAGTGAGTGACTAGACGAAGACGAAAATACGCACAGCTAGAATGACAGAGAATAGGCTGAGTCCACATCCATTTGTTTTCAAAACCTGATCTTCCTCCCTTTGAGGCATGATCTATGTGGCCTCCTCCAGGCTAGCCCTCCTCTCCCGACTTGCCAATTCTTCAGCCTCCGGTGTTCTAACGTTGGTCATGCACTACCACACCTGACAAAACAAAACAACCTCTGCCCCCCCCCCGAACTTTCATTCGAACGTTTGAGACATTAATGATTGTCTCAATAAAGAAAATCCATGACCTTCGTTCTCTAAGTGTATAGATCCTATAAAGGAGTGATGGGGGCTGGAGATTGTCTTTCTGGTGTAGCGCTGTCCTGTACTTGGCTTTGTGGAGGATGACGTGGGAAGGGTGGTGAGGGGTGCGTTTGGAATTGAGCGAAGCTCACCTGCTCAGAATCATATCGTACAGGGTTGGAAACACATACGGAAACTCCCGCACAAGCTTCATTTTCAGGGCGAAGAAATGTTGGCTAAGGGAGAACGCTGTGCACAATCGCCTGTCTGCGCTCTGTGCGCTACCATACAGTTACCAAGCTGCTTCGGGCTAGGGGCTGGAGGTTGAAACACACAAAGACACACTGAGAGACAGACAGAGAGACAGAGACAAGGACCTCTAGTCACTGGTAAGAAGCCCTTTATTCAGTAGCACCATGGAGGCTTATATACCCAACAGTCAGCTGGGCCAACAGGTGAAAACCTCATCCTCTGATCCTCAAGGCAACACATGCTCACGAAGCACAGCTTTCAGTAACTTAAATCAGACATAAAGATCTCTAACAGGGAAGAGCAGCTGGAAGCCAGGGCTCCAAATGGTCCCAACAGGAGAACATCTTGCCCAAGGCTACTAAGCTAAATATGGGAGCATAGCTTTGATGGAGGAATTATCAAATCAAATAGCAAGTGAAGCAGTGCACTAAACATTTTCCACAATGCACCTCCCTGGAAGCCTAGCATTTTAAGCCATTAGTCGGTAGCACAATGCTACCCACCCAAAAGAAAAGAGGATGATAAACTCACTTGACAAAACTCAGCACTAAAATGACCCATCAGATGGACTTGGTGGCATATATTTGTAATCCCAGAACTTCCGAAATGGAGGTAATATTTGTGGAGTTTTTAGACTCGGAGGGTGGACTCTGGCAGTCCCGACAAGGTAGGCTCAGCCACCCTGTCCCTAGTATACCAACAAAGAGGCAGGTCAGAGGGAACAGCAGGGACAGATTTATTCACTGTGGCCCCATTGGAAAGAAAAAATAAAGAGACCCAGTACCACCCAGTCTGTCTTCCAGGCACTAACAGAGGTTTACGTTTAAATAGAGAGCAAAGGGTATGCATAATTAAGTCTTGGTCAAGGTTTGGTCTCTATCATGGTCTTGGCTGCAAAGTCTGTCCTAAAAAGTGGTTTGATAACCTGAGAAATCTCTCTTCCTCCGAGTAAATTTCTCCTTCTGGCATTAGGGCATCAGCTTTTTCCTTCCACAATTTCCTGAGGAAATCTGAATTCTTTGGAATCTATTATTTCAATAGTCTTATAGCATGACAGTGGGATTAAGAGTTCAAGGATGGTCTCCTCCACACAGCAGGTTTCAGGCCAGCCTGAGTAACAGGAAACACCATCTTACCTAGTAAACTAAACTGAAGCTCTGTTTAGGTCGTGTTTTTGAATTCTTTTGTTGATTTCTAGGTGTTGAAGATTCCCAAGGCCTTCAAACTCTAGCTTGAGGATCAGAGACGGGCAGGAAGGAGAGGTAGGTATTTCAATTCAGTGTTTGTCAGTGCTGTCTAAGGACACATTATGGGGACTCTTTCAGCTTGGAGCCTGAGTTGGACTCAAGTTCCTACCTGTATTTTACTATCAGAGCCCAAATAGGATCAGGTAAAAAGGATACTTCCTGTGCAATTGAGCGTAACGAAAAAGGCTCAGAAGCCAGGGGATCCAATCAACTGCTCATCTTCATCTCCATTATTCATTTATTGATGTTTTTTTTTTTTAAAGTTTTATTCAGTTACTTTGTGGCAGGGCTGTGAATCAAAGGCTGGCATCAAAACCAGAATAGAAGCCACAGTCTTCTCTGGGGATTGTACTTCTGGCTTCTAATCCCCAGATCACAAACCTTCCTAATTGGAAAGCAAGGTTCTTAAAGGAGCTCAGGGATCTGCTGGGGCCTGACACGGACTAAAAGGGTCGCTCTAAGGACGGTCTGATGAAAGGCAAGAGGACTCACGTGTCAAAGTGAAATTTTCAAAGCATTTCCACCCCAAGGTTTACTTCTGAATGTAAACTGGGAAATCCCACCCCAGTTCCTGCAGATATCCCTAATTAACTCTGAAACGACATTCAAGCCATCTTCGCCCAAATGCCTTTGTTTTCTTTAAGATTTTATTGACAAGCTGACTCAGGAAGTTCCTGTGTAAACTGACTGTTTCTCACCCCTCAGCCGGCCGACCAATGAATGCAAGGCTAGTTTTGTATCTTCTCTATAGCCGGTATTGGGTAGACCTTACATTGTAGTCACCTAACTGTGGACCAAATGGCTCACACGCTTCCATTACGAAAATTATCCAGGGTGCTCACACAGCATCCGGGTAAACACAATGCTGTCATTTAAAGCTCATCTGCTGACATTCACACACGGAAGGCAATTCCTGAATTGGGGGAAAGGGATTTTGTTGTTTTATTCAACATCATCTTCTCAACAAAGGCCTCTCTTAGCTTAAATATACTAAGTCCGAAGTGTCCGTCCCCTCTCCAGAAACAGGCGCGCAGGCGCCAGTACGCACACGTGGACACACACACTCACACGCGCCTGCTTACACCCCCCTGCGTGTGACTCGTCTACGCGATTCATGGGCTTCTCCAGCACGGATTACTGTCAGGTGCAGAAGCAGCCCTTTGTTCGATGGGCACCCCCCCCCCCTCCCAGCACCAACCCGGATTTGACTGTTATTTACGGGCCACGTGAGCACTGGGCCGGGGCCTGGCCGGTGGGGGGAGGGGGACTCCCCTAGTGCAGGGCAGACAAAGGCTAGCCCGAGCGTGGCCAGCGCCACCTGGGGAGAACCCCCCACCCCCACCCCACTCCTGTAACTCGGGTTAAATCTGTCCAGACCTGGCTCGGACTGAGACTCTTTGGAGAAACGTTGTGTCAACACCCTTGTAAAGCAATCTGTGCTTCCTTGCTCCGGGAGCTGAGGCCTGGTACCCGCTGGCTTTGTAAACTGGGGGAGCCGCCCCCCACAAGAGCGAATCTGGTCTCAGCTGTCAAGGAACCAGGGATGCCTAGGACAGGGCCACAAATGCCGGGCTAGCGAGAGGGGAAACATTAAGCCGTCCTCACAGCACTCGTTCCCCCCCGCCCCTCCCCCCCGCCCCCCGCAGCAAGAGAAACCGAATTCAGCCCCTTTTGCCCTCCTCACTGGGGTAGCGCGTCCTTCCTGCCCCCCTCCCCCGCCCGAGTGACGAGTGTCCGAGACCCTGCCCCGGGCAGCCTGTGTCATTCTGGAGTTGTGGCTTCTTCCGGAGCCCGGATTAGTGTGCTCATGCACTCCAGGAGCCAAAATTTAAGGTGCGACCGGGGGGGGGGTCACTAAAAATGTCAGCTACAAATAAATCCACATTTATCTTTTTAATTGGAAAAAAAAATCCATGAACAAAATTAAAAATTTAAGGCAGGACTTCCAGTGCCCATTTTGGAACCTGAAGCAAAATGGAAAGATCTCCACGGATGATCAGCGTTTTACACAGCCCACTGGACCCAAATCGGGGTGTCGGGGACTTCAGGGTGCACGTGGAAAGAACAGGTAGAAGGCCTTGGAGATGGGTGCTGGGGGCTGGAGGTAAGCTCGGGAGAGCCGCTTCGCAGGGAACAAAGCAGAGGGCAAGAGTAGAGAGGGCAGAATTGAGCGGGAAGGACCTTGAGGCGGCCCTCTTCCACCCGCGACCTGAAATGGAATACTCGACCTCGCCGCTACCAAGGCCGCGAGCGAATCCCGTAATCCCTTCGTTCGGTGATTAATTCTTGCTAACAAGACTTGGCAAGATCGCGGCAGAATAATTTTTGGCTTCTGTAAGGTCCCCACTGCGTGCGCGCACAACCTCCCCTCTTGCCAAAAGCAAGCCCTTGGGAAATTAAATGGCTCTGGCAAAGTAAAACCTGGGTGCGGATATTAGGTGATCTGGAAAGAGGAATGTAGAAACTCGGATCTTTCGAGCGGATTAGACTTCTTCAAAAGGTCAGTCTTCGCATGGACACTTTTCAGCATCTCCCTTCGCACCAAATGTGGACCCTAATAGTCATTTTCTGAGAGGATAGTTCGCGTGTGATCAAGAGGGAGGTGAGGACTTCCCCCGAAACGGAAAACGTCGGGGTATTCTCCCCTCCCCAACCATGGTTAAATAAACACGTTATAGCTTGGGCCTGAGTGCAGCCCAGCTCTCCGGCATAGGCATACCACTCGGCTAATTAACGCCCCCCTCTGGGTTGTAAAGTAACAAATTCTACACTTCTCTTTTGTTACTGGGCTTTGGCGCGAGAGCCTCCCCTTTCATCTTCTAAATCGAGGTTTGCCCATGTTCCACGGGAAGCTATAAAGCTGATATAATGGGTCAGGCTGGAAATCGATCACGCTAATCTAAAAACCAACGTCTGGGAAATCAATCGCATTAAAACAAAACGAAACGCAACCGGCAGAACTCCAAGAACAAAGTCCGGCGGGAGGAGGTCCCCAAGCTCTGTGGGGTGACAGCCGCTCAGCGCTCGGGTCCACTGAGCTGCAGAAGGAAGACCTAGAAGTCTCGGGGGCAGGGGAGGTGGGAGGCGAAGACCTCCAGCCTGAGAGCCCAGGCCTCGTAACGGCCGGCGTCCCCACCCGCTACGGTCTTTGCGCGGACGCGGAGCTCCGGGGCTAAGGAAAGGACACAGAGACGCGCCGCGGCTCCATTCACAAAGTCCGGGAGCTGCCGACTCGCCAGCGGGTCGGAGGCTGCCTCCTTTTTCCTCTAGGTCTTACTTTTATGAATGGGCTTGGCAGGGAGCACCGAGCACCCTGTTTACTCCTCTCTTTGTGACGTCGAGTTCCCGTGACTGGGTGCGAGGGGGCCGGCGCTCCATTCATGAGCTGGGGTGGGGGCGGGGCGGGGCGGGGCGGGGAGCTCGCGCGCGCGGGGGGCGGGGCCTGTCGAGGTAGTAATGACTCTTCCCTCCCCCGGAGAGCCGGCAAGCATTAATAAATCTCTAAGCCGAGGAGGAAACTCTGGCTGGGATAGTGCGCGCAGCTCCAGCGGGGTGTTGCGTGGAACAGCGGCGCCCGAGCGGGTGGCGGCAGGAGCAGCCCAGCTAGCAAAGCACACTAGAGGCAACAAACCGAGGGGAGCCTTCTCTCCAAACACACTCCCCTCCTCGGTCACTCCCCTCCCCCCAGGGTCGCGCGCCTGCCTGCTTCTGGAGTCCGAGAAGGCTCGGACTGCTATGTAGAGTCGAGGCTGCGGGAGGAGTAAGGGGTGTGGGGAGAAGAAGAGGCTGGGGCCAAGTTTGCGGTCACTTCGACAGGCGCCTCTTAGCCCTCGCCTGCGCCTTGCTGTAGTTGGCCTGGGTGCCCTTGTCTTCTCCAGCTCCCCAGCTGCTGCGGTTCCAGGCGACATGGTGACGATGGAGGAACTGCGGGAGATGGACTGCAGCGTGCTCAAAAGGCTGATGAATCGAGATGAGAACGGCGGCGGCGCGGGCGGCGGCAGCAGCCACGGTGCCCTGGGGCTTCTGAGCAGCGGCAAGTGCCTGCTGCTGGACTGCAGACCGTTTCTGGCTCACAGCGCGGGCTACATCCGAGGCTCGGTTAACGTGCGCTGCAACACGATCGTGAGGCGGAGGGCCAAGGGCTCCGTGAGCTTGGAGCAGATTCTGCCCGCCGAGGAAGAAGTGCGCGCCCGCCTGCGCTCCGGCCTCTACTCGGCGGTCATCGTCTACGACGAGCGCAGCCCGCGCGCTGAGAGCCTTCGCGAGGACAGCACCGTGTCGCTGGTTGTGCAGGCGCTGCGCCGTAACGCCGAGCGCACAGATATCTGTCTGCTTAAAGGTAAACGTGGGTGCCCGGGAGGGAGCTGAGGGGTAGGTAGGTAGGTGTAAGGGACTTGGCGGCCTGTGCCCTGCCGGGCATGGGAAGAAGTACCCGAGTGACTTCGGGCTGCGGGAGTCAGTGTGCACGGTTTTGCCATGGTTTTGAGCCCAAGTCTGGGGTGGGGGGCGTGCTGGCGTGTGTCTCCAGCCACCTGCAATCTGCATGCTTCCTAGAGTTCCCGTGTTTATTGACAAGAACGGTTCTGGCCTGGAAACTGGCAGCGATTCCTCTGCGCAGCCAGTTTCGAGTGTTGAGAACGCGTTCGTAAGTCCGACAGGGACAAGAAAGGCCTGTTGGTTCGGTGTGGCCCCGAGAACCCCAGAGAGAGGTGAAGGAAGGTGAACGCCGAGGTGGGATCTGCCTCTTAGAGTTCGTACACTGTCCCGCCTTTGGTAAATACAGGAAGGAGAATTGGTTTGCAGATCTGGGGAGCGTTCTTATCTTGTCTCCTGTTGCCCCAACTCCCAACTCAGCTTTTCTGGAAGGCAACCAATTCCTACTGCCCTGGGCTAGACATAGGCTCCTGGAACGGGGAGGCTGGAATGTGCTGTATAGGGAGGACACCGGACAGGACCGTGCCGCCTCCTGCTAATCCAGGCAGCGGAGAATCACCACCTTTTGTTCACACACCGTTCTCTCTCTCTTTTCTCTCTCTCTCTCTCTCTCTCTCTCTCTTCTCTCTCTCTCCTCTCTCTCTCCTCTCTCTCTCCTCTCTCTCTCTCCTCTCTCTGCTAGTGGCGCGTGCCTGGTAGAAGCGAACCCTGGAGAGAAGGTGGCTTGCCATTTAGAAGTCAGACATATTCCCCAAAAGATCGCACACTGTCCCAGTCCCTGGAGAAAGAGACCGTTGGCTCATAGCACCTGCCAACCCGGCGGCTGTACCGGCCTCCGGCTGCGGAACGGGCGGCGAGAGCTGGGGTCGGGCGCCCCCTGCCGCGCTGCGCCCCTACCTCCGGCCGCAGCATTCCGCACATTCTTTGGCGCGGGTCGGGTTTTAATTTTAAACCCGGGAGGTATTTTGGATTCCCCGCCTTCCAAGAGCCGCCCCTTTCCCTGTCGAAGTTCCCCTCTTGTACACTTTTCCTCTCGGAGCCTTGGTCATCACTAGAAGGGAGGCTGGGGGAGAAACCTTTTCTCCGGCCCCTTCGAAAAAGCACCGGGAAGCGGCTGGGTGCGGGCGAGCAGGGCTGGCCCTGCGGAACAGCGGGGGGCTTTGTTCTTCGCAGTTGTTTCCTGACCATTTGACCCGTCAGCTGCTGGGGAAAACGCTGCTGCTGACCCGAGGCTGAACTGCTAAGGCGATTTTGCTGACTTTTCTTTCTTTCTTTCTTTCTTTCTTTCTTTCTTTCTTTCTTTCTTTTTCCCGCGAGGGCCGCCTTTTGCTCCTCCAGGGGAGTCCTAGTCTCTCCGCCTTCTCCCTAAAGCAGTTTAGGAGCGATGACCGGGAAGACTCATCCCGGATCTATGGACCGCCTAGTGGTCAAAGCCGAGCTCCACGCGGTACTCGGAGCCCCCGATTCAGACGGGGTCCTTCTTGGACCCCAGGCTCCGTGTCTGTGCCATTGCTCAAGTCTGCCGACTCTCCCCGAATCGGTATTAGGGGTGGGAAAGGTGAAACTGTCTTGGGGTGAAAGTCCCCTGGGGGAGTCCAAGCTGCCCTGGGTTCCTCAGCCCTCAGATAGAGACAGGACTATGCTTTCCCACGTGGAGTCAGGGATTGTTTTGTTTTTCTTCCTGGAAGAAATCCGGAGGGGACCGCCCCGGAGCGGCAGCTGTGGGCCTTAGTCCTGAGCCCTTAAGGCTTCCTTCCGGGCCGCAGGCTCTGGGACCTGGCGCCTGGAGAAGGAAGCGTATTTTTAAGGTTAAATCTCATGGCTCGCGGCACTCTGCCGGTCCTCATTAGGATCCGGAGACCCGGAGATCAAGCCAGTTCTGAGAAACGCTTCAGGACAAATATATTGACGTAAGACCCGGTAGGACAGGTGGCCTCTGGGCAAAATGACAGTCTCCTCCCTAATGGATGGTCAGATGCCTGGCCCACAGAAAGTCATTTCCTTTAAGCCGTGCTTGACTGATCTCTGCCTTCCCAGCTCCTTTCCCTTGTCGTTTGTTTGTCCGTATTGGGCAAGGAGGCTCTCCCCTTGCCCATCAAAAGCCAAAGGGCCACTTCCTCTGAGGCCTGGGCTGCTTTGTTTTCATCTGTTTGGGAACAGCTGCTATCCCAGCTTCACCACCAGCCCTAGCCAGAAGTTCAGCGTACTGACTTTGGGAGCAAGAGGCTAAAATGAGGGCCGGGGTGGAGGGGGATGTTTGTTGCCCCTGGCCATCTGCCAGCCTTAGTTTATGTGAATGTACATACTGAGCCACAACCTAGTCCCTCCTTTTCTGCCAGCTATTGAATGGCCTCGGTAGAGAGGGCAGCAAGAAAATGTCTGCTGTAGGAAGAAGTCTTGAGCACTGACACTCCCCCATGCCCCTTCCCCTCCACCACCACCACGGGGAGGGGTGCCAGCCTGGAAGATGTGGCCCAATAGATTTGTTCTTAGTTATTAAAGGGATAATTTGGCTCAGCTGGGCAATCAGGGCCTCCTTCTGCTGGCGGAGCAACGGGGCAGACAGTGCACAAGAGGGAAGGCACAAGGGTGCCCCTGCCATCCCTGGGATGAGGACACAGAACAACAGTCTCAGAAATGCTGTCCTTCCTGGCCTAAGCGATCGATCAATTTGTCATCTTCCACCCACCCCCACCCTCGTTAGTTGCCTTAGAAGAAATCTGTTTTCCTTTTTTTT
>JAQHUG010000072.1:5014955-5036248 GCA_028555095.1 Dicrostonyx torquatus | reverse complement strand
GGAGAGGAAGGGGAGAGAGGGAGAAAGAGGGAGAGAGAGAGAGAGGTCTTCCATTTCAGGTGAAAGCCGTAAAGACCAGAGAATATACATGCTGTGAGTATCTTTTGTGATCAAAGCACTAAGGCTATTAGACTTAGAAAAACTACAAATAAAACAAAAATCTAGGCTATTCAGTCAAAAATCTGAATTTCAGATAATGAACATTTTTTAAAAAATGTACAGATATGTCAAATATTGCATGAAATATACTTCAGCTAAAAAAAACTGCCTGAAATTCAAATCTAACTGGGCATCTTGTATTTTGTGGGACAAACCTACAGACGGACAAATCGAAAAAAGAACAAGGTGGGGTTGGAATCCTGCTGCTGGCGGGTTCCACAGAGACCAGACACAAGAGAACACTAAACGACAAACTCACGGGCCTCTACACTGGCTATTCACACAGACCAACATCACAGGAAGAAAGCACAATCACGACTCCAAATGCTGTTGTCAGAAACAGTCTCCACACTGCTTTCCTAAGTTTCTGAGAGAGCTTGACAATCAAAGTACCTTTTTAGTTTTGTAGGTATCAAAGACAAATCTTACTAGCACAAAGGATAAGCTTAGCATAAAACACAGAAGCAGGTACTATACACACAGGAAGAGTTTCAGTGTTGTGGAGTGAGTCTGTTTATTATACAGCAAGGTTACTGTCTAAATCTATGCTACTGGCTTCAAAAATTTCAGTTCCTTCCTTTCTTCTACTGTGGCATTTTCTAGTTTTTCTTTCTGCACATTGGGAGGGGTTCACCGACACCCCGTTACCAAATTTGAGCTAACAAGGGGCATTCAGGGTCACTTGAAGGGAAGACAAAGAAATAATTCTGGAAGATGAGAAAAAAAATCTTTGAAAGGATGTGGAAGGGTGAGGGGATCTGAAGTGTAGAGAAGAGAGGCGGTGAAGGAATGAAGGGTCAAATGCAGTTATCTCTATGGCGTGAGTTTTCTGGATTTTGCAGAACTCTGGTAGAAGTGTAAAACTGGCCACATCATGACCTTATTGGATCTTACAGAATATATAAAATCTTCACTTCCTACAGCTTTTGAATTTAATGTACCATAGTTTATATTTTAAAATGACTAAAACCCATACTACTCCAACTCCACATGGGATCACATACTATGAATCCCCCACACAAGCGCACAGATTTGGAAATCCTTCCAGTCTTCTTTCAAACTGGGAGACCTGGAGGCTGAGGAACTGCATGTTCCATCAGCTCCACGGTGTGTGATGTGTTGCTTACAGCATATGTTCCATAACACACACTTCCCAGGCAGGGAACTGAGCACTGAGTGAGGCAGGGACACTCACTGACTACTAAGAAATGATTCATGTTTTACTGCGACACGAGAAAAGGGTAAAAAGGTTCTGCCATGAATAAGGCCTTCTTAACAAGAAAAACTCAACTGTCTGTTACCTGCAGAATACGTAAGTTGACTGAGGATGCTTCACTTTTTAGGGCGGTCTTCAAAAACAATTTTTTAAATATGCTAGATGTACTTTAAATATTATTTTCACAATTACTCTCATTTCTTTGTCATTGCTTTGACACCAAACACCAGTCTTTAATTTCTGATACATGAAAACCTATTTTAATGTAGTTTTTAAATATTTGCTGAATGGCTCTAAAGTCTGTAGCTCTATGCAATAGAAAACAGTAAGAAAGCTGTTTCACAAACAAGGTCTGGGGGACAGGACAGGGAAGAGATGGGCTTAAAAATATACACCATTTTGTTCACAAGACCATTAATAGGAACCCAAACAGCGAATGTTTAAAGGGGAGAGGGAACAATGTCTTTACCTCTCATGCAACTGGGCATATACTGAAACAGAGGAAAACCTAGACAATTACTGCACTCTAATGCTGTTTGCTACCATCAACCAAAATATTATTGTTTGTAGTAAAGATATTAATATATGCTTATTAGTTTGCCATATTCAAGTACTTCTATGTAGTCTCAGTGCACTTTGCAATTCTGACAGCAAAGAGAAATGAGTCGAGTCTAGTCAGTAACATGATGCTCAGAGGAGCCTGGCTGCTTCCATGAGATGCCAGTGTTGTTAGCTACTTGCACTGTGTGGAGCTCTAACTGCTAAGACGGGAAAGGAAACTAAGAATCCTGGTTGTACTGCTATTACTTTGTATAGAATGAAAACACTGGGTTCCATGCTGCCATTTGTTAGCACACTGGCAGAATGTTTTGAGCAGGAAGTGGATGAGGACTAAACCCAGTTCTGGTCTTAATATGAAAATTACAGATACCTGGATTCCTTCTGTAAGGCCCAAGATGAAGAAAGGAAGAAGGTGAATAAGGCCAAACACAGGAGGTTACTTCTGATACTAGATTAGCAATCTTGGGAGGAGCAAGAGTACGAGCCTTAATTTATGTCTGAGTTAAGTGTCTAGCTGGCCAGATCCGGTAAACTGGGACCTTGAGGGCTCTAGAAAAGCCCTTGGAAGTGAGAGGCTCATAGAGACACTTGACTTCTCTCTGCAGTTCCCTTGGGAAGCTGGAGTCCGAAACTTGCTGGTGGTTCTAACTAATGCACATACGAAACTAACCAGATTGCAGTTGAATGCCATGCTTTATATTCCAGAGGGCTTTTCATATTGCTATACAAGGAAAGTCCAAACAATCACCTTTTGCCAACCTGAATACACTCAAGATGCCTCTGGTTTTCAAGTTCTGAAAATATCTATTAGCTCTATTGTCCCAGTCTTTTTAAACAGGTCATATATGTGCATTCTGTCATACGTGCGTCATACTGAGAAGACGAGCACTGCAAGTCTTCTTTATACAGTGCCTTTCCTTAGCACAGAGGACAGCAGGCACACAGCACAGGTGGTTAGTGAACCACAGCTAACTTCTCAAGGTAAGGCCCAGGTTAACCTCGCTAGTACGATGGAGACAGCACGATACACAGAGAGCAGTTCACCTTTTAATGAAGCAGTGAAGCTTTCCATGTATCTCTATACCACTTAACTCCTTTACTTAACTAAAATCACAGCTGCGTTTAGCGTTCTAAACTAGTCAGGAGGGGGCAAATAGCATACATATTATAGCTACAACTATACAGATGGCAATTTCTTCAGCCTTTGTTAACAGTGGGAGAAAAAAAAACAAGGAGAAAGCTCTCTGAACCAACACTAACTTTTGAAGCTTATATGGAACACACAGCCAAAGACACAATCACCCAGCTCAGGCCACAGAACTTCAATAGAAGTAAAAACTGAGGCTAATTTTGAGGAACCCATGCAAGATATGACTATAAAGTTCACCCTAGACTGGATGCCTAGTTCTAGCACTGGGCTCAAGCTAACAAAAATTAAATAAATAAAATGAAAAAGAGAAATGTGTATTTTGAGAGCCAGGGAAATGAAGGTGGTCACAGCTTAATATGCTTACATTAAAAAAGTAACCCCCCCAAAAAAACTCCCTAGTTTTCAGAACTTCTGACTGAAATGGTTAAGTGTGTGACATTGTTTTCCCTCTATGTTTATATGACCTTTGCTTCAAAGTTGAGTAGACAGATGCAATATGAACCTAAATAATGTGTTCAGTTCAATACTCAGTTAAGGCCCACAAGGGCATCAGCAGGAAGCATGTTCTGCTCAATGTCGCACACAGTTGGCAAATGCCATTAGAACAAGCAGGTACAACGTCTAGAACAATAGACGCTTCTCTATCGGGCATTGAAAAAAATAAGTCAAAGAGCCTTTGGTTTCAATTTTTGTTTTTCTTGCATTAAGAATTTTAAGGAAATGGTTCGAAAATCGAGAAAAAGGGATCTTTATAAGCCATTTGAAACATACTACTCAAAATAAAGGCTGAATGTGGAGGAAACAAAAAGTCCTTGCGTTTGTGCATATTTCTTTCTTCGGGTCTGAATCCTGGTTTTCTAAACTAAAGAGAATAAAATGTGGGGGACCCTAACTGAGTATGACAGCTCCCTGACTTTGGAAGCAAAGGGCAATGTTGGGTGACATAAAGGGGGTGACAATTCTGGCGGTTCAGATTAAGTGAAGTTTTTATTGAGACATCCCTGGGTTTGCCTGGTTGCAGCCACAAAGCACTGTGTTTCACTCACCCCCCCTTCTTAATGGGTTCCTCCCTCACAACCTGCTCATCATTTGCCAGGAAGAGAGGTCATAGCCGCCTCCCTTAGACCTCTCCCGGGCAATGAATGCTCTTTTGGCATTTGTAGCATGGTCCTGTGAACTCTGCAGACTGCAAAGAGCACAGAGAGGTGTTTGCACCCTTCCTTGTCAGATGGGTCAGTTTATAAAAGGAAACTGAACCTTGATGCTCTTCTTTAATGCTCACAAGAAGCGGAGATACAAAATCTAACAAGAGAAGTGGAAGCCGTGTCTTGCTCGGTCAGAAGCTCTGGTTGCACTGCTAATTATTTTAGTCAATGTGATTCTGCAAAATATCCCAGGAAGACTCTGGCTCATTTTCAAAGTAACAACGACAACAACAAACAACAAGAAACATCAACATTAGTTTTGTTGGCAAAACTAAAAATGAGCCCGTCACATGTGTCTATCTGCTGTACATGTGCCAAACACAATAAAGGAAATGTAGTGTGTGAATATTCCCTTTTCCCATTTCTGTGTCTCAAGCAAAGCATCTTGTTTTAGAAATGGTTAACTGTAGGAAAAGGAGCCCGACGAGACACGTTCAGGGCCGCCAAGTAAACATCTCCTCAAAGGGAAGAGGCAGGTGAGAGTGCTCAGCCACTCACTGTACCATCACTCGAGCAACGCGCTATAAAAGACAAACAGCGCATTTCTTGGCTGTTGGGTTAGAGAAATTGTTTTTTGTTTTTGTGTTGTTGTTGGAAGCAATCCATTGTAATCCAGTCGCAGGTTTGACTCACTCTGGCCTTCACCAGGGCAGTCACTAGGTCTTCTGCTCTGCAGCTGTTGCGGTCTGTGAAGGGGCTTCCGGCTTCATGATCTGGTAGGTGATGAGATATTCTGGATACGCCTGGAAGGTCAAGAAGGCAAACAACTCATCATCCCCTTGAAGGTGCAGCAGTGGAGGTTGGGCTGCATAAACACACATAAATCCACCATCTATAAAATTATTTGTATAGTATTTCTACTTATACTATTTTCTTCTCTACCTTACATAAGGTAGAGAAGAGCATTTTCTCCCCCACAAAACAGGATTTCTCTGTAGCTTTGGAGCCTGTCCTGGAACTAGCTCTTGTAGACCAGGCTGGTCTTGAACTAATAGAGATCAGCCTGCCTCTGCCTCCCGAGTGCTGGGATTAACAGTGTGCACCACCACAGCCCGGCCATAAGCCAGCATTGTACATATAATTTCAGTAAAATGGACAAAACCTTGGTAGCAATCACTAACCAGAGAAGTCTCTCTTTATATCTGATGTAGGTGTGAAGTAAACCACACAGATTACTCTTCTCCCCATCCCACGTGTTGGTAAGTGAATCCAGGGCCTGGTTATGGAGGCAAGGGCTCCATCACAGAGCCACACACCAGCCTCTCCTGATATTTAAGTCTAATGTCATAATCAAAGCTAATTTTCCTTTCAGGTATATACTAATTTCAGTATATCTTTCAACCCTTAAAAAAATTCCCATCCACAATATCCTCCAACTAAAACACCATGTGTTCTTGAAAATGTTAGACATTAAGAATCAAATATAATTGAATAACTAGGGAGAACAAAGAGATTAGGAGAGGAAAACTTCCTAAATTCAGGGAAAACTGTTCATGGAAAACGATGCAATTAGCAGATACTGCAGTTGACGTGACCCCTGTGGAGAAGCCCTCCTGTTACAAAAGACAAGCATTCTCCCACAAAGTCATTATGTGCATCTCATTTCATCAAGGCACTTCCATGTTCCCCTCAGCAGATTTGTCCCATCATTCTATCATACCCTTTAGGAGGAGGTTCTAAGCAGTTACCAAGTTTAGTTTTTTACTTTTTAAGATAGAGTCTCTTGGATGCCCCCCAGTCTGCTCTCCAGGCTATGATACCCTTTATCTCAACCATCTGTCCCTAATGAGTGATGTACATTGTGATTAGTTGGTCAAGGCACTTCCCTCTTTCCTCAGTGGTGATTACTGCCTCTGGTCCTTGTAGCTTTGCAAAAAGCATGCAAATATTCCTCTTATGGAAATTACTCTCTAAATTGAGCATCCATTCTTGCTTGAGCTAATCATGATGGTTTGCAGGTGGGAACTTTCCCAACTCCAGCACTCCTCCCACTTCTATTTATGCCATTCTACCATGAGCCAAGAAATTCCCTTTCTCACTCATTCAGCAGTAAAGAGTAACAAATACTTATTTACTTTCCCCCAAAATTCAGTACTGAAGTTATTTTGGTAGGCAAATTTCTCAGATTTGGCCAGAGGAAGCTCTTTCAATGGTTTTTAGGTCCCTGTGCTATGCCTCTACATTTTCATTACTGAGCACCTCATTACTTTCTGGTATAACAAGCTATTTGAAGTTTATCTTGTACCTACTCTATTCTAACCCTGGTTCCTTCTAGCCAGAAATGGTTTGAAGGATTGGGCTCTAGCTTTTCATTGCTATTGGGGTGTCTTTGCTTTCAGGAGAGTTAAAAAATTATATGTACTTATATTTATACATAGACCTAAACATACATATACGCACAAACATCTATATATTTATTGATATATTTGTTAGAAACCACAAATTTCTATTAATTAAAGCAACTTCAGTATATTCATATGCTTTTAATCCTTCTCTTGTCCCATATGATATGTCCTTCTTCTATAGTAAGAACCATAGTTCCCAAAAGTTAATGCACCTGTGCACTTATTCTCTTGCTCGACCCTGTAATATACCTAACAGAGTTGTTATTTTAGCTGTACTACCACAATACACAAACTCAGTAAAAAGGAGTTCAAGAGTTCTCTACTATTCTTCCCCAACTACAGACACTACTCTGTTCAAGACAGCACATAGAAAAAAATATTTTAATACATTACCTCTATGTAGTTACTTTCTTATTTTTTTTCTTTTACTTCAGGCTATTTATGGGTTTTAATTAAGGCTACAAAAACTGACTTTTGCATTCAGACAAATTCGGTGACATTTAGTGCTGGCAGTTGAGGGCTGGTTTGAAACTCTAGAAAGTTTATTTATGTATGCATTTCTCTGTATATACATTTCCACTATTTTTTTCTAGTTTCATTTTGGAGCCTCAAGAGGGCGGCAGAATTAAATACACTGTAGCTTTCTGAGTCTCAAGGCTGTAGGGCTATGATCAGAATAAAACAGAAAGTTCCTGCAACCAGCCTACGTCAAGCAGATCCATGCAATGACTATAGATGTTGTCTGAAATATGGCTTCTTCTTTTTAAGGATGGTTTAGTGACTTGCTCATGCTGATTTGAACATACCTGTTCTCCTCTGTAGATGACATATTCAGCATACGCCAGCCCATTGACACTTGGTCTGCCAATAACTGAATGATGCCCTGGAGGAGCGTGAGCCATTTTCATGGTGCTGAATTGCAAAAAGGATTTCCCAAGGGTCACTCTACAGAAAAGCATTTGTCTAAAGAAAAAAACAAAGCAATACTTAAAATGTAACTGTTAGGTTTATTAGTGTTTTTAAAAAAGAAAAATCCACACAATGCAACCTAATTTAAATGCTATTCTCAAGTTTGTGTGTAGCAATGGGATAAAACTTGATTGATATACCAATTTACTATCTAACAATTATCAGACTCAATAGTTAGACCAACAGTTTAAGGCAGTGTTGAAGTTGCATAGGAATACAGCATAGGACACACACACACACACACACACACACACACACACACACACGAACTAACACACAAAGGTGTGCACTTTTTTTTTTTTTGTTTCTGGAAACAGGTCTTCCTTGCCATTCTGGAACTGTAGACCAGGCTGGCCTCGAACTCAGTTATTTATGAGCACAGGAGAGGAAAGGTGAGAAAGAGTGGAGGAACTGAGAGACTTGTGCAGCAAGAATCTTATTAGAATCGGCTGGGTAATGGTGGTGCACACCTTTAATCCCAGCACTGGGGAGGCAGAGGCAGGCGGATCTCTGTGAATTCAAGGCCAGCTTGGTATACTAGAGTTAGTTCTAGGACAGGCCCTAAAGCTACAGAGAAACCCTGTCTCGAAAACAAAAAAACAAACAACAACAACAACAACAACAACAAAATCTTATTAGAATCATGACCCTTTATATAGGAACTGGGGAAAATCAGGGCTGGGAGATGAGCTGTGTCAAGTGCAAAATGATATGCTAGAGAAAGCTGAGTTTGCACATGAGCACACAGAAAGAAAGGAATCATACGGGAACAGTACCTGAGATTAATATTGCTGTGTGGTATGTGTGGGTATATGTGTTAGCATGTGGCATGCCCCCCCCCCACGTAGCATGCTGGTCTTTACCTTCTACTGGTAGAGTTTTTTTTTTTTTAAATATTTATTTATTTATTATGTATACAATAGTCTGTCTGCGTGTATGCCTGCAGGCCAGAAGAGGGCACCAGACCCCATTACAGATGGTTGTGAGCCACCATGTGGTTGCTGGGAATTGAACTCAGGCCCTTTGGAAGAGCAGGCAATGCTCTTAACCTCTGAGCCATCTATCCAGCCCCCCTCCTTTTTTTTTTTTTTTTTTTTTTTGGCCTCTGTGTAACGAGGCTGGCTGGCCTCAGAGCTCTGGAGGACTAAAGGGATTCAAACCTAGGTCATCATGCTTGCTTGGCAGATGCTTTCACCTCCTCAGCCACCTCCCCAGACAAGATTAGGCTTGACTCATTATGGGTAAACAGTAAAACTGGGATGATAGACATAGTAATAAAAAAAGTGAAACATGAACAAAAATACTTAGTTTAGCTTGGTGGTAGTGATGCATGCTTTTAATCCCAGCACTTGGGAGGCATTGGTAAATTTCTGTGAGTTTGAGGCCAGCCTGGTCTACAGAACAAGTTCCAAGACAGCCATGGCTATACAAAGAAACCCTGTCTTGAAAAACCAAAAATCAACTAGCTTAAATACATGACTGAAAATCTAATATTGAAGTTGAGGTAGATGTTAAATATTGTACAAGATAAGAAAAATTGGCTGACTGGAAATTATAAGCTTTAGTCATTGGTTTAAAACTAGCTGGCACCTGATTTTATAAATATAATCTTAGTAGACTAAAGCCATGCACTGATTTACACAGCTGCTTCTGTACTCCAAGGGAAGGGATGAGTCTTTGACAAGGACACACACAAAGCTCAAGATAATTATTGCCCAACCCTTTGAAGAAAGTCAACCCTTAAACACTATGCATTTAACTAAGTAATACAATTAGTCCCACTGTTAAATATAAATACTGTGTAGTATTGGAGTATGAGCTCTGTGTTATGATTGAGTTCTGTCAAGCTGGTTTTTCAGCTGGATGCACTGGTAACCCTTTGGGATAAAGGCTTGGTATCACTTGTATTTTCTTATAGGTCTTATAGGAAAAAAAGGTCTTGTTATACATTAGGATGACACATTATTAAAAGTTTTATTTTATATTATATGAGTGTTTTGCCTACATGTATGTTATACCATGTATATGCCTGGTACCCACAAAAGCCAAGAGAGTGTCAGATCCCCTAGAACTTGAAACTGGAGTTTCAGATGGATGTGAGCCACCATGAGAATGCTAGAACTCGGGCTCTCTGCAAGAGCAACAAGTGCTCTTAACTCAGAGTCACCAAAGAGGCTTTCTCAGCTCCATCTTTAACATCATGGCATAGTGCTGCCAGCAGCTTTGGGCATTCTCGATGTTATATGACACAATGCTTCACTAGACAGGCCTCGGCCTCCTGTTTTCTGCTTCCAGGAATAGACCTAGTCTGCTGGACCGACCTAGTCAGAGCACAAAGATGCAAGTGAGTAGGTGCTGGAGCCGGCTTGGTTCATATTTGTGGTATTATGTAGATGTAACAGCTAAGAAACACAGGGGTGAGCACCTGGAGGCAAATGTTGGCAAACATGAGATGAGAGCCAGCAGAGAAAATCCATTTCTTTTATCCACTCAAACATCATTGTTCTGAGACTCAGCAGTTTCTGCAGTTCCTCTGAAGGCATCTCATGGGCTGTGCACTGAACTGCACTTGTTAATGGAGCCGTGACTAGCTTGTTCCCCATGCTCATCACTGTGTGTGCTCAGCCTCCTTCCTGCTTCCTGGGGACTACCCTTGCCAATCAAGTGCAAGTAGCATGCTTTTGTTCAGGCTCCATTTTCTAAGAGATCCTGGCCAGGACATAAACTTGTCTGTCTAATTTTAATGAGTGCCCATTAATCTTCAGTTAGGTTCACTTTAGTGTTCATTTTAGATATGATTTTTTGAGATATCATTGATCCTTAGGAATTTCTCTATTTTTTAATTACAATGCTGTTCTTAATGGAAAAAAGTTTCCTTCTGAGGATATGGTATCCATCTTAGAGTTGCAGATGACTAGTTTAAAAAATAATGCAACTGCAGATAAGTTTAAGGGCATTAGATATAAGAAATTTCAAGTTTCAATTTTAAGATATTAACTGAATCGTAAGATACTTTATTCACATAACTTTCTAAACCATACATTGAGTAGTTTAAAAAGTAGCATATGGCACTGTAAGCTGGGGAGACCTGGGGGAAATCTACTATTGTTTATTTGCGAAATGGACATGATCTAAAGTTGCCGCCTAAATGTTTATGTGTATACCTGTCTGTTAGCACTACTCTCCACACTAGGGAGGCAGCAATCAATGCAGATTTACAGCTGGTCAAATGCTGAGAGGAAGTGACTGCTGAGTGTTCAGCCAAAAATTGGACATTTCCATCAACGTGCCAACGTTCAGGGAACAGGAGGATAGCGAGGAGATCTGTGAGATGCTGCCTTAGGACAGGATATGGTCACTGCACTCATGAGGTCACAGCAGCTATGGTCATCATCCACGCTGGATCAAGCCATCTGATATTCCAGCACAGATTGGAGCATGAGGCTGCATACCCAGCTGAGGAGCTATAGGCAATTGAGGGCTTCTGGGAGAGGGTATGGCTATGGTGGGTTACCCAGCTTCACTCATGCACGTTATGGCAGCTCAATCAGACTGAGAGAATGATAGAAACTCAAAGATATGAAGGTTGGTGGGGAAAGGAAGGTGGGGTGTAGGGCATGTGCAAGGGGTAGCTGGGATATGATCAGGATACAATGTATGAAATTGCCAAAGAATAAATATATAATCAAAAACATATAATATCCTAATCTTTTTATTGTTTTCTATCAGTGGGGAAAGAAATATTGCTTTTTCACTCACTTAAATGTAATTTTCTTCAACTTCTGAATTATAAAATCCTATTTTAAAAAGCTGATATTCAGCTGGGCAGTGGTGGCACACACCTTTAACCCCAGCACTTGGGAGGCAGAGGCAGGCAGATCTGAGTTTGAGGCCAGCCTGGTCTACAGAGTGAGTTCCAGGACAGCCAGGGCTACACAGAAACCCTGTCTTGAAAAAAACCAAAATTCCCAAACCAAACAAACAAAAAAACTTCAAACAACAACAACAGCAACTATGACAAAGCTGACAATCATTTGCTTGCTATTAATTCCAAAGCTGATGTTTTGAAGCTGGACTTTCCAAGGGGAATTATTATTAAGCTGCCTAAAAACAAGCCACATCACTAGCAACAGCAGAAATGTGGCCTTGAGTCTCAGGACCTGAACTTCTACGTTCAGACGTAACAATGACTTTTGTCCTCAGTCTTAGTGTTTTCTAGTAGAGATGCTAAGTGGGGACTGAAATGCAGCTTCACACAAGCTGCACCGAGTGCATGGGTTTGGTTCGCACCACTGGTACCAGCACTTCAGTCACTGCTCTAGCGCAAAGGCTGACCAGCAAGGTCAACAGAAGCTGCTAAACTCATTTAGTTAGCAGAGGGTGGCAACCATTCCACTTGCTGCAGGACGCTCACCTGTGGCATATATAACATGACCGGTCTTTGTGTGTGGGACAGCCTGTGCCTCCTCCAATCCCATAAACATACTGGTTGCTTTTTGAGGAGTTTTCAGCAAAGTAAATTCCAGCTCCAAACATCCCTCCAATATATGCATGTCGCTCATCAAACCCTTTATGAATAATTGCATTAATGAAAGGAGAACCTAAAATATAAAGGTAGAAAAATTAGTTTACACTATTTTCACCAAATACACTAATACTAAAGAAGAAAAAGAAAAATAAAGGTGGGCTCAAGTTGGAATTTAAGTTCAGAAGTTCAGAAAGCCATTCACATTGCACATACTTGGGAAAGACTGTGCCAACATGCAAATCATTACAAAACGAGGAATTATTTGAGTCCAATAAATGCAAACACGTTACTAATCCTGCCCTCACCCCGAAGTGCAGGCACTCACCGTGGAACAGCATGCGTTCATTGTGATGGTTGTGATTCTCCTCAGACACCTCTTTCTGTCTGTGACAGAACCGCTCCCTCAGCTTTTTGTTCACAACTTTCTGAATCTTCAGGAAGGAAGAAAAAAGTTGTTACTAGTTAAATGTAAATATATAAATATCTGATTTAAAATGACAATTAGTTTTCCTTTTGGTGGTGTCAATTTTTTTTGTTTGACACATTATCTAAAAGTCACTGTGTCAGTGGAATTCAGTTAACAAGCTAGCTTTTCGTGACACAACTTTTACACTTGTTACTTAGCATTCCATTGCTGTTCTGTATGTGCGCATGTGCAGGAAAGTGAGCGCCTGTAAGTGTGAAGCCAGAAACCAACGATGAGAATTCTGCTCTATCATCTCCACCTTATTTTTGAGACCGGTCTCTCACTGACTCTGAAGTTTACTGCTGGCTAGACTAGCTGGTGAGTGAGCTTTCGGGATCCTCCTAACTTCATCTCCTGGCTGAGATAAGGGTGCACACCACCATGCATGGTCTTTACATGATGCTGGGATTCTAATCAGCCCCCTTGCGTTTGTATGGATATAGCTCACACTATATCCACTAAGCTATTTCCTTGCTGCCTCTATTTGTATTAAACAACCAACCAACAACAAAACCTTTTATGGATTATTTGATATACACCAGGATAATCCCTGTAAATCTATTAAGAGATGATTAAACCAGTTCTCAACAGTCGCAACTCACTTTCACGCCAGCCTCTGAAAAGCAGGCAATGGGCACACAACTTTTTCTGTGACTTGAGAGACATGCATTCTGATCTCATGGATGACAAGTAGACAATCTAGGCTTTACTAAATGCTACTTTCAAATGATTTAAAGCAAAAAGCCATTGCTATTGAGGATCTGAGGACGCACAGGACATCTGTGATGGCGGGACATCTGTGGCACTGACATCAGTTGCCATGTGACCAGCCTTCTGTTTGGAGCTTTGCTGTTCTCAGGGTGTCTCCATTTTTGGCCCAGTTTAGTTTTGAGGGTTAGAGGTTGCAGTGAAGAGAACAACAGGTGATTTCAGGACAACAGATGATTATTTTTGATAATTTGAATTTTTTCCTCCAAAATTCTTACAATTCATTTAATTGTCTACATTATTTTTGTGTTAGCTTTGTAATCCAGTTTTCACCATAAAAACTTTACAAACTTACCCGAATGACATTGTATCTATTGAAGATGCCACCAGCATTTCCACCATCTCTGTGCTCTCGGATAGTACTCTGCATCTGCAGAACAAAGGGAAATAATTAACTTCACGAGAGCCAACAATGTGCATTCCTTCTGCCATCTCCAGAATATTCCAGTTCTTCCAGCTGTCCTCCCTGATGAGTCTGAATCTCATAAACAGGGGCTCACTACACACTGATCAACAAATTTAATGAGTATTTGTGTCAGGAAATGGTCATGAATACTAATGTAAGCATTTTCTGATAAAAGTTGTGGAAGAATTTTTTGAAACACAATAGGGAAACTGAAAAAAAATTATCACTTTAAATAATGTATGATTACTATTTTGTTACTGAGAATGAAAAGAAACTGAAGCCAGGCGGTGGTGGCGCACGCCTTTAATCCCAGCACTTGGGAGGCAGAGGCAGGCGGATCTTTGTGAGTTCGAGACCAGCCTGGTCTACAAGAGCTAGTTCCAGCGCAGGCTCCAAAGCCACAGAGAAACAAAAAAAAAAAAGAAACTGAAAAGTGAAACTAAAATGTTAGTCAACTGAAACCACATTAGATTAAATGCTAAAAATAAATATTTTAAAAGTACTATTTCATTTTCTCTCAATTATCTTTGGGATCTTGATATATCAACTCGGGCAAGAGAAGCTGAGTGTTTTTCACAATTAGATTGGTAACCTTCTCCTGAATACTTTCATTATAAAGTTGAAAATTATTATGGAAAAGAAGGTGTTTTAAAGATTTAAGTGAGACCCCAGGTTTCAAGTCAGCATCACAGAAATGCTCGAGTGTCTGGCAACTGCTGTGGAGTGAGCGCTACTCACACTCCACATGAGCAGAACTTACTAAGGGACAACGGGACAATAAGGTACCAGAAGACACACCATCTTCCTGAATGTGAACTGAAACATTACTACGGGGCATGACAATTCTGTATTTCCTAGCACTGAATGAGGATAATATGAGTAGTAAAAATTAAAAAAAAAAAAAAAGCAAACAACAACAGAAAATCCTTAACTGAAGCAATCCAGTTTCTGCTTGGGTGTTTGTGTAAGATGCCAGGCAGCTGACTCACAATGATAGTTAGATATGGCCTTAGGGGCAGGACATCCAAGACACCAGCGCAGAGGAAATTCCTATGCCCCTTTCACAAGTAATTATTACAAATAGTGTTGGAAAGAACTGTGACTGTGGAAATTAATTGTAAGAGAGAAGCACATGTGATAACCAGACACTTTTCTTTCTTTTTTTTTTTTTTTTTGAGACAGGGTTTCTCTGTAGCTTTGGTGCCTGTCCTGGAAATAGCTCTTGTAGCGCAGGCTGGCCTCGAACTCACAGCGATCCGCCTGCCTCTGCCTCCCGAGTGCTGGGATTAAAGGCGTGCGCCACCTCCGCCTGGCACCAGACACTTTTCTAAAGAAACACACTTAATAATTACATTAAAAAAAAAAAAAACACTAGAAGGTATTTTCTGTCTACGAGACAAGGTTCTTGTTCTATCTCAATCTTAGGTGCACCTTACTGTATGAAAATGTTCTAAAAGAATTATTATTTGCATGATTTAAAACTTACAAAATTTCCAGGAATACAAGATAGAGCTATTCTACACACAGACTTGTGATACAACAGCAATGTGTACAGTGTTAGTTCATGATCACATTCAAACGCTTGCAACAGGCAGTGACCCCAGAACAGAATAAGGTAAGCTAATGTCTCCTAGAAAACAGTCTTAACAGAATTTGGGAAAAACAGAAACTTTTTGATATCTATTACCTCTTCTTCTACTGACTGATACTCTTTGTCTTCTGGAGCAAGGTCTAGCAAAATAGTCCCCTGATTCACACAATGAAAAGTCAAATATGGATTGGTTCCTGTAGAAAAACAAAAACAAAAACCAAATGTATAAAGCACAAGTTCACATCACCCCAGTTCAACTAAGTTTATGAATGACTGACAGTTTGGAACAGCCTATACTTTTCAATCTCCTCCTCAAATACAGTCGGTTAAGCAAACACACCAGAGGCACATGAGGAAATGAGGTGCTAAGGGACTTAGGCACTCGCATGAACTCCTACCCAGCAGGGTTCAACACCTGTTGAACTGAACTAATCATGAACAAAGCAGATGACACGCATACTCAAAAGAGACACACACTGAATTATAATGGAGTGAGCTCTGAAATATAAGAATTGTCCTTGAAAACTCTTGGGATGGCTTAAAATGGTCACCAACAGAACTTATCTGTTAATTTCATAGGTTTGACTAAAATACATGTTTGAAAAAACAAACAAACAAGGGTCAAATCCAAAATTATCTGAGTTTTGGTTGCATGCAATTCTTGAAACTTTTAATCAAGTCCATAGATAAACAACTTGTTTCCTTGTCTTTACTTTCTCTCCTCTATGGCAATGCTTCTAACAAGAAGAAACACAGTAAAGATGGAAGAGAAGATGCCTATGACAATGAAGGGCACGGGTGATGGACATGGATGAGTTGTGGTCCTGAGAGTGGGAGAAGAGCTCAAAATGAAATAAGAAAGGTCAGATTATGAAAAGTTGCGTGTCAGTGTCTGATTTTACCCCGACAGCACAGGGTGCTATGGACAGGTTCAGTGCAGAAGAGAGGGTTGGACTCATGTTGGAGGGTCTGGTGGCACTGGAGAAGGCCCCCACGGAGGTCAAGATGCAGGTGGCGGATAAGCTGACAGAGGCTCTGAGGCCCAGCAGAGAGAAAGGTGGCTTGAGTTAGGTGACAGCAGTGGGAAAAAAAACAAAGAGTTGAGAGCAAATTCAGGCCATAAAGTCTCTCCAGATTGATGGAGATAGGAAGAAGGATGACCCTGGGCTTGCCCAGTTAGCGAAAGTGAATAGTTGAGCTGAGGAAGGCAGCAGGCACCATACCGTTAACTGCACATGCTTAGGCTCTCAAACCAGTCTTTATATTCAGAACTTAGTGAAGAAATATTTATTAAAATATTCATAAATTATATATAAAATATATGATACATATAAATATAAAAATACTTTTAAAAATAACTTACCTTGTTGTCCACCTAAAAGTCTTTCAACGCCCTTAATTAACTTGTGGCGGTGTCCATATGCATTGATGCCTATTTCTTTCAATTCTTCATGACCCATATCAGCCAACACATCTAATGTAATCTGCAAAATGAAAGAAATTACACACTAAATCTGTAACAGCTCTTTGGAGGATATAAGCTCTTGCACCTGTCTATAGTGCTATGACTACCACACAAGTTAAAGAACCTGTTTCCTTTTATAAACATGACCTTCAAGCTGCTTAAGACTGGCAGCCATCTAGCTCAGTAAAAACACTTCTGCATTTGCTTCAAGCAGATGGAGAATTAAGACAGAGACCCAGTGTGATGGGAGATGAATGATCACTGCCATGTTTTTTTTTTTTTTCTGATTGCAATTTTATCATCTTCTGTTTGCCCTCAGATAGACTGATTAGCATCTTGAAAATGGGAAGATCCCAAATTCAGTATCATGTGGGTAGCAGAAATGAAGAGCAGAGGAAGGGAGAAGCATTTTAATTAATCACAGTGTGGCAAAAGCAAGCCTACCTTAGATAAGAAAATTCCCAGTGCCAGGAAGTAAGCAAGCCAGTAGTGCCCTCAGGAAGTAGTTAGACTTAAAGTAAAAAGTTTAGACCACAGGTCATTTTTATAAAGAAGCGACATCAGAAATCCCAGTTTGGAAAAAAGAGAGATGGTTTTTAAGCTCATAAATTGTCAAGTTAGCAATCCTGCTGCCTAACACACATTTGATGTTTGTACAGAACTGTAGCCTCTGAGTTCTGGTAATTCATTTCGGATGACAAGCAGGAGCTTGCTGATTTCCTTATAGCTTTGTGTACTCTAGTAATTGTGACTCTACCTCCACCCAGTGGCAAAGTTCTGAAATCACCTGTGGACAGAAAAAGGCCCTGGGATAAATATAGGTGTGTTACTCCTCAGTTTTTCTTTCTTTGGAGAACTGAAATATTCTTTTATAGACATTTTTTTTTAAAATCTAACTCATACAAGATTAAAGAATCATAAGTATCCAAGCCAGAGAGATGGCTCAGAGGTTGAGAATACTGGCTGCTCTTTCAGAGGTTCTGATCTCAATTCCCAGCAACCACATGGTGGCTCACAACCATCCACAATAAGACCTGGTGCCCTCTTCTGGCATGTGGGTAGAACACTGCATACAAACTAAATAAATTTTTATATGTGCATACCTTTCTCAATCCTTACATTTAAACACAAAAGGACAAATCAGGCCCTGAGCTCTGATTTTTACTGTCAAAATGAAACATCACACAATGAGTTGGATCATCTCAGGGCAAGAAACACCATTGCTCATTCTCTGAAGGAATTTAGCATATTACTGCTAAGTGGCCATTGAAGAATAATTGTTTCATTCTACAAAATGGGAAGCTCACTTCTAATCACCCAAAGAAAGTTTTCAACAGAGCTTTCAAAAGACAGCAAGGCACCAGATGAAATATTCATCTTTGAAATAGAACAGTTTACAAAATAGGAATCTTTACATTTTAAGTTAGAGCTGACTTTAACATAATTTGTGAAAGGTGCTACTGGTATCTTTCTCATCGATATATTTTATACTTCAGTTTAAACACAGCGGACAATAGAAACACGGCCTCATATATAGGTGGCAACTTTAGATTATACACTTCAAAATCTTTTTAATTGATGCACATAGTATATAGCTGAAGGGTGTCAAAACAAATTAGAAGTCAAAAGAAAACCCTAAAGAAAGAATATTTATAATCACGTTCTAGGGAAATAAATGAAGATTAATATATAGACTTGCAGTTAAAAAAATGGATATAAAACTCCTTGCCGAAGCCCCTTGCCTGAGTAAAGGAACCTTGGAGTTACTATACTCCGGTTTACAAAGCAGGACATGGTGTGGAAAGCAACCTCTAAAATGGCTGCCAGAGATCCTCAGCCCCTAGTATTCGTGCCCTGATTATAATCCCTCCTCCTTGGGTATGGGTGGGCTGCACTCACTAACCAGTTACTAATAGTGATAAAGTGGAAATGACAGAGCAGTACTTTTCCCCTTACATTCAATCAATTCTTTTATTATTTTTAAACCTCACTGGTATGGGGGAACAGTCAGAGCACATGCTTAGGTATTTGGAAGGAATCACAAGTTTGCTTCCCTAGTTATTTTCTCTGGGAGGAGGAAGTTACTCATGTCTACATCAATATAAAATACAAAATCTTTAAAATAAGGTTTATTCATTTACAAGCTAAAAATAGGTCAGCATGCAAAGTAAATGCCATATCTCCTAAGATTTGTTCATTTCACCTGGGGTGTTGAGAGAAAATGATTTTAACTGAAAAGATCTTTTACTTGAGTGGTGGTGGCAACTTTATAATCATATTTACAATGAATTTACTTAAGTCCAAGCTTTTGTTTTATCACAATTTGAAAGAAATACGTATATGGTCACTTTCTGTGAAAATATACAGGTTGACTATAAATGCACCCAGTTATAGCAGCTGAGCTCCAGAAATTACAATATAAATCTAAATTTTCTTTCTCATAGACATGAGCACTCTAGATAGGAAGCTACATTTTAAGTGGGAGTCGATATTACAGTGTTAGTTAATTAGAAGGGATTCTCGTATATTTTTGGAAAGTATCTATATGGAATAAGAACAGATTTCTGAGCAATGAATTGTGAAGGTGGAGCTGAGAATATGGTACACTAAAGCTCTTCCAGCACCAGAAAAAATGATCTCCCACCTCCCTGGGAGAGGGGGAGTCACATACAGGAACAGAGGGAGCAGCGCACAGTATGTCGGAGTCTCAGGAAACACATAGGAATTCAGGGGACACAAATGCATGTACTGCCACTTCCACACTACACAAGTATGTTGACAATGCATGTACTGCACACTTCCACGCTACACACATTACCGGGCTGCTGTAGAATGCTCATGACAGAAAATTCTAATGGTATGCTATGGAAGAATTAAGTGACTTAATATTTTATAACTGAAGACTAAACATCTGCACTTGGTACAGTAAATACAGCAGCACAGAAGGTGGTCAAACATGGTTGGACACTAAGAAAGGCACAGCACTGATCTAGAAGAGAGGGCTACAGCAGCTAATATACATAAGTGCAACAGTTAACATCTGGACTATGAAAAGAACACAGAAATTATTTTGGACAAAAGGAAAATCAATGGAACAAAACTTCAGGAAAAAGGAATACTAAAAACACGAAAACGCTAAGCTGTCGGAAGAAGTGATTAAACACTGAATCATCCAACTACTAGGTCAATAACACAAGAGAAACACACCCCAGGAGGTCAGCCACTGACAAAGAGAATCCACAATGAGAAGGAAAGAGCAAATAGAGCTGTACATTACAAGGCAAGCTGACAAAAGTGCAGAACTACAGTTCGAGGAGGCAGAGTCACTGGTCTGAATTATGGTCTTTGGCTTATTAAACCAAGACAATTCAATCATGATTCAGAATGAAGGGATGCAGTTGTTCATGTGGCTATAGCAGAGGATGTGGTCAAACAACGTAAAGCCTCACTGTTGACAGTGCTCTTCCAGGAAATCTCTAGCCCAGATGACTGGATGGCAGAGAGAGGAGACCCTTACAGTGGAGTGTAACCGCTTCACCACAAATGAAGACCCATGTGATGCCTTAACAAAGTATGACTTCAAAGTTGACAAAAACACCCAATTTTATCAGGAATTTCAAGCATTCACATATTGTAGGTGTGCTTAACTGACTGGCAAGAGAAGTGGTAGGCTAAATGCCTCTTAATCCACCTTTACAGTCAGAGAAAAACAGACCAAGGTGTTTAGCTAGTTCAATTCTATTTCAACTGCTTGAGTCATTAAAAATACTAAGGATGAACTATAATAAATGTAAAATTTATTTAACCAAATAAAAGCATAATAAAATCTTACTATAAATCATATAAAAACATAACAACAAATAAGCAAACAAACCGCCTTCCTTTTTAAAGTAAGGTTTCACCAAAGCCCAGATTATCTTCTAATGGTCTAGGCTAACCTCAACCTTGTGATCCTCCTGCTTCATCCTGCTAAGTGCTAGTTATAGGAGTGTGCCACCTACCTATATTAACCCAAAGTATTTAAGTTAAAGACAAGACTACAAGCTTACAAAGAATAAAAATCAGTGCAAGAACCCGTGAAGCACATTCTACCTATGTCACATACTGAAACACTGGATGAGTTTATTGATTACAGAAGGGGTTACCTGTAGAGGCTGATGGTTGGAAAGGGAAAGTCTATGACAAACTGCCTAGGTCTTAAGAAGATATGAAAGCTCAGTTGGGTGGTGGTGGCGCATGCCTTTAATCCCAGAACTTGGGAGGCAGGAGCAGTCTGAGTGCTGTGAGTTCAAGGCCAGCCTGATCTACAAAACAAGTTCTGTTATACAGAGAAACCCACACTTGGGAAACTGAAAAAAAAAAAAAAAACGAGCAAAGTTCATATATATGTATTTGCTGTGGGTGGGGCTAAGCCTTCAAAAAGAAAGGCCCTAGCTGGAGGTAGTGGTACAACATACCTTTAAT
>JAQHUG010000072.1:4995194-5014441 GCA_028555095.1 Dicrostonyx torquatus | reverse complement strand
CTGAGAAAAGAGATTCCTATTAGGTTACCAAGTCGGTGGTCATCTGTCATGTAGCTCTACTGAACTCAGTGCACATACCTACTAAAGAACAGACTTTTGTGCATGGGATGTCCGTGGTCATCTGTCATGTAGCTCTACTGAACTCAGTGCACATACCTACTAAAGAACAGACTTTTGTGCATGGGATGTCTGTGGTCATCTGTCATGTAGCTCTACTGAACTCAGTGCACATACCTACTAAAGAACAGACTTTTGTGCAGATTGTGGACCACAAGTCACAAAACAAAGGGATCTGCAGAAGTTCCTGAAGCTGGATAGATCTTAAAAAGACATGTACTACTATAGTCTATTCCCTGCCAGAGAGGCTGCCATGGTGTAAGAAGGTAACTCTACAACTGGGAGAATGATGTACTGGGCTCCAAGTGCCTCTCCCCTTCTCCAGCAGTAACATTAAACTCAGTTTCATCTTCAGTGCTATCATGGAACACAGAAGTAGAAACTCATTATCCTCGACAACACAGTCCAGCAAACAGAAGAGTTCTCATTAGTAAACACATGAGATGAGGACATAAATGCCAGTGTCTTTTGGAAGCAAACAACTCAAGACAAAATAAAACAGTATTATTGAGGCAGTTTCTTGATCTAAGTTCACCAAATGTTCTCCCAATAGCCTGTACCCTCACTTCTCAGGGTCTAACCTGACGTGACAATCCACTGAGAAAGACTGTCCATAGAGAGAAAGGATAGGTCTTCCAACTGTCAGATAGAGGGAGAGATCCAGAGAGTACTGGGCTCCCTGGCTTCTCCAGAAACGTCACAGACAGCTAACAAACATGGTAAAAAACATACCTGAAACAAATAGATTACGCATGAGGCAGATTGTGGAACACTTTAGGTCACAAAATAAAGAGAATATGTAATACAGAAACTGCTGCAAGTTCAAATAAAAAAAACAACCCAATATGTGGTAATAAATAACTCAATAGCTGAAAAACTAAAAAAGTACACAAGAGTTTACCTGCTCTGTTTCAAAGATATCCCGGAGATGCTCAAGGCCAAGGCTTTTAAGGAATTGGCTGATATTCATATCAAGACCCGCAACTAAAACAGAAACATTTAAATCTCTTAGAATTTTTTAATTCTATGGAAGGTTACATTTCCATATAACTCAATTTCTTTACTTTCACTCCCTCACCCCCTTTCTCACTCCCTCACTCATTTTCAAGACAGGGTTTCTCTGGGTAACAGCCATGGCTGTTCTAGAACTCACTCTGTAAACCAGGTCAGCCTTGAACTCACAGAGATCTGCCTGCCTCTGCCTCCCAAGTGCTGGGATTGAAGGAGTGCACCACCATTACCTGGCATAACCCTATTTCTTGACCCTTGCTTATACAGATGATTTCACATGATATAAAATAATGCCAAATATACATATTTAACTTAAGCACTTCAAGTTATTCTGAATTTTATCTTTGGCAGAGCAAGAGAATAATACTTATATTAATTCTAAAACATAAAATATAGAACTAAAATACAGGTTTATATATTGTAAGATATATAACAAATATATTAATTTTTAATCTAACAATATTATTTTATATAATATTTAAAGATTTTATTATTTTTAGTTGTGTGTGTGTTTATGTATGAGTATATGCAGGTTGAGCCCAGGTGTCCCTGGAAGCTGTAAGAGGATACTGAAGTCCCTTCAGGTGAAGTAAAGGGGGTTGTGAGCTACCCAATGTGGGTGCTGGGAACTAAAACTAGGTCCTCTGGTCTAGTTTAAAAGCAGTGTCTATACTCCAGCCCATATCTGACAGAATACTTTTTTTTTTTTTTTTTTTGGTTTTTTTTCAAGACAGGGTTTCTCTGTGGCTTTGCAGCCTGTCCTGGAGCTAGCTCTTGTAGACCAGGCTGGTCTCGAACTCACAAAGATCTGCCCTGACAGAATACTTTTAATGAATTAAAAAAGAATAAGTCAAAAGCAGCAGCTATTGTTCGGATTTATTCTTTTTAAAAGTTACTTTATTTCTGTGTGTATAGTATATGTGTGTGTGCATGCTTGTGTCTGTGGAGGCCAGAGGTCAATGTTGGGTGTCTTCCTCATTATCTATCCATCCATCCCATCCACCTGTCCGCCTGCCTGCCCATCCATCCATCCACCTACCTATCCATCCATTCATTTTCTAGAGAGTCTCTTACTGAACCTGGATCTCATTTATTCATCCATCCATCTATCTATTTATCCATCCATTTCTTAATGAACCTGGATCTAAACTGGCTGGCCAGCAAGTCCCAGGGATCCTCTTGCCTTTGCCTCTTCAGTACTGGGACTACTCAGCCACTGTACCCAGCTTTTTACATCGGTGTTGGTTATCCAATGTCAAGTCCTTATTTCCTTTTTCCTTCCCCTTTCCTCTCATACCCCACCCCCATCTTTGATAGGGTCTTACCATGTAGTCCAGGATGTCCTTGAACTCATACATGTTAAGAGAGACTATCTTTAAGTTTTTAATAACCAAAAGAAAAAGTAACTGACCCACTAAAAAATTTAACCCAAGAAGCACTACCTACCTTCTCCTTCTTTCCTTTCTGCACCAGCAGCGCCATCCCCTGCGTTGGAGGCCCCTCCTACAGCCAGCTCCGCCAAAGGACCAGTCAGGTTATCTATGCTGCTGGCAGCAGAGAGGCAGGAGGGGGTGGACGCTGGCGAGATTAGAGAGGCACTAACCACAGTTGCCTGAGGTTTAAAACAGGTAGGCAAGGCCTCTGGGGGCATGGCATCTATCAGCAAAGCTCGGATATCATCAGCCTAAAATAATAATTAAAGAAAACACAAAAACATTATAAATTTTAAGTCTTTCACTAAGCAACAAGCATTTTGTGATTTTTTTTTTTTTAAAAGACTACCAGGCATGGAAATTGACACTTGCTTTTGGCTAGAGGCATCAACGTTAAGTGGTGGCTGTGAACGAGAGCTGCAAGTTAGACAACTGGCGTAGAAAGCTGAAGGGGCTGACGACACGAGATATCACGGAAGTACAACAGGAACCGAGGGCACATGTGGCTTTGGCTAAGATTTTAAGGAAGAACGCCAACTATGCCAAATGAACTGCCAGGTGAGCACTGGAAGGCAGTGTCAGGCCTGACATCCTAGTGAACAATAACCACAGCTGCCACAAGGACTCACCGTTGCCAGATCTAAAGGTGTCTGACCTTCTTGGTTCTTCATGGTTGGGTCTGCGCCATGTGCTAGGAGTAGGGCACACAACTGTGTCCTTCCTTTCTGGGCCGCTTCATGAAGTGGAGTAAAGGCCCACTTGTCCGTAGCGTTCACACATGTGTTGTATTTTATCAGTAGTGCTGCTATGTCAACATGCTGGGAAAATCAAGAGGACACAGAGGCTTAAGAAGAAAACCACCAGATAGAATTCCATCAAGTATCCTTATTTCTAGTTAACAATTCCTTCCAGGCCTGTGTTCTCATCCTTAATAGAAATTTCTTCTTAAAACAAACACACACCCAGCTCCTTTATTGTGTTTTGGACTTGTCTTCCCACAACTATTCTCTTGCCCTTCTGTTTGTTTTTGTTTTCTGAGACTGGGTCTCATGTAGCTCAGGCTGGCTTAAAACTAGTTATTCCAAAAGTAAAGATCAGGCAATTCCTAAGAAAAGCTTCCCACTGCCAATAATATGAAGGGGATACAATGAAACTAGGGTTCTTCTGAGATCAGGCTAGTTTGAAAACCTTTTGGCGAGAACATTATAAAATTAATTTTGCAGATTATGTGCAGACTTCTAACATGAAAGCTATGATTTTTATCACAATCACTTCAAACAAATTAAAACCCCAACTGTCTTCTTTCATTCAAAAAATGTGTTGGAAAAGCACTTCTATTCAGTCAATCCCAAGCATGGGATAATTTAAAGCTACTCCTCAAATCATATAAGATACTTAAATTGTGCTTCCTGTATTTTATTAAAAGAGTAATGCAATTTGATAGACTGGCATAGACTTCCAAAATATACAGTCCAAGAGAAGTTATAGTCTGTATGTATGTGGGTGTATAAATGAGCTGTGTATTCAGTATGTATTGTTAAATATTCTTTCTATTGAATCTACAGTGTGTGTTTAGTGAAACCAATTACATGTTTGCTAAACTGGCTGGCAAATGTCTAAAAGACCAATTAAGAAGAAGAAGTATTACCCAAGCAGAGTTGAAATACAACTCTTAGGCTTTTCAGTTCTTTTTAGGTAGCTATACTACTAGGACAAATAACAGTAACAAAAAATGAGGGTTAAATGCACAAAGAAGCTTCAGCTTAGCTCTGGTCTCCCGTGACAGCAGAGGACTGAGTGAAGAGCGTAGACAAGGGACTGACTCTGCTGCAGTGTCTAGTTTGATGGGTTTCAGCACTGAGTTGCATCACAAAATGCCGCAAGTGACAAATGGCATAAAGACAGGGAACTAAATTTTAAAAAGATGGGAAATAGGAGAGAAATATGGGCTATAGCTAAAACCATTTAATTGTATGTAGCTTTTACAACAATGAAGGCATGCGACCTGCAAGTATCATCCCTTTGAGGGAAAACACTGCAAAATGAGAAAGAAAACCAACCAGCCAAATGAGTTACTCTTATAAAATCACAGGCTTTGGGTAAGGAAAAATACCAACACTTTTAGATTTATTAACAAATATTTATTAATAGTAAAGAAATTAATTGCCCTTTGTATATATAGATTAATAATACCTAACACATTATAATATAAAGGATACTAAGCTGAATAAGGCCCATTATCATAAAAAAATTCTCATGAAACTTGTAATTTTTCTTTAAGCTTCTTAAACATGTATCTGTCTCTCTATTTGAAAAAACTGAGGTGGCTTTTTTTTAAAAAAAAAAAGCAGATCCAAAGGGCAGACTGAGCTCAAACCTGGCGTTTGAGAACACAGTGTTACAACAGAAACAGTAGGGAATGCTCTTTAGTTTTCTCTTTTTGCAGAAAGAAAAGGAAAGCAGGACTGTGGAGACTTACAAAGCCGGTTTGTATGAAAATGAACAGTGGGGGTCACTACATCACCCAAGAACTTGGTACACAGGAACTGCTAGATAACTGGGAATTTATATCCAAGATGGAGATGTGTAAGAACAGACAAGCACGGGAGCATCTTCATGCCTGACTTCTTTCTACTGCGATGCATCAGGCCTGAGCACCTTGGTTACTGCTAGGTCTGACAAACGGCATCAGGGCACTGCAGCACCTCCTCTTCCCGGTGAACAGTTACAGTGCCTGGAAAGACGGCTTCGCACTTTGACTCGGGAGGTTACTCCCTCAGCAGAGTGCTATTAAACTATGTGTGAACTGCTTAACTACTTGGCTTGACACTTTTAAGATTCTAGAGATAAACGTAAGCAACTACAATAATTTCTAAAATCTGTTTGAGGTAGAGGTAAAATTTATACATGACCCATTACACACCAATTATTGCATTAGATAATGTGCAAGAGACAGAATGCTTTCAAAAGTGCGGGCATTCTTCAAAAAGGAATTACAAGGGAAAGTGTGACAAAACTTACATAGATGGTTAAAATGCACTCAACTATGCTGATGGTTAGAAATCTGTTCCTTAACATGGGATGCATATTTAGCAAAGAATTAAATGCCAGGAAAGGTTTCTAGATGTTAACTATGTCATGCTCACCCCATAAGATGCTGCATTGTGAAGTGGAATTAAACCTCCTTTGTCCTGGGCATTAACATCAGCTCCATGCTCTAGAAGGTACTCAGCTACTTCCAGGTTATTGTAGCCTGCTGTTAGAGTAAGAAGGGACATGTCAGGTCAAGAGAAATGAATACAACTCTCATACATGTATAAAGACCAAAAAAATTTAAGATTTTAATTTTTTTTCCTCAAAGGCTAATACTATCTTCACATAATTGAGTCTTTACTAAAGTGTACAATACATGCCAATCTCTTTCACAGGCATTCATGCAGGCACCAAGCATGAGTTTGGAGATCTTAGAACAATGACAATCTACAGGTGTTGATTCTCAGTTGTCCACATGAATTCCGGGAATTGAACTCGGATTGAGAAGCTTGGTGGCAAGCACCTTTACCTGTTGGGCTATCTCACCAATCCTCTTTCACCATGCAAGTCACGTGGTTAAGTACCTGGCACACATTTAGCAGTGTTTAACTGAATATTAAAAGGGACCATGGGTGGACACACAGTGACACTTACCTGCCAGGTGCAGAGGAGTTGAGTTTCTGCCCTGGGTGTCTCTGCAGTTGATATTCTCTGGGGTACAAAGCTTCTGCACTCTGGCCAGGCAGCCCTTCTTGGCAGCATCCAACAGTGCGGCGTCCCCTCTTAGTAGGTCCTGAATATCTGTGTCTCCTTCTTTGACCAGATCTAGGGGTGTATTTCCATCTCTATTTTTCTTAGTTGGATCTGCTCCATGCTGTAAGACAGAACTGAATGGTGACTGTGTGTTTGCAAGTGGGCAGGTACCATATACATCATTCAATTGTACCATATACATCAATCTATACCCTCGCTTGCCAGGAAAAAAATTTATTCTACATGCACACTGAAAACAGGAATCTAAATCCTGCTTTATTTTGTAACTACATAGAAAAGTGACCCAAATCTTGCTAACTACTAACTAAAGTCTCAGGGTCCTGGGTAACAGTGAAGATGGGAGGGTAGTGGGCATCTTCTGTTCTTTTGTGACAAGCTTTCCAAGAGACTTGAAGTTACCTCTGAAATATCTTTCACTTTTTATAATTGTATAGATCTTAATTTTGTCCAGACTTAATTGTAACATGCCCTCCTCTACAAACAAAGACTTTTAGTGATAAAACTAGGGTCTTACACTTGGTAGGCAAGCAATCCACCACTGAACTATAGCCCTAACTCAAATTACATAAAGATATTTAGGAAGCATCATTAGAAAAAAAAATACAAGTAGGAAAAAAACTACTGAACTCTAAATGGCATTGGTTAAAAAAAAAATCATAGTTTTAAAAATGTATTTCATGATGTATTTATACTTGTAGGCCAAGAATTTTTACTATAGCCCTGACACAGACAGCTGTTGACCTATTGTGGAAATTAAGAATAATCTAAGGTAGACAGGTGTGGTGACACACACCTTTAATCCCAGAATTTGTGGGGCAGAGGCAGACAGATCTCTTTAAGTTCCAGGCCAGTCAGGGATATAGAGTAAGACTTTGTTTTAAACAAACAAACCCCAATATTCAAGTAGACAATGAATTAATAATGAACCAAAAGTGATTTGCTTTTTAAAACTAATTAGTGGTAATATTTGCCATATATATTTATGGTATTAACTGTATCAAATAAAAATATAAAATGTGCTTATATGTAACAAGAATAATTTTTCTCTGGTTAAGATGGGAAACCACACAGTTGTCTTGCATGACAAACAAGTGTATGTGATATTTAGTAAGGTTGAGTTATCATTAGCAATAGTAACTGTACTGCTAACAGCAACATGAGTGAAGAGGTTTCTAGGCCATTTCTCCTAATATTGGTGCTATATTAGACAAGCCACACAAATTAAACCAGCTCTCCCCAAAACCTTCTTTAATAACATGACCTTCATTGAAAGGCCTGTCAAACACTATGTAAGTATCATGATGTCGCTTGGAAATGGACGGTCTCAGCAGTTGTTTTCAATAGATCACAATACTCTTAATTTCAAGCAATAACTAAAGCCAGGCAGCTGCTTCATATCTACATACTTTTAGAAGGAGCTTGCAGATTTCATATTTTCCCTTGGCTGCTGCTTCATGGAGAGGGGTAAATTTCCACAAGTCTGCCACATTGACAGAAGCTCCATGCCTCACCAAGAGCTCAGCCACCTCGTAGTGTCCATAGGAGCAGGCATTGTGAAGAGGAACCAAGCCACTAAACAAAAGAAAATTAGAGTTAAAAAACAGATCAGATCTTTTAGCTAAAATAACATAATAAAATGCTCTTTTGCTGGATGTGGTGGTACTTGTCTTTAATCTTAGTACTCCGGAGGTAAAGGCAGGAGGAGTTAAATGGTATCCTCAGCTACAGACGGGGTTTCAACCCAGCACAGGCTAAATGAGACTCTGCCTCAACTCCTCCTCTTTCTACAGGATTGGGTACACTGAATATCTGCTCAAAAAGAAATACTTCCTCTTTGGTCTCTTAGATATGGGCTCCCATTTCTAGGCAGGACTAACAATCTTTATTTACTGTGCAGGAGGTATGTTACCATGGCACATGTGGAGGTCAGAGGACAACTTGAGTCAGCTCTCTCCCATCTCCTTTATGCATGTTCTAGGGTCTGAACTCAGGTCAACGGGCTTGCACAGTGGGTGTCTTTACCTGCTAAGCCATCTCACCAGCTCAAATATTAATTAAAAAATTCTAATATAAAATCTTATATTACAGCAATTATTAGTCTTGAAATACATGTAGAGATACACAGTCACAGAATAAAATGTAATCACAAAACAGTTTTTTGAGTAGTGCTGGGATTAAAACCCACGGTTTCATGCATGCTAGGGTACTCAACCACTGAGCTACACACCTAGCCTTTTCTATTTTTTTTTTTTTTCGAGACAGGATTTCTCTGTGGCTTTGAAGCCTGTCCTGGAACTAGCTCTTGTAGACCAGGCTGGCCTCGAAGTCACAGAGATCCGCCTGCCTCTGCCTTCCAAGTGCTGGGATTAAAGGCGTGTGCCACCACCGCCCGGCACCTTTTCTATTTTAAGATAGATATTCTTGAACTCATTCTATAAACCAAGCAGGCACTGATTTCAAATCCTACCGCCTCAGTCTCCCAAGCAGCTGGGACATTGGGCCTGTTTAACATAATCCTTTCAATTCTTACTTTCATCCTAGCAATGCAAAGCTCTGTACACTACAAAGTATTAGCACAAATAATAACCAATTTGTTTTTATCATCTCTCAGATTTTCTTTGACTTTGATTTTATTAATGAAAATTCTTAGCATACTTATATGATGCATAATATATAATAATGTAATATGTAATACATAAAATATACAGGACATCTACTTATTCAGTTGACAAGTTTTAACATTTGTTTTAGTTACTTTTTAATTCATAATGTTTCAGTATTGGTTTCTCTGCACAATTTAAAATGCTGATGTACCAAACAATGAAAACTCAAATTTGATCCCAGGGGTGGTTCATGTCTTAATCCCAGCACTTAGGAGGCAGAGGCAGAAGATCTCTATGAGTTTGTGCTCACCCTGGTCTACACATAGTAATTTTCAGAGGGGCCAGACTACAGAGAGAACCCTTCATCTCTAACAAACCAAACTCTAACCCTTTCCCCCATAAGAAGAGAATTCACCAAGGGAAATAAAGGCTCTCCGTTATAAATTCTACTTGCTTAAGAGAACCTAGCACCCTTGTTTCCTAAGGAAACTTGCAGATGATCACGTTTTCACAGAAACCAGGTGAAACTCTCAAAGGTAGCTTCAAAAAGACAGACTTTCAAATCAGTGCACTGAAGGATCAGCTTTAGTTAATTCAGGACATAGTAAAAACAAGATACTAGTACCGCTCTAGCTAGAAATCAGTGTCCTCTGAAATGATGGCTTTAGGATGAAATATGCTGGCACTAACGTGAGTCATAGGAGCACACTGGCTGCTCTCCAATGCACTACAGTATTTGGAAACAACTAGTGATGATGTTCTCAAATCGTCATGTTTGGTGCATAGAAAGACAAACACATAATGGTTGCCTGAAGTCTAAGTCATGCAATTTCACTTATAGCTCTATGCAAAGCAAGTGCATAGAACATGGCTGGTTTATCTGAGCAGGTGCAAAATTAACTCAGAGTATGGAAATTCATTTTGGCTATAATACTCTTCGTACATTTCTAAGCAGCTGCTTTAAAAGTTTTACCTGGTTTGTCAAATAATTCATCTAATATAAAAATACAGTTTAAACTAGTAGAAACAGAATTATATTTCTATTTTTTTTAATTATATTTCTATTAACACTGGTGACTCTGGCATGGATTGAATTCTTTTTGGAAGAAATCATCTATTTTTAATAGCAAAAAATATGAGAAGATGAATGTAAATTACAAATTACATGAAAACATTTATAAATGAAATAAAATCCTACACACAGGCATGCAAGGGATGCACCAAATCAGAAGGCATCCCATACATACCTCCTACTGGGTGAGACCAGGTGAAGATCAAAGCAGACTATAGAACAGCACCCTCACCTGTCTACTAATAGATAGTGCACAGTGCAAATTCAGAGGTGTTAAATGTGCACAATCCAAGCGATTCACAACTGGTGTACACAACCAAAGATAAAGATAAAGCTGGAGAATTACAGGCACTTTGCATCTTTAGGAGGTGGGATGAAAGACCCTTCTCTTTTTATACTGTATGTTTGTTTAAATCATGATGTAAGTGAAACATGTATATTAAGAGGGGAAATTACCTACAACAACAAAACACAATGTTTCAAAAAAGAGTATCTGTCATTTGTAAATTTTCTTGTTCTTAAGGAAGCAGCTATGTTCTGTAGGTAAAAAATATGTAATTTTATGCTAAAAATAAATAACTAGATTAAGTTTGAGGAGAATGAAGCCCAAAGACCTGGATTTGAACACATACCCTTTGTCTTTGGCATGGACATCAGCTCCATGGTGTAGAAGGTACTCCACAACAGACACGCGGTTATAGCCTGCAGCAAAGTGTAGGGGTGTAGAATGCCGGCCCTCCAGATCTCTGCAGTTCACATTCTGTGGGCTGCAGAGTTGCTTTTGTGGTGTAAACAGACACAGAGACAGAAACAACACCATTAACAAACATTCACAGATTCTTCTCTAAAATTGTGTAGCATTTAGATCACTATAATTATATAGCAAATATTCCCTGGATGAGGTAGTTAAAATGTTAAAAATCAGCATCATAGCCAGACATGGTGATGCACACCTAAAATCCCAGAGCTGGGGAGGCTATCAGGAGGATCTTTAATTTGGGGCCAGTGTGTGTTACACAGTGAGTTTGAGGACAGTCTGGGTCATATACTGTTTCAAAAAGCTCTAAAGGAGAATCCCCACTCCGTTTGTCAGTACAGTGACCACAAACACTCTTGTATACATATAGGTGAATTTAGTCTTTGTCAGCATGCCCTAGACCAATCCAACGGAAACCCCCAAGGGCAGAAAATGAAGCCTCCCGCCTCTTCTGTGTTAATCTCATCACACATGAATTCTTACGGTACACTTAGCTGTTCTTAGCTCAAATCAGCTTGACCACAAGGAACTAAAGAAACTAAAGAGAGTCTCCTTGAATGTGGGTCAAGAGAAACTTGCTTTTTAGAACCTACAAGCTCTTGATTCTATTCTTTTCTGGTTGAATGTCAAAGTTACGGTATATCCACCCAGGAGGTGGTGGTGGTGGTGAGAAGAGGTAGAGTATCACTTGTATAGTGCAGGCTATCCCAGAACTCACAGCAATGTTCATGCCTCAGCTTTCCAAGGGGATGAAAGGCATGAGCTACCACACCCAGTTAGCTTCTAATAATTTCTTAGTCTTTTCAGAAAGAAGTACACCAGACTGAAATTTCAATTTGTATGTATTCTTTGGACATTTACATTCCACTATCAAAATTAAATTTTCCTTTATTGTGAATGTATCATTTAGAAACTTGAAAGTACATATTGCCGACCTGCATACAAACAAATAAATTTAAAATCTGTATTCCAGGCCAGCAAAATGGCTCATGGGGTAAAGGCATTTGCCACCAAACCAGACACTTGAATTCAATTCCCAGGTTCCCCATGGTGGAAAAAGAAAACTAACTCTAGAAAGTTGTCCCTTCCACACATGTATCACTGCACACTTGCACACATAAATTATAATTTTTATTACACCTGATATAATAAAATTGTATGCATGCATATCTTATTTTTTTATGGTTTATATGCTATAAGGCACAAAGTGGGAAAATCTTAGTAGCAGAGAACTCACCTGTCTAGATATAACATCAATTGTTTTTATTTTTTTTTAAAAGTTTGTTTTGAGTAGTAGATGCATACAAATGAACTTGGTAACAAGATTCCAACAGTAAGAGTAAAGGCACTATTTTACCTTCACAGTTTCTAAGTCCCCAGCTTTTGATGCCTCCAGGAGTCGATAGTCCACATCAGAAGTGCGGATAGGAGTACTCTCTGTAGCCAAGAAAGGAAAGATTAGGTTGACTTTTGGGCTACTACAGGAAGTTATGGAAGGAGATTGTTTGGTGAGGGAAAAGAGTTAAGGTTGGCTATATCTGTGATATAATGGTTACTTCCCCAGTCTTACTCAGATAAGCACCTTTTACTTCAATTTACACCTTACTGACATCCAATTTAAGTAATTCTAGCACAGGGGAATACTTTGATGCTCCATTATTCTAGTCATAAATGTTCTGGTTAAAGACTGTTTCAAAGGGGAGTGAGCAAAGCTGGAGCCAGGAGATCCACATGCCTGGATAAGTGGAGATACGGTAACAATGCTAAACAGAACATGTTGAGTTTGATTATTACATTTAGATATAAGTCAGATATTTTGATTCATCAAGTATAACAAAAATTTATTCAACACTGGTCTTTAAAAATTTCAATATGCTCCTGTTAAATGTGGTTTTCAGAATGTACATACATCAATACAAAAGGAGTGTGTGGCAGGAAATCTGACCACAGGCCTGGGCTCTATGTGAACTTTGGAGGATACTTCAGGTTTCTGATATTTTTATTATTATTAGTGTCTAGGATACATGTGCCACGGCACATATGGAAGCCAGGTATCAGGAGTCAGGGCTCTCCATCCATCACCGGCTACAGAGATTGAACTCAGGTTGTCAGGCTTGCTCAGCAAGCACCTGTAACCACTGAGCCATCTAGCCAACATATTACCTTAGTTTTTGCATTTCAAGTGTGAGAGGTGGTTGTCCTCAAAGTCTCTTTCCAGCTTAAGATTACATTATGTCATGATCAGAGATACAGAGTTCACAGGCCAAGTGGGAGATCAAGTGATGCTACAAAAGGCTTCAGATTTTAGAAGAAACACTTTAGTTTTTCTACAGAGATTTGTTCGGGAGAGTGACTTTTATAGATAGGTTATAGAATTCTTCTGCAGAAGACAAACTATTTGATCATATTAATAATACTTAGCAGATAAAACACTAAGATTAAAGCAGATAAAATAATATAAGACTAAAGAGGAAAAAAGAGTATTTCAGACAATGAAGTATATTTTAAAATTATTTCTCCTTAAAGAATGTGTTATTATTGCACTAGTTAGTCTGTGGAGTTGCTAAGGATTAGAATCAAATCCTTGATCCTATTTATATTTTCCTTTTATAAACACATTTCAAAAAATATTTGCCAATTTATTGTGGGCAACTTCATATTAGACTCAGTGTGTCAAACCTAATTCTTTTGGCTACCTGTATTTGCCTCCTTTCTGGTCCCCAGTCTCCATCCTCACAGAGCATGTCTGCTACAGTTACAGGTGAGCGAGGCTGTCCTGTAACACTGGATTGCATCGCTATGTGATTCCAGCAACAGAAAACTCAGCAAAGCACCCTTTGTGTCCTCAGGTTACTCATCACAGCATGCTGATGGGGGATGACTAGGAAAGTGTCGTTTTCTAGTCAAGCAAAACACCTTGTGCACCAGCTAGAACGCTTCTAAGAACTATGGAAAGGTCAAAGAATAAACGTTAAACATGCTGACTTATAACGACAGCAGCTGGGTAGTTTTGCATCTGCACAAATCTAAAAAAACTAAGTTTAGAACAGACTTGTTTCGGGTCTTGGAAGGCAAATCCCAGCTCCTGAAGAAGTAGGTGAGGCATGAATATTACAGATCCAAGGCCTGTCTAGGTTACAGAGGGAGTTCAAGACCAGCATTGGCAACTTAGACTGTGTCTCGAGGTTAAAAAGTAAAAAGAGATCTGGGAATGTAGAAATATTAGTATAAAAGAATCCTCCAGAGCTGGAGGGATGGCTCAGAGGTTAAGAGCATTGCCTGCTCTTCCAAAGGTCCTGAGTTCAATTCCCAGCAACCACATGGTGGCTCACAACCATCTGTAATGGGGTTTGGTGCCCTCTTCTGGCCTGCAGGCATACACACAGACAGAATATTGTATACATAATAAATAAATTAAAAAAAAAAGAATCCTCCATATCCCCTTCCAAGAATTAAGTAATTTCAATTAAAAAAAAAAAACTCAAACAAAACAGAAAGAAAACCTAATGTTTCTCCATGGTTTTAAAAGGCCCTACTTTAGACAATTCTATTATTTGTATTATCTTTCTAGATCAATAATGAATATGGCAAACTGAGTCCTACCATTTCCTAAGTTAAGCATTTAATTATATGTATCACAAATCAATTTTAGAGTAGAATTATAATAGTAACTGAAATTTTTTATTTATGATTCCATATTCAATTTCATTTTCCCCAGAAGTCATGTATTTGGAATGCATTTGCTTTGAAGGCAAAATTTGCTGGATTTATTTGATGTTTCATCCCCATTTTGTTAATCATTGTTAAAATTAATATACAGTATTGTGAGAAATTTGATGCAGTGACTATGTTTGTTTATTTATAGTTACTAACTCACAGAAAGAAAAATTCAGTACTAACTGATTCCCAGTAAAAAGCACAAAAGAATATTTTATAAAAATCCCAATTTATAAAATGATTACAAGTTCTTAAAAGATGTAGTTCCTAGTGGGGGAGTAATTATCTTTCTGCAGCAGATAGCCTGCTGCTCTGTATAAGGCAGGTTTTTAATATTCAAGATTAAACTCTTGCCCATCCATATTCCAGTGATGAAGACTGGTGGAAAGGTCAATGAGTGAGCAAGACAAGTAACTATATTGACTCTTAGTCTGGTTCCTAAGTTTCCAGTAGGCTGTTCCTTCTAATTCCGGGAGTTAGGAAGCCGGTGCCTGCTTTCCTATCAGTTTTATGCACCATCTCTGTCAGCAAATCTATAGACCGAAGCAGAGGAAACTGCAGACGGAGGAAAAGTAAGGCTGTAAAACTACTTCTTGAGGTTGCTTCCCACATGCAGCATCCACACACCTATCATCACCACCATATACTTGAGATTCTTTACTGGGCTGCAATTCTTTAAGGAGCCCTTAAAAACATCTGTGGGTCAATTCTGGTCTTCGAGCCGTGTCCTGTCCAAGCTGTTATGTAATAACTGGAAGACTGCCTGCAGCTTACTAGCATTTTCCTCCTCATATTAGGATCTTTCAATATAGATGCTTAGGAAGTTTTAATGTAGATTTTTAAGTGTAGTTATATCATATAACATGTATTGATAATCTTAAGAATTTTATTTCTGGATAGAGGGTGCCATAAGGTCCCTCCTAATCAGGGCCCAGTGCCTACAGAGCTCAAGTGTACTGCTTATAGGCAGCAGAGGGGCCAGGCTTTTGACCACCAGTCTACAGCTATCTCTATGTTTCTCTTTCAGTTCTACAGTAGATGGAGCCCAGACAAAGGCCAGTGAGTGAGAAAGAAGAATAACTATATTGAATTCATTTGTGTCTGGTTTTCAGTAGGCTGTTACTTCTAATTTTGCGAGTTAGGTCAGGGGAGATGTGAGAAGCAAGCACTCAGGTCAGGTGGCCCCAGCCTAGGGGAGAGAGAATGGGGAAGTAGAACTCACCACTCAGAATCTGCTGCACTGCTTCATTCCCCATCTGTGCTGCTGTAAAGCCTTGCAGGGAGATGATGGAAGGGTCAGAGCCGTAACTTAGCAGGAGGCGGCAGGTCTGCAGATGGCCTGCTAAGGCAGCTCTATGCAAAGCAGTCTGTCCAAGACTGTCCAGTGCATTCATCTGAAAGAGCATTGGTGGCCATGTGAAATCAGGTATTCTTTCACACTATAGCAAATCTACTCTTGCAAGAAAAGCCAACTTTGAAACTTTTTAGTAAAAAGGCATTAACTTTTGCTTACCAGTGCTACAGAAATAGCTTCATCTTAGTGGCCTGAGTATCTAGGGAAAAAATAAAATCACAAACCCCCTTGACTTCCCTGACAGCTTCCTGCTACACTCCACTCAGAAGAAAGAATGGGAAGTCTTGGAGGGCAGGGACTCTCATCTGGCATTCACTTCTGGCCACACTGTGAACACCCAACAAACGTCTCAGAATGAACGGTCTGCTCACACGCAGAGTATCAAGATAGCACAATATACACGCAAAGACTAGTAATGTAGTTAGTTCATAACATTTCTTTTTCATTTAGGAATTCCTTATATTCTGGTTGGGGATCCCTAATTAGAAGCATTTTCTAATTTCAAAATCTTTTGTGTTTGAGGGTACCTGTACATAAATAATGAGATATTATGGAAACAGGACCCACATTCCACATCTAAACACAAACTTAATTTGTTTCATATATACTTTGTACACATAAGCTGAAGGTAACTTCATTTTTGTCTGCCTGTGTGCTGTTTGGTTTATTGTATGAGATCAAGTATGACATTTTCCATTGTATGATACAGATAATTCAAAACTTTTGATTTTAGAGCATTTTAGATTTCTTATTTTCCGGGCATTGATGCTCATCCTGCAACAGATACTTTAATTATATACACATATTTGACTGAAAATTGCCTTGAGGATTCAACGTCCATTTTCAAACCTTGAAGAGTATATATGAGAAACAGTAACTTAATTATGTTGAATAATGTTCAGCTTTTGGGTTATGTTCATAATTTGGTCAAATTTAACTAGTCTAGTATTTTAGAATGCTCTAGCAAACACCTGTTACTCCAGTCAGAAAAACTGTACAGCTGCTTTCAGAAACCCCTTCTCCACGTCCTCCCCTCATCTTGAGGCCTCAGCGACTAACCCCTTTCTGGATACCTATGCCGACTCAGCACCTACAAATTACACCATTTGGGATCATTTTTTCATCGACTTCAATTAACACTGTTGAAAATATTGACTAACTTCTTGAATGATCTTAATAAGGGAATAACAGTAAAATCTAAGATTTATGCTAGTTGTTTAAAACATTTTTACACCTCCCACAGCAGTAAGGCTAGGGTTTAAGAGACTCTGTTTCCAGTCCTTTATCATTACTGGTAAAGCTGTGGCACTTGTTCAGATAAAGGTTCACTTAAACTCTTAATGGTCTTCAGAAAACTCACCAGCAAATGATATCATTTAATTCTATCACATTTTCCAGCAGGAAAAAAAGACCTTGTACATAATAACAGTGAAACACTGTCATATTTACTTCTTAATGGGAAACATAAGATGCCAAACTAGAGTTTTTGAATGAATGTTACTTCATTATGGAAGAATACACCCAGAACTGCAAACATCCTAATTATTCACACTTTTCTGGAAATTAGATGAGACATGCACAATTATACAGCTGTAAAGATGAATGGAAACAATAAATTCCAATTTAGCTTGTTAAATCATGTAAATATGGTTTGAGAGTTATTTTTGTGAAATACAGATCTTACCAAGTTAAGATCTCAAATTAATGACTCTAGTCCTTCAAATAAAGCTGAATCCTCAGCAAATAAATGTTATGGGCAAGAGGGAGGATTCCATGGTTTTCTGTAGATCTAGGATCAGCCAGCTTCACCTGTACTGCTGAAGTAGATCAACAGAACACAGACGGAGAACACACTGTACCTTCTGTAAAAAACGGTGGAATGGAGTGATATGGAAAATAGTATCCACATCCCCACTGCTCACTTACTCTGGGGAACTTCATGTCTTAACAAGGAATAAAAATTTATGTGTCGATGACTCTCAGAAATAATTTGTAAGGGAATTTTTAAGATTTAGTTTAAAAAGTTTCATTTGATAAGTACTGATAGATAACACTGATAACTGACAAGCTGGTCATATATTGAAATTTTATGTTCTACTTTCTATTCACATGAGATATTTCCTTATTCCTTTAGGTGAACCTTGTTCTTCTGATACCTTAGACATTTTTTATATCCATAAAGTACAAGATACCAATGTAACACAAAACCATTTCTTTTAGGACACATATTTTTAATTATGAAAGGAAGCATCATCTATTAAAGCATCTGCAAAGCATCACCTATCAAAGACTATCTATGGAAAATTTATCCAGCAACCATGTGAAATCAAGAGTTACTAATGAGTGAAGCATTCACTCAATGGAGATAAACAGAAGAGCAGCCTAGAACAATTTCCTGATGGTCTCTCTGTTAGCCCTCTTAGAGCACCGATGTGCACCAGACAGGGTGACTGAAAACAGGTTTTCTATAGGGACTGATGTGGAAGGGATTAGTCTTTACTTCACCAATTTCTCAGGGAAGCACGCATAGAAGGATCCTCACACATCTGAGGTCTGCCTTGCATACATTGCCAGTCCTAGGCTGGCTAGGACCACATGACTCTGCCTCCAAACAAACAAACAGACAAAAACCAAAACCCCACCAACAAAGCATGAATCTGCTCCCACATCCCTTCTCTCCCTGAAGCCCCTGGTCTCACAGCCCCAAGAATACCCTAAAGTGGTTGGAGACCAAGTCCTAAGTCTTGACTTTCTTGACAAATATTTAACATTCAATGCTAAGATTATTTTTATGTTTGCATTCAAGAAGGAAAATGCTTCATTTAATGTTACATACTCAACTGTATTAAAAATAGTTAAAATTTTCTTAAGCCACATATTTATAGGCTGTGATTTTGATTGTTATGAAAGGTGGATATGCTGGTTAGATTTTTTAGGGGTGGGTCAAGTTAAAAGTTAGAGTTGTCAGGGAAGAAAGACCTTCAGTTAACAGGCCTGTGGGCAAGTCTGTGGGGCATTTTCCTGACTAATAATTTTTTTTTTTTTTTTTAAGGAGGGCCCAGGCCACTGTGCATGGTACCACCTGGGGCAAGTAGTTCTGAGCTGTATAAAAGTGTAAGCTGAGCAAGGCATGGAATCACTAAGCAGCATTCCTCATGACATCAGCTCTAGTTCCTGCATTTCAAGTTCCTGCATTACTCCTACACATACAACAAAAAATAAACCCAAAAAAGAAAGTTGACTGTCACATTATATTAATTCTAGTGTGAACTTAAAAGAATGTGAGGGGCTGGAGAGATGGCTCAGTGGTTAAGAGCATTGCCTGCTCTTCCAAAGGTCCTGAGTTCAATTCCCGGCAACCACATGGTGGCTCACA
>JAQHUG010000072.1:4950345-4994999 GCA_028555095.1 Dicrostonyx torquatus | reverse complement strand
CCCCCTGTGCTTATATCTTGCACAACTCTGCTGTCTGTGTGGCATGATGTGACGATGGACTGAATCTCTGAACCATGAGTGACACACTTTCCTCCCTTACGGTTTCTGTCAGGTACTGGATCGTAGGAACATGCTCAGAAAGTGCTGCTGGAATCAGAGGGAAACCATGGGTCATTCAAAAACCAATGGGAACCACAGAAAGAATATACTAAGCAAGGAAAACATGAGCCATCAGCAGCCAAAACAATTTTTACTAATACATGAAAGACTGAATGCACCAACCCTTTGTGTGTGGGATGAACATCCTGCCTTGGGGGCCTGGAATGACTAACAGGGAGTTGACATAGCTTCTTCCTTCTTTCTCACTACCCCCCACTCCCCGCTGGTTTGCGTGGAGCTTACTATGCAGACCAGGCTGGACTCAAACTCACCAGAGATCTACCTGCCCCTGGATCCCGAATGCTAGGATTAAAGGCATCTGCCACTACAGTTAGCATGATATGGCATTTGAGATCTATTGATGACAACTTGCGTTGTCTTTGTCCTTAAAGGAACTAAAAACAAGTTACTTGCTGCAGTGGAAGACCAGAAAGGATACACTACTCTAGAAGTCATTCTGCATCACTGGCAGAATGTTTTCAGAGAAGCCCACTGCTGAACTAAGATGATGATAATGAAAACACATTATACACATGAATGGCTAAGTTAGGATTGAGAACCTTAGACCTACACAATGTCAATGAGACAGTCTTTAAGATAACATTATTTTTCACATGCTTTACTGAAATAAAATGCCTTATCGATGACAACAAATACATAATATCTTAAAAAATTAAGAACATTATTCATAGTTTGTATGAGTATTATAAATGTCATAAAAATACTTACAAACTCAGACCAGTACAAAAATAATGCTTACAAGGATAAGAGAAAGCCCACTTAGCTTATTGATATTTCTGCTTGACATAACATATTTATATATCAATGCCATAGTTGTAGCTACAAAATAGGTAATAAAACTGTACAACTCTTCTCTTTGATTCTAACTCACCTTGATTTTAATTAAAAAAAAACCACTAAATGTCCTTTTAAAGCAAAATTTTGGATGATATGTATTGTAAATGAAAACATTTTACATAATCTTATTTGTAAAAGTATACTCAAGTAATGCAATACTAAAACACCTAAACAGATCTGAGGCTGACATAATGCAAGGGGAAAAGCAAAAGGCAGGAAGGATTAATTAAAATGGAAAGAAGCCTTTCCTTACTATGATGTAAAATATCATTTAGCTCTAGTAAGAATATTTTAATTGTTTTTAAAGACTATTTTTAATTGTGTGTATGTTATGTGTCTCTGTGTGGGAATGTGCGTACCAAGGAGGTCCGGAGATCAAGCTACCAAGATACCTAGAGCTGGACGTATAGGCAGCTGCGAGTTGCTCAACATGGGGCTAAGGATAGAACTCAGATCCTCTACAAAAGATGAGCCATCTCTCCAGCATCAAAATCCTTTCATCTTACAAAGAATTATGATGTAAGGATTGAGAGTCTGGTCACTGCTTAGTTGTGATAGTTGGTTTCATCTGCTATTATTAGAGGAAGAGATTTCACACACACGTGGAGCCCATCTAAGAAACATTATTAACTATGTTTACTAAATGGTATTGTTTTTACTTGTAATGCTATTATTAATTATACTAAAGTTTTCACTGAGAAATCTGACAGTCAAATTTCATCTTTCCTTATGCTCTTGCAAAAACCACCTAAACACAAAGCAGGAAAATTTATATATACGTTAGATGAATTTGTTTTAATATTTTTAATTATGAAGTTATGAAAGGTGGATATGCTGGTTAGATTTTTTAGGGGTGGGTCAAGTTAAAAGTTAGAGTTGTCAGGGAAGAAAGACCTTCAGTTAACAGGCCTGTGGGCAAGTCTGTGGGGCATTTTCCTGACTAATAATTTTTTTTTTTTTTTTTAGGAGGGCCCAGGCCACTGTGCATGGTACCACCTGGGGCAAGTAGTTCTGAGCTGTATAAAAGTGTAAGCTGAGCAAGGCATGGAATCACTAAGCAGCATTCCTCATGACATCAGCTCTAGTTCCTGCATTTCAAGTTCCTGCATTACTCCTACACATACAACAAAAAATAAACCCAAAAAAGAAAGTTGACTGTCACATTATATTAATTCTAGTGTGAACTTAAAAGAATGTGAGGGGCTGGAGAGATGGCTCAGTGGTTAAGAGCATTGCCTGCTCTTCCAAAGGTCCTGAGTTCAATTCCCGGCAACCACATGGTGGCTCACAANCAACCACATGGTGGCTCACAACCATCTGTAATGAGGTCTGATGCCCTCTTCTGGCCTGCAGATATACACACAGACAGAATATTGTATACATAATAAATAAATAAATATTTAAAAAAAAAAAGAATGTGAGACCACAGATTCAATCTCTAGCACTACAAAAAAAAAAAAAAACCCAACTCCACCCAAATAATGTAATTTCCATGTTTTAAAAAAAAGTGTCTATTTTACTTATATCTGTGTGAATATATGCCATCTGTGTGTAGGTCCCCATAGAGGATGTTGGATCCCCTGTAGCTTGAGTTGGGTGGCTGATGGAGATGCTGGGAACTGAACTCGGGTCTTTTTCATGGTTTTGATATGAAGTGCCCCCCATCAGGCTCATGTCGGGGGTGTGGTTCCCAGACAATGGCACTATTCCGAAAGGTTTGAGAAGATGGGACATGGTTGGGTGACATAGATACTGTCTGTGTTTAAGATATTTACTCCTGGTCCTTTACTATCTTGCTTTCTGCCTTCTACAAAGTGACCACCATGCCTCTGTCATATGTTTCCACCACCATGACTTTCTGCCCAAGTGCACAGGCCTAAGGGACCACTAGAACTAACCCTTCTAAGATCATGAGCAAAATCATTTTTGAGTTGTTTCTGCCAGGTGTCTAATCACGAGGATGAGGAAAGGAACTAACACAAATGGAAAGGTGAATGTACTTCAAAATACAGCAGTCAAGCCAGCTGCCTATTGCTTTCTAGACCACGAAGAAAGGACAAAGAAACAATTTTTTTAGTAGAAAAAAAATGAAGTCAACTTCATTGAACAACTTATGATTTTAAAGACAAAACCCAGAAACTAACTGTCCTTTCTGGAGAGGAGGAATTTCTTGGGGATTCAAGTACCGAGAGCAGAATAGCCGGCTGCCTCAAGCCGAATTGGGCGTACCTTTGCTCCATGCTTATGCAGAACTTCCATGACGTCATTATGAGCTCTTTCAGCTGCCACATGCAAAGGGGTCATGAAACTATAGAAAGGAGAAAAAGAAAAGAGAATCTCATAACTTTTACTGTAACAACAATCAGTAGCTAATGGTTGCTGACGGGGGAGTCATTTTCTTTGGTGGTGTAGCCACTGCTAAGTTGCCTATGCTCATTCAAGCAACCCTAATTAAACTTAGTGAGTCAGAGAAAACCAAAACCCAAACAAACAGAACAAAACGAGACATGAATCTAGGAAGGAGACGTATTGGGTAGAAGGGGTTCAGAGTGGGAAGGAGTGGAGTGAACAATGGTGGGGCTGAAAAGGACCAAATTACATTACACACATGTATGAAATCATCAAATGAAAGAGAAGGAAAACGTTGGTCTAGTCTTTTTTAACTATACTTACTCCTTGTTTTTTTCATTGACATTGGCTCCTTTCCTAAGTAGCAGTTCTGCCACTTGCTTTCGTTTGGGATGCAAGGAGGCCACAGCACAGTGCTGTAACATAAACAAAATTCACGTTAAGAAGAGCAAACTTCTATTTAAACATGAACTCCTGAATGAAGCTGCAGCTGGGAGCTATTTGGAACATTGTAATCTCAAAATGCTTCATGACATAATGATGCATTTTACTCTATGGAGATGGTCAATATTTCCTTTAAACACATTGGGAGTGCAAACCAAGTGAAATTATATTCTCAAGCATTAAAGATACTTCATTTCTTTTTCTTCAGACAATAAATACTACTAAGCATATATTGTATTGAAGGCATTAGAACAACACTTTTTCAGAGCTGTGGAAATCTATACAAATGACTTGAGCCTTCACTGGTCTATCAGCCACAGAAGTCAGTGCTTCTTCATCACTCCAACAGGAGGATAAGCTGGTCTGCTTTCAATGGTGAAAACATGTGACCTTAAAGCAATTTAAAGGAAGCAAGACTCTCAGAAACTTCACATTTTATCCTCGTAATTATATAACTTTTGTATTTTGCTCCATTTTATACTGATGATTGTATTAACATTTTAAAAAATAAAACTACTCACAACTGAGTAGAGTGACTACCCTAGAACAGCAGGACAAGTCCCTTATGGTGCTGGGGATTATACTCTGTGGCTCTTAGTGTCCTGGCCTAGCATCTGTAGACTGAAGTTATTTGAACTGGGCTTGATAGTTTTCATTTTAAGTTGGCCCATTTCAGTTTGGCTAATCTTTTAATGGTTTTCAAAAGCAAAATGAACTAAATGGTCTTTCTGAGCCACACAGGTTTAAGGAAGTTAAATGAAGCATATTTATCAGTGTGTGCTATAGAAACACATAAGCTTAAACTCTGAAGCTGGGGGTAGACACTAACCAACTAACACCTGTGCTTTAATGTGTTTAATGACAAAAAAAAATAAGCAAATCTTTCTGAAAGAGTAGGAGGAGGAAAAAAGAATAGTTTTAAAGGCAATTTATACAGTCAGGAACAGAGAGATCAGATGGAACATTTCCTCATATGAACATACTCTGTTATTTGAATGCAATTACACCAAAGGAAGATGCATATATCTATGAAACCATATTTATTCAAGAGAAAAGGTATAATATTTATCTAGTAAGCATACTCCTAAAGAGAAGATTCTATCAGATCACACTTTGCATTATAATGAAAGCACTGAGTACAAAAGTAATTCGTCACAATAAGCTTGGGTGAACACAGAGATAAAACAAGTCTGATCATGGCTGAGCAAATAAATATCTAGTCCCTCATCCACAAAGAATCATGACCGAAAAAAGTTAAAAATCAGTGCAACCAACATTAAAATGCAAATTGCTGGCATTTCAGAGAGCAAGCCACTTTCAGGTTTTGGAAATGAAAAGCATTATTTAACGCTGCACCACTGTTACCGACCTAGGGACACATGGGTAGTGCCATCTTACCAGTGCTGTTTCATGAGACTGTGGCTGCTTGAAGTTGATGATTTCCAAAGCAAGTGTTTTCTTAACTTTGGCCAGGTCTGCTTCTCTGGCTGCTTGTAGTAAAGAATGGCCTTTAAATTCATCTGCCAATGAAATAACAGTTATTAAATAAAAATGACAATTTTGTAAGTTATAATCAATGCTGGAAATTGTAATTTGCAATCCTGTAGGCCCAGCACTTGGAAGGCTGAGGCATGAAGATTACAAATTCAAGGCTAGACTGCCCTGCAAAGTGTTTGAGACCAGCTGTGTGAGAATATCTCAAAAGGCCAGTACACATACAAATACAAAAAAACAAGTAAAGAAAACCCCTCAAAATTGTAAGCAGGAAAATTATTAACTTTGCATTCATCTCAATTTTACTTAAAATAGTGGTATAAAATCATAATAATATAAGGAATGCAGGTACAGGTTAAGGAAAAGTTTTGAAATCTAAATACTCTGAAATGAGCCTTTTATACTCTCAGAGCTGATGGTGAGTACACAATAAGGCATGCTTTTCAGCAGCCGAACAACTAGTGCACACACACTGGCGTGCTCTGCAGCTCTCACACAGAACACAGACCTTTATAGACTGTCAAGGAAGTCAGAAGGGGCCTACTTCTTTTTTTTTTTTTTTTTGGTTTTTCGAGACAGGGTTTCTCTGTAGCTTTGGAGCCTGTCCTGGAACTAGCTCTTGTAGACCAGGCTGGTCTCAAACTCACAGAGATCCACCTGCCTCTGCCTCCCGAGTGCTGAGATTAAAGGCGTGCGCCACCACCGCCCGGTTGGGGGCCTACTTCTTATACCATATTGTTCTTGCTACTCTTGCTGCCTTCAGAATGAAATGCAAGTCACGGAACAGAAAAAGATATTTAGAGAAATAAGTCAAAATATTAACAGTACTTATGTCTTGACAAAGAATTGAAATGTTTGAGACCTGCCAGAATTAGAAATTTTTCAAATAACAATAACTACATAAGAATAATTTTAGATTTTTATTTCCTATTTTACAAATTTGGTTTTATTAACAAAGCTAAAAAGCATTCTAAAACATGCAAATGAAGCTGTTCTAACGTCTGAACCTATGCATCTGCATGATACTGTGCTGTTTCTTCGTTCCTGTGAGGGCCCTACCACACTTCCCTCTCAAAAGACAGAAATGTACACAGACACCTGTTCAAATACACCATGTGTCTTATGAACCATTAGCCACTCTTGAAGGCCTCAGTTTAGATCCTCTGGACACGCCTTCCAATGTATTTGCCTTCCTGAACACTTTCATTCAGGATCACAGCAGTTGTAATCAGCCTAGAACCCTTGCCATATTTATCCTTCACAGTCTTATCACTTAGCAAAGTTTGGCACATTGTAGGCTCTCAATAAATATTAGTTGTTATTAATAAGTTGTGGTTAGTTCAGAAAATGAACCACTTTCTAGATGACCTTTTATTTAACATTTCATTTTTAAAAAAGTGTGTGTGTGTGTGTATGTGTGTGGCACACGCGCGCCACAGGATATGTGTAGCAATCAGAGGACAACTTTTAGGAGTTGATTTTCTTTGTCCAAAGTCTGTTCTGAGGAATCAAACTCACATCATCAGGTTTGTGTGGTAAGTACTCTTACTGGCTGAATCATCTTGCAGCCCTATTCATGGTTCTTTAACATTTTTAAATTTCTCAGTGTAAGACTTTAAAACTTCTGGAACAAAACACAAGGTAATATAACAGGTGATTAAGTAAACCAGCAAATATTAATAGCAAATTAGATGTTGTGATTTTAATACTATAAGTAGGGGCTAATAAAGTTAGGGAATCACAGACTGACGTGTAAAGGGCAGGATCCTGGCAACTACAAAGGAGCAGATGCATTCAGAAATGGAAACAAACAAACTGGAGAGCTTTGCTAGAATAAGCAGTAGGGAAATTGAAGCTGAAGAAAAGTGACACTGTCTTTAATGACAAGCATTCTACAAACACCAACATGAGAAAGGCAGTTTGGCATTTTCCTATCATACAATGAAAAATTGTGGTGCAAAAGAAAACAGCATTTATGGAAAATGTAAATATTAACACTGAAATACTAAGGAAAGCAAGAGCTGTGACACAGTAGCACAAGTAAAAGGCATGCCATTTCCTACACAAAATACTACTTATATTTGCTCTTAGAAAAATCATAAGATCTCTGACCATATTGATTTTGAAATTTAAAATATTTTATTGAGGAATAGTTATGATTAAAAAGAAACAACCCGGGAAGTGGAATGTCTACCGACCATGTAATTCTTCTAATATTTTAAATGCAAAATGTCAAACAAGAATTTTTTGTCAGGCAGTGGTGGCACATGCCTTTAATCTCAGTACTTGGGAGGCAGAGGCAGGTGGATCTCTGTGAGTTTGAGGCCAGCCTGGTCTACAAGAGCTAGTTTCAGGACAGGCTCCAAAGCCAAAGAGAAACCCTGTCTTGAAAAAACAATAACAAGAAACAACAAAAAAGAATTTAATTTTAAAGTTTTATTTTTATTATTTTTAATTATGTGTGTCTGTGTCCATGTATGGGATGCTCATGGGGGACCAGAGATACTGGATCCCTTGGAGCTGGAGTTCTAGTGGTTGTGAGCCACCCCACAGTTGTGAACAGTACCACATGGGTGCCGAGAACCAATCTGGGTCCTCTGCATAAGGAGGAAACACTCTGAAGTCCTGGACCTTCCACCCTGCCCAGTCCAGGTGTTTGCTTTGAGAACATCAAAAACATACAGTTTAAATGATGCTAAATCTACTACTGACACCTGATAATTTTCATCTTTATAAAATGTCTTTCTAAATATATCTTAAAACAAGAATGAAATTCAAACCACCTCATTTATTTGGCTTTCCAAAAAGAATAAATAAAATCAAGAAATGGGATAAGTATGTAGAATAATGTGGTTGTAATGAATAATAATGGCATGGTGTAAGCATTATTTTTTTTTTCCTGTATAATTTTCTTCTTTGGGGTGTGTGTGTGTGGTGTATGTGTACCTAAGTATGTATGTAAGCAGGTGAAGGATCCTGTGAGGTAGGGGTTTTTCCCTGAACCCAGAGCTAGAGCTCATGGTAGCCCTCTCCATGCCTAGCCTGGCAGTCAGCAAGCCAGAGATTGTCCTGTCTCTTTTCCTTACAGCTGGGGATTACAGGCACATGTGAAACGTGACTGGCTTGTTACATGAGCTAGGACCAACATTCAGTTCCTCATGAATACACTGCAAGCACTCTTAACCACTGTGCCATCTCTCCAGCCTTCTGTATAATTTTCTTTAAATTCTGTAATTTGAACGCCAACTACAAAGCAGAAAGCACAACACTGCAAACTGCAGTTAGAGAAGATCCCTAAATCCTTCCCTCCACATAGTCCCCGGTAGAATCTTATTTAATAAGAACTGCTATTGAGAAAGTTTCAAACAGCTAAGAAACTGCTCCCTGTAAAAAGCTATGGTAAATGTTAAGGTCTACAATAGAATAGGACAACCCAATAAAGCAGACTGTCTACACTACTAATAAGACTCCTAATTTGTAAAAGGGTTGAGAGTAGAAGAAAAGGACAATGACGACATAAGGATAAATATGAGCCATCACATAAACTAAAGAAAGTAAATTAGCAAACAGAAAACACAAACCCCCAAAAACCCAAAGCAAAACCAAACCAGGAATCTTGACAAATTAGAATTGGGCTTTAAAAAATATGTCTGCATAAATATATGTATGGAGTATATATAATGTGTGTGCTGCTCATATGTATGTAAGTGTGTGTGTTAAGGCTCTTGTGGAATGCATGAAGCAAAACATATGATTAGAAATGAATATGATAAACTAGTACACACGTAAGAAGGGGAGGACATTGTCTGGTTAGAACACAGCCTGGGTAATGAAGCAGAACTGAGGTAGTCCTACTTACGGCTAGCAAGATTAGGCTTAGGACACAAACACTTACAAGTCAGTCTTTCCCGGAGCTCAGGAGTTGGAGCCATATCAATAGCACTTTTGCCATGGCAGTTGACCAAGGTAGGATCTGCACCATGGCTAAGTAACAAAGAACAGACTTCTACACGGTTCTTGGAAGCAGCTTCATGTAGTGGAGTGAACTGCCACAGATCCATAGCATTAACACAGGCTCCATGCTGAATCAGGAAAAGTCCGGCATTAGTAACCATTTCTATGAGGGAAGCAAACTCAGAAAATGTATTTCACTGAAAATTTCAGCTGTAATTTTTAAAATGTAATAGTTTTAAATATAGCTTTTAAAAACATTTAAGTTGAATTTTCAAAATTTATAAGCAATGGCAATATTTTTATATTTTATCTTATTGTCCTAAGAATAACACTTGTTTAAAAAAATCCACAAAGTATAAATAACCTACAAAAGCAAGAGGCAGGCCAATACTGTTTAATACTTTGGATCTCTCTTACCTTCAGCAGTAGCTCTGTGACCTCATAGTGTCCATACGAGCATGCATTGTGAAGAGGTACAAGTCCGCTAGACGAAAAGAGGAAATTGAAACACTGAAATTCCAAACAACCATTCGATTATGAACTGCTAAAACAAATCTAATAAACTCTATTTTTAAAAAGCATTTTAAGAATTTATGGAAAGAACTCAAAGCACAGCTTATATCACACCTTTATTATTTATCTGTGGTCTTTATGCACAATTCATAAAAATAATGAAAACTCCCAAACAGAAGAATTACAGGAAAGACTAAGGCACTATGAAACAAGTATCAGATTGCCCTTTCTAAGTGAGGTTAGAAGCCACCCTTTTCTGCTGTGTGTTTCTCAATGACTGCCTATTGTGCACCCATCTGTATTTAGATATGCATGATATGTTTACAAGGGCACCAGGCACTTGTGCCCCACTCTCTCAGGACACACGATTCACAGGAGGCATAAACTTGACAAGCAAGAAACAGACAGCATGGAAAGAGGCAGATCTGAAATGGATGGATTCTCCTTCTTGTAACTGTCCCGAGTACTCAGTTCATTTCTATGCTTCCTGACACGAATGTGAGCTGAATGAAAGAAGTCTCTCTCTAGGGCATTTGTTCTTTGTGCTGTCAATCACAGAAGTCTAACATCATCTACCTCACCTGGGTAGAGTCAATTATCCTTGGCATCTTAAGGCCAGATAATGAGAAATGTTAGCTTTTCATATAGGACAGAAAGCAAATTTTCACAGGTCATTCAAAACTAGAAGGAAATTGGTAACCTTCCAATATTTATCAATTCACAAGAAAATGACACGTTTTTGTTTCCTATCCATTACTTTACTAGGCCAATCAGTTTACAATTAATGTAGACCTCTGTGTGATTTCTTTGGGACTTAACGACTGCGGGAACTGGGCAGGACAGAAACCTCAGTCAACATTACTTCCTGTACCAATGTTTATCAAGAACATCCATATTGAATTAGTTTAAGTGGGTCAAAGAAAAACCCAGCTTAAAAAAATTTACTCATTAGTACAGTTTATTAATAAGAGGAAATTCTCTTAATAGCTACTATGTTAGATAATCACAATTTTCAGTACTTTCAAATCGTTCTGAAATGCAGTTTAAGAGATAAAAGTGACTACAATTATGAAAAATAATTTCAAATAGAATTGCAATAAAACTAAATTGGTGTAACAAATGGTTGTGAGAAGTCTATAGTATACACATAAAAGACCATTATTTTTTCAATTTATTATTATTCTATGTGTATGGTATTTGCATGTTTATGTACCTGGTGTTCACAGATGCCGGAAGAGCACTGAATCCTGTGAAATGGGAATTAGACGTAGGTGTGAGCAACCCTGTGGGTGCTAGGAATGAAATCTAGTCTTCTGAAACCAAAGCCAGTGCTCTTAACTACTGAGCTTTCTTTTTCCAACCCCAGCTGAACATTCTTAATGAGTTAAAACCTTCAGACTATCAGAAGATGAAAATAGCATCATCATTCATCCATGAAATCCTTAAACGGCAACAAATGGCTGCACCTACCCTTTGTCTTTTGCATGAACATCAGCACCATGCTGGAGAAGCAGCTGAACTATCCGAACTCTGTTGTAGCCTGCTGCCAGGTGTAAAGGAGTAGACTGGAAAGGAGAAAGAAAAGCTCGTCACCTCTTCAGGTTTTGTTTTCAAGATGGCCTTGGTCCCCACTCAGTTTATAATTCCCTTTCCTAGAGTGAGAAGTCCATCTCCAGTGTTATCTGCAATGGCCTGATTCTGGTCTGTCCACATCAAAACTCATGTCATCACCAGCCTAAGTGTATCTAGGTGCTAGGGCTTCAAGGGAGGGTACTGCTTTTCTCCAGGAAGTGAGTTAGGGCTCTGGAGGCACTGGTCTGATATCAAAAAAAGGAGCTTTTGCGAAGCCAGTTCTGCTTTGGCTTGCTCTCTTGTCCTCTCCCCATGTGACCTTGCCCTCTCCTCCTGGCCTCCTTCCCTTCTCTGTCACACACTCACTCACTCATTCCTGCCATGATGAAGCAAGGGGTCCTTGCCAGATGCTGGCATCATGCCATCTGGATCTTCCAGTCACAAGAGTTACAAACCAAGCACACTTTTCTTTAAACATTCCTCACATCAGCTTATAGCAGCATGGATAGGCTAACAACCTCATCCATGTCCCTACTGAGCCTCAAGGGCTTCAATAAGCAAGCTCTCCTGCAAGTCCTGTGTTGCTTCTTCCTTCTTTTCTAGCATGAACTATTCTTGTTATGCTAATTTAAAGTCAGGAAAGGGTCCTATTCCCAATAACTGAGCACATAAAAATCCAATTTTCAAACTTTGATGGAAAAGAGTGAGCGGCATCCATGAAGAACTATTTGAAGATACTCTAGTGGAACCCAAAAAGACAGTGCACTCCACCCATTCCCTATGACTTCTAGTTCCATTGGCTGCCCACTATACACGGCTTCTGAGTCGGGAAGCTCCCTCCAGAGACAGTCCTACTATGGATGACTGCTCGGTAAGCTAGCAAGCTGTTATTTGGCAAACCTGACATTTAATATTTTGTGGAAAAGGTGGGAATTTGTTGACTTATGAGCAAAAAATATTTTCCTTTTTCATAATGCTCTTTACTCAACTTTATTTGCTCATAGTTGATTCAATACTTCCCATCTCCAAAAACGAACAAATTTCTAAATAACAATATATACACTTATTGTAAATATTTATGTAAACAGTCAAAGATATAAGAAAAATCAGCTTCCTACTTCTAAGATTTTTAAAAAATTCTTTAAGTAAAATTATAATGCTTTGAAAGTGGTAACATGCTTAGTTTATAAATGATTGAAACAGTTATGTAGCTCAGATAAATGAGGAGGCTCTGTAATTGATCAGGTAAAAAAAAAAAAAAGAGGATGCCTGATAAAAGCTGTGAAAAAAATGGAGTTAAGGAATTTAAAAGTTTTACAAATTGATAACCCTGGTACCTTGACTCAGGAAGACAGTGAAAAAAACACCAGTGTCCAGTTTGGAAAGAACCATTAGAGAAGGAAGCAGAGCCAAGGTGGCAATGGACAGAACTGGGGGCTAAGGTTACTGGATTTAAAGGGCTCCCACATGTTATGGTATCATTTTATGATATGCTTTGTATGTGGATAGCATCATTTTCATCAGCTGGGACCTGGACTGGTGCGATGGAGAATGAGCTGAGCACGGGCATGCATGCATTTTGTCTGCGGTGTGAATGTGACCAGTCGCTGCTTCAAGCTCCCACCATCCTGACTTCACAACGATGGACTGTACCCTGGAACTGTGAGCTAAATGAACCCCTTTCTCACCTATGTTGCATTTGTCAGGCTATGTTATGGGAACAGGAACTGAAACTGACATTTAACCACGGGCAGTGTGGTATTCGATGTATTTCCAGGGAAGACTGAAGCCATAGCTATGAAGCTCTGGTGTAAGTCACCAGAGAGTCGTCTAATTCATATTTATTTTCTTTAATATGAAAATTTAGTGTGGCTGATATCAATCCCCTGTAATTTCTCAAGCAATGGTGACCAACTTGTTTTGGTCTGTCCAGGACATTTCCTGGCTCCAGGAAATTCACTGTTGTCAGGACTCCAGGCAGATTTAATACTGGTCAAATTTCTTAGTGTTAAAAGGTACTAAATTCGGAAACAGTTTGTGTGTGTGCGTGTGTATACACACGTGCATCCTTACATGCACGTGCATTCCCAGGAAGACCTAGTACTTTAGTACATTAGAAGATTACTACAAAGAGTTAGTTCAAGACAATGAAGTCTACCCATTTTGTCATCTACTGCCTTATTTCTTCCGGAGACCCAGGCCCGGCCTCTCTTAGCTCCATATACTTCACAATATAGGATGCTATTTAAGTTCTTCCTCCAGATTCTTGCTCTACAGTTTCAACTACAAAATGATTCTGTAAAAGTTTCATAATCTTCCAACATACAAATACAAAATTTCTTCATTAAAAACAGTTTAGAGAAATTATTAAACACTCATGCATTCATTTCCCATATTTTAATAGTCCCTAGTTAATATGACATTTTTCCATGAACTTCTGTCATCTCTCTTGACTATGTCTCTTCCCTACCTCCAAAAGTATTCTAAAAGCAAATTCTTTCAGACTTCCAAGTTACTATCAAACCCAACAAAAATAGATCTCATAATCCAATGTTGATGTCAATAATCCGCTTTTATGAATGTTCCTATAAAACTGTTTGCAAGAATCAAGATTAATATAATTGGTTACTATGTCTTGTAAATTTCTCAAATCCAAAACAGTCTTCATGCACCCTGATGAAATATGAATTCCAATTGGTCTTAATAATAAAAACCCAGAGTCAGATATGAGGGGGTGAAATCTGAGAGATCAGAGAAGCAGTGTAACCAGCCACGAGAGACCTTTGACCTCTACTAAATCCTCAGACTGAAGGCATGATCCTTATTTTAGACAAAACAAGAGGAATATAAGAGACAGGAGTTCAGATGTAGTCTGAGGATTTGTAGAGACAGATCACCCCTTTGGTCTGAGCATTGGTGGAGGTAAGAACTCTCTAGTGGCAGGCTGCACTGCTTCTCTGATATTTCATCTTTCATCTCCTAATATCTGTCTCCGTGTTTTTATTATTAAGACCAATTAGAATTCACGCGACACCCTGACTTTTTCTGTTTTTAAAATAGTGCCCTACTGAAGGAAATGCCTTTAGCCTGTCTCCTTCCTAAAGTAACTAGCTTGTGGTTACACCTATGTTGCTTATAAACTGGAACATCACTTTCTTCCTTCAAATGACCTTCTTAACTTCTCTCCCCATTACTACACAGTTTGCAGAGAACCAACATCTCTCCCCTATTACTACACAAGAACCCCAGCAGGGGACAGAGTAACGCTAAATATTTCTGTTAGTGGTAAGACTGCTGTGTCATCAGTTCTGCAACCACACTTCTATCAATCTATGAGTCTAGATACTGTCTTACTTTTAAACTCTGTCTTAGAAAAGCTGCACATAAATATAAACAAACACAAAGCCTGAGAATTCAACTTTTTTGATCTATAAAATCATGCCTTTCTTTAAGTATGGCTTCTAAAGTGAAAATATCAAGTATTTTCTCAATTTTAGCTGGTATCAAATTATCAGTTTCTTTATATGAATTATTCTTTCCAGGGTAGAACTGCTTTAAATGTATAGACTAACATAATCTCTCCAAAAATGAAGCAGTGAGAAAATCATGCTTGTGCTCCTCTGCAGGCCAGCACACTCCTTTCCCAGAGGGAGTCACAGGTACAGCTGCTCATGGGTCCTTGGAGCTTTCCTGTGTCCATGATGGTGTGTTTGCTCTTCCTAGAGTCCGTCTAGTTGCTGCTTTTGTCACACCAATTGGACTGCATTATAGCCTTCTGTGATTTGACTTTTTTCTTTCTAATGCTAACATAGAAAAGTCTGTCTTATTCTTTGAAACGGCTATACAGTATTTCTATTGTGTGGCTGTATCATGATTATTTACTCACTGCCTATAAATGAGTATTTAAGTATTTCAATTTTTGCTCTATTTTATCAAAGTATATCTCATTTGGACCTATGATTTGGTTAAAATAGATTGGTGTTTCCCTGATACAAATACAATACTACACCAGCCATTAAGTCAAAACTCCTAGGTAAACACAATAAACATAATCAGAGATTTATTAAATTTCTATCAACAGAGACATGACTAATCTGCTCTGACGGAAAGCTTTAAGAAGCTCTTTGAGACACCGATACTTAGATGAGAGTCCAAACAAATGAAAAGCCAGAGAATCAATATGGGCATGCATCCCTAGAAATAAGTCCATCTCATTTCTGAGCCCTGACTTTTAAGTAGTATAATTATGAGGAGCAGCATCCTTGAAGTTTCTGAACTCTTACAAAGTGTGTGTGTATCAACTGGTTAACACAGTAAGTACCTGGGTTTGAAACTACTATAGAGCAGATAAGAAGCTGGGGAGCAGGGAGATAACAGTAGAGAGAGGTGGACCAAATCCAGGAAGGGTGACATCATTCTCATTCTGCATTCCTTATTTTCCACTGACTAAAAGCTCAGACTCACAAACTGATCTTCAGAAACAGACTGGTGTGGCTGAGTAGAAAGTATCTGTGGCAAGGAGCTCATTGGTTCTAAGTATGCCAGCACTCATTCTCAGACTGTAACAATGAACTACATACTCCAATAGTGAGACCATACCATTAGAGTGAACAGCCCAGAAATGTTGGCCTTTTTAATAATAAAAGCAGCCTAGAAGTACAGGCCCAGGAAGAGTAAGGAAAATGAACATAGAGAGCAAGTTTTATTCTGCTTTCTTCCCACACTGTTGAGTCCCCAGAAAGATGGGCAGTTGCTTCCTTCAAGTAAGCCCCTCAACTGTGTCAACTACTTGCAGAACAACTTCCTGGCTACTCTCGGTCAGTATCTCTTCTTCTAAATAGGTGCTAAATCTGAAATCAAACTGAGTTTTCAGCCAGGAAGATCTCTCTTTTTTTTTTAAAAAAAAAAAAAAAACTCAGCCAGGTGGTGGCAGCCCGTGCCTTTAATGCCAGCACTCTGGAGGCAGAGGTAGGTGGATCTCTGTGAGTTCCAGGCCAGCCAGGGCTCTAAGGAGAAACTGTCTTGGAAAAAAAAAAAGCAGAAACAACAAAACTCACTTAAGCATGACCTGTTGGCATTATTCCCCGAGAAGGTTTCAGCTCTGCACTGAGAGGCTACTATTATGAGGATCAGTATCCTTGAAGTTTCTGAACTCTTTTTATGAAGTGTGTGGCTAGGTCAGCTGTCACTTGAAGCCTCTTCCTAAGATTCTGTGGATTCTAAACAGATTCCATGAAGAAATTGAGTGGGGTGACTCGAGTCTGTAGATTCTAGACGTATTCCATCAAGAAAGACAGAGGAATGACTGGTAGTTTATAGCCTCAAAGAGATGTTCTCTGAAAACAACAGACTCTTCAATAGGAAAACATACAAATATCTGAATTCAAAGCTATAGAATTTCTGAGATACTTTATAAAACAACTATTCTACATTTCAACTACCTTAAATTAAAAGTCTGTCCTGGGGGTACAAAGCCTGCAATCCCAGCTATTTGAGAGACAGGAAGATTGCAAGTTCAAGGCCAGCTTAAGTAACTTAGACCCCCATCTCAAAATAAAAAGAGAGCTGTGGCTCTGTCTCCGTGGTAGAGCACTTGCCTAGTATGAAGAAGACCCTAGATTCAAACCCCAGTAACGTCAGAAAAGTAATTTTAAAAGCATTTGAAAGTGAAGCTATAAAGACTGTATTTTATGTGTATTACAAAGATAAAGATAAAGAAATGAGTAGGGAACCCATGGGACAACAGAGCTCTAAATGCCAACTTAATTCAATTTGAACTCAACATCACTGTTATAGAAATCCCAAGGAGATTCTTCAGCCAGCAACCAATTTGAGTTTCTCTTTTTAACCTCAGTCCAGAATCAGCCAAAGAAGTCCAGTATGTGAATGGAAAGCTTTTAGCATCTTCGTACAGGGTATGTGGGAGGAAAAAGCGACATGCTTAAGCATTCTCAAGGCACAGCTCTAGCTCTTCAGTGTCTAGTGAGAAACAGTTGGCAAGCCAGGCTTGCTAGTTTGACCGAACCTTGGTATTTTGTGTTTTAAGGAGAAAAATCTTCACACTATCCAGCTCCAATAAATACCTTTCTACTCTTACTTCATGTTGAGTGGGTAGCTGTAGGGTTAGGTCCAACCTTTCCCCCGTCCATGTGGTGCTAGGAACTGAGTGCATGGTGTTACACAAGCTAGACAAGTGCTGACGAGAAATAGCCTTGGCTGTCAATTTCCTTTTGCAATTAATGTTTGCAATCTTAGGTATTCAGACCTGAACATAAAGTATTTTAAGCAACAGGGGGTGAGGGAGGCTGCACAGTGAAGAGTACTTGTTGCTCTTCCAGGAATAGCTCAGTTCCTAGCACCGCATTGGGTGGCCCAGAATCTCCTTTATTATCAACTAATTAATGTCCTTTAATTTAATTAATCCCCAGGCCCAGCCCCTAAGGAACCAATGCCCTCTTCTGGCCTCCACAAGTACCTGTACACACAAGGTACTTATGTATTTATATACATAAATCAGAATAAAAATAAATCTCACAAAAGGTTCTAGACAATTTACAATAGGCAGATAACAATTTTGAAAAGACAAGTTCAAATTGAAATTACTGGTGACCTGTGAGGACACTGACTAACTACTCCCTTGACACCAGCCATGTAGATAGTCATTACTGGTGACCTGTGAGGACACAGAGGGACTACTTCCTTTGCACCAGCCATGTAGGTAGTCATGGTAAGCGGATGCCAGGAAATTGGGTGCTTCCTTGAGTTGCTGTGAAGATGTAAAAAAAACCTCTAGGATGGTGGAGATAAGCTTCCAACTCAAGGTTCCTTCCGCTGTGACATCTGTGCTATTCACAGGGTCAATGCAGCAGCATCAGAGGTAGAGGTTTCCAGCTGTCCTTAATCACAGCCTTCTCATCACCCATGGCCAGCAGGCACTAAACCCTGCATAAAGGCAGTTTATTTTCTCTGGTGTTTTTAGAGTAGTGTATTAGTATTAGTATATTAGTAGTTGCAATACAAAAATTAAATCAGAGTTACAAAAGGAAAACACATTAAGAATTAGTCTGCTTTCAGTAATACTTCAATATTCAGTATTTCAACTGTTTATACTTGTTATAGTTTTGAGTCTTACTACCAATGCCAATCTTAGAACAGAAACACATTTTTTCCTAGTTATTGAAAACATCCTTTTAAAAGGTGTATTGGCCAGGTAGTGGTAGTGCACGCCTTTAATCCCAGGGCTCAGGAGGCAGAGGCAGCTGGATCTCTGTGAGTTTAAGGCCACCTTGGTCTACAGAGTGAGCTCTAGGATAGGCTCCAAAGTTAAAAAAAAGCAAACAAATAAATGATGTTTTATAAACATTTTCTATACTTTTAGAAATTTGTCATTATAATTTTAATATAAAAGATTGAGGATATGAATATTTATGCAAAAAAAGGTAGCAGATGCCTTTTAGAAAAAATGGGCACAGATGTTAAAAACCAGGTCATGTTGACTACTTGTAACCCCTTTAAATTCCTGTGTTGAAGGCCACTCCTAAAGTGACAGGAAGTACTAAGGTTTCACTGAAGTCTAGGGTAGGGATCTGTGAAAGGACTTTAGTCCTACAAAGAGATAAGAGACTGCTTTCAGCCGATGTGAGCAACTGGTGAGAAGGCAGCCAGGAGGACTCTCATTGCAGTCAAACACGTCTGCGCCCTGCCCTTGCACTTGACAGCCTCTGAAACGCCAAGACAGAAATCTAGATGTCATGGCAGTCAAAGACAGTCGACTGATACCAGGTAAGTGGCATTTTCTTGGACTGGAAAATTAGTAGTTTACATTGTAACTGGCCAGGCAACTGCTTTAAGGATGCTAATTCAGCCAGATGTGGTAACAAGAACCTTTAATCCCAGCAGTATGGAGGCAGAGGCAGAGGATTTCTGTGAGCTGCAGCCAGCCTGATCTACAAAGTAAGCTCCTATCTCTAATAAAGGCGAGGGACTGGAGAGATGGCTCAGCAGTTAAGAGCACTAGCTGCTCTTCCAGGTTTAATTTTTAGCACCCATATGGCAGCTTACAGCCATCTGTAATTCCAGTTTCAGCGGCTCCTCCAGTGCCCTCTTCTGGTTTCATGGGTACTCAGACATACATACAGGCAGAAACATCCATTCAGAGACACAAAACAATAATAAATATTTTTAAAAATTAAAGACCAGTTTACTCCAGAGCTTGCAGGAGTCGCGGAAGTGGAAATAAGTAGACATCTACTCTATCAGAGGAGCAAACTCCAAATTGGCTGAGAGAGCCTATCTCAGAACCTAGGGTGGAAATCCACAGAAGATGACACTAATCATCCTCTAGTGTTCCTGTGTGCACATGGTGGTACATGCACACACACAGCTACAGATAAAGTGAGAATTCTTTTTTTGTAAATTTACTTTTTTATGTGCACTGATGTTTTGCCATTGGTGCCAGGTCCCCTGGAATTGCAGTTACAGATAGTTGTGAGGTGCCATGTGGGTGCTGGGATTTGAACCTTGCTTGGTCCTCCAGGAAGAGCACTCAGTGCCCTTAACCACTGAGCCATCTCTCCAGTCCCAAACTGAGAATTCTTAAGTCCATTTTAGCTCTTCATGTTTTTTTCTCTTATTGCTTCTCAGACTCTCCACACCTAGCTGTGACTCCTAGACACAGGTTTTATCACTTAAGCACTTTCTGAGTGTGTGGTACTAACTGGCCATTCTGTTCAAGCAAGGACTGTATGTAGTCATAATCCTTGCAGGGTGCTTTGGTCTATCTTTTCTGTTTTTGTTTTTCGAGACAGGGTTTCTCTGTAGCTTTGGAGCCTATCCTGGAACTAGCTCTTGTAGACCAGGCTGGCCTCAAACTCACAGAGATCGGCCTGCCTCTGCCTCCTGAGTGCTGGGATTAAAAGGCGTGCACCACCACTGCCTGGCCACTTCGGACTATCTTTATCATGCAAAGTTTATAATTTGCAAAGGCAGGAAAAAAAAAAACCCTTTAAACTTAGATTCTAACAATTCACAGAGCAAATGCTGAAGAGCACTTCTGAACACAACTTCTAAATACAATGGTAATAATGAATCACAACAGCCAAACACTCTCTTCTTTGCAGGAGGTTAGATACAGGACACAACGTTCTTTTTCTGTTTCTTTTCAACACTTGGCCCCATCCTAAAAATTTTATTAGTGAGAAACCCTGTCTTGAAACCTCCCACCGCAAAAGAAAAGAAATTAAAAAGAAAAAATTCTTAGTGAGAGAAATAGCATAGTTGACAGCTACTACTAATACCATAAAAATGATGCATCTGACAAAATCATTTTAGTAAAATTTACCAATGAAAAACCAAAGACATTTCTAAGCCCTTATTGTTATAGAAATAAATATACACAAGCATAAAGATTTTATACACTGTATCCCAACATACATATGCAAGAAGAATTGCTCTAAGGGATTTCTGCATTATGGTGAGGCATGCGAGGCTCAGCAGGAGCTGCCCTACAGAAGTGCTTTGATTAGATACACAATTAACCTGCAGGACTTGAAGAGTTCCCAGATGCAGACATGAGTTCCACCCTTCCAAGATCCCAAATAACATTACAACTATAAGCTGTAAAAACTGGAGATTTGGAAAATGGTATGACCTTTATCTACCAAGATTTGGCAAAAATGAGGACAACAGAGGGCAGTAAGGGCTGGAGAAGCCAGGTATATGTCCCCAGACATAACCACCACACCAAAAAGAATATTAAAACTTTTTAATGCATTAATTTCAACATCCGTGGTAATATCTTAATTATTCGATCACTGCACTTATTTCTATCCTATGATATTTAGAACAGCATGCACATGGCAGGTACTGAGTTTCTGTTGACTGAACACATGTAAGAAGCAAGAAGAATTCTGAAATTCAAGGAACTATAGTAAATAATAATTTATTTATGTATGTTTAAAGGTGTTTTTATCTGCATGTACATCTGCACACCAGAAAAGGGCATCATATCCCATGGGGGCCACAGTAATAGATGGTCTATGTAGGCGCTGGGAACTGAACTCAGGACCTCTCAAGAGCTCTTAACTGCTCGGCCGTCTCTCCAACCACCAATCTTAAACTATTTTTAAAACATCAGACAGTAGCTGTTTTCTGTATGTGACATCATACATGAGTGGAGCAGCAGACACACACTATTCTTAACCAGAAACACACACTGTAATCCCACCCAACCCATTTTCGTTATGGAAAGATAGACATTTTCTGTGAAAGGATTTGTTACAAGTTCAAAAGGCAAACAACACAGAGTGAAACCAGAAAGAACTCCCAGGAGTGTTGAATGTTAGTAAATGTAAAAGCAAAAACAAAAGCCCAATGTGGAGACACACTCCTTTAAACTCAGTGAAGACAGGTGAATCTTTGTGAGTTCAAGATCAGCCTGGTCTACATAGTGAGAGCCTGTTTCAAACAAACAAAAAACAAGACAAAACAACAACAAAAAGGGGGGAAGAGAGAGATATGCATAAATATATTTTTTTTATAGAAAGAAATACTTAGGGAATGTTGGAAGAAAAAAAGAGAATATTATCACCTTACATTTAGATATTAAAGCTAAGACAGAACATTAAGATAATTATGAACATGTCTGATATTGACAGGAAGTAATAAAAGGAGATTAAAAGCCAACAATTAAGTTTTAAAACACAGAAATAAGGTCTTCCAGAAAGGAAAAGTTCTGGTTGAACTTCACTGGACTCAGAAACTATATAATAAAATGGCTAATCATCAAGGGCAGAGACAGAGGAATTAACTTTATTTAGGTGTGTATGCTTCTATTGTAATTACCCTTAAGACTATGTATAATAATTTAATGAAGGTAGCAACATAAAATATTTAAAATTGTTCTTTTTTTTTTTTGAGACAGGGTTTCTCTGCAGCTTTGGAGCCTGTCCTGGAACTAGCTCTTGTAGACCAGTCTGGTCTCGAACTCACAAAGATCCGCCTGCCTCTGCCTCCTGAGTGCTGGGATTAAAGATGTGCGCCACCACCGCCTGGCTAAAATTGTTCTTTTTAAAAGAAAAAAATTCTAGAATAGTTAAGCTCCAATTTTGACTAATATGTAAAATGCTAAATGCCGTTTGTAGGTGTCTACTTGTTTGCAATCAGCTCCCATACTAAACCCGGAAGACTGACACAACTGGAGCTCCTCAGGCTGAAGTTCATGCTGACACACAGAAATGAAGCTGCTTTCTGACCTCTGGTGAACTCAGGACAGACAGAATATGTTGTGAGATATCTGTACACTGTGTGAAAATATCTGTACACTGTGTGAAAATGTATTGTTGTGGTTAGTGTAATAAAAAGCTGAATGGCCAATATCTAGGCTAGAGGTATAGGCGGGACCTCTGGGCAAAGAGAGAACTCTGGGAAGAGGGCAGAGTCACCAGCCAGATGTGGAGGAAGCAGCATGGGCTGTACAGAGAGATGAGGTAACAAGCCACACAACAGAATGTAGTTAGTATAAATGGATTAATTTAAATTATAAGAGCTAGTGGGACAAGCTAAGCTAAGGCTTAGCAGCTTTCATAATTAAGAAATCTCTGTGTCATTATTTGTGGGCTGGTGGCCAACAAAAAATTACTACTATATATGGCTTCCAACATAGGGGCTTGCATATCTAAATATAGGGCCCAAAAAAGCTAAGAAAAGAGTTCTGGACAAGAAGCCAGATGTGACTTCCTAGTCCTGCCATCTCTCAGGCAGGCAGGTGCTTGGCGGAGGCATACAGAGGTGTGGCTACTGGCCGGAGCTAGCCAAAAGGTAACATGGCAGGTTTTTTGTCTCATGTGGCCAGAGAACACTGCAGATGCTTAGTAAGGGTAGGTCCAGAAACAGAAAACTTCTAAAAGGGTACAGTATGTTTAATAATGTGGTTAGATGCCACAGAAAGAAAAGAAAATGTGTATAGTCAATCATAGAAAAGAAGGTTTAAAAATAATGTCTTTAAAGAAAGAATAAAGGAATGTAAAAAGAATAAGCCACATAAAGAAGGGAAATACACAGGGTGTCTGAATCCTGTGTGGTACTTTGTTGACTTTGAAGTTTTTAAATGTTAATTAACTAAAAACAATAGCTGCTGAGAGATTGGATTGTGGAAACTGTTCAATTAAACCAACCTATGTATTTTAAGAATGTCTTAATTTCAAATGGGAAGTCAGAAAATTTGTTGTGTTGGGGAATAGGTTATGTCTTTGGTTCACAGGAAACAAAAGTTATGGTTCTCTCCAAAATTAATGAAGATCAGATATGATTGGGGGACACCTCCTAAAAGTCTTGGTTACAGGACCAGTGAGTTTTTATGCTGGTCCCTCTACTATGGGAGCATCTCTGAGATGATGAGACATGACAAATTTGTTGGCTAAAGAGTCCTCATGACTTATTACATGTCATCCTTTCACTGGGCATGGAGGTTTGGTTATACAGTTCAAATAAACTTCTAAAGTTAACAGATACCTTTTACTTGCTCAAACATAAAACAAAAAAATCATGTTTACCTGACTTGTGCACACTACACATTCCATGCTTGTGATATTCACACATATTATGTTCAAAAGTTTGCATGTTTTCAGAACAAAAAAGAAAACAGACACCAATGAAGAAAGTGACCCAGGTGATCCAGCCTCTCAGAATGCCTCTATTGTAGTTTCCTCATAATTCTGCATTCAGAACAACTTCAAAGCTGCTAGTTGAGATGGTCCAGTCTCACAAACTACTCCAGCCAGGACTTCAGAGAAGCCAGACACTTTTCCATTATGTAGAGACTAGACAACAAACAATACAGCTAGCTCTCCAAGGACTTGACCATTATTTCAGTTTTCTCATGGTCCCTCAGAGATGCCCTCACCCCAGACAACAGGAAGCAGTTGAGAAAACACAATGTCAACATTCCCAAGAGCTAGGTTGGGTGGTTTGTATGTTGTTTGGTAGATTTTGGATGTTTGTCATTGTTTAGGTGAGTTGGCTGCAAGTTGGTATTGGTCATAGTCAGAAAGGAAACTAAACAAAGAAGACTGAATTCAGGGATCTCGTTCTGAAAAGAAAAAGAGGGATATAGAAATGATAAGATAAAGCGTAGCTTATTGAATCTACTTTTAAACTAAAGCAACTACAAATCTCAAATATTTTATATTAATATGGGTTTTTATGTTTTTTTTTTTTGTTTTGAGACAGGGTTTCTCTGTAGCTTTGGAGCCTGTCCTAGAACTAGCTCTTGTAGACCAGGCTGGCCTTGAACTCACTTAGTATGGAGTTTTGTAGACTGATATAAATTTAAGGTTATTTCTGTTAGGATATACACTAAATGTTTCTACTCTTAAGTTATTTTTGTATACTGATACAAATTTAAGGTTATTTTGCTATACTGTATGTGTTTTTACTCTTATTTAGGTATTGTACCTATGCAACTCATTTAAAAATGTAAAGGTTTAGTTCTTCATTATTGAGGATAATAAAGAAATACAGCTTAGTAGTCAGTTATCTAACAATCTTTACATTTCAAGGTCAAACAGATATATTTTAGATAGACAGAAGGTCTTCAAACACTTCAGAGACCTCAGAATATAGCACTTACAATGTTTTAATAATCTAAGACTTTTCATGACAGTAAGACATGTCTGCTCCTGGCAGCACCAATTTACTTCAAAAAAGAATGCTGGGCACATGGAGTTTTGTTTTTATTGTGGCAAAGTTAGCCACTGGGCAATAAACTGCCCTTACCCTGACTGATGATAATATTCTGTCCAAACTGGATAAGCATACAAAAGAAGGTGAGTGCCGAACTTTACAAAGACAAGGTATGATAGTCCTTCAAAAAATTTTTGCTTCACAAAAGTCTGTCTGATATTCTAGGCCTGTAGGCCAAAGATGGATGCCCCAATGTTGTAGAGGAACTTTGGGTGACAGTCCAGACAACCAGATGTCTCTGTCATTTGAAAAGTTTTAGAAGTTGTTTGCTCTGCATTTCCTGTTTACTCAGGTAATACTTTATCCTTCTCAGGTCTCTTATGGGGATTGAAGATTAGATAGCTATAAAGTTTTTCTTGTTACCAAATACAGAAAAAACTTACAAAAATATGTAAAGTTTATAGGCTGAGAATATAAAATCTTAAGTTATTTATCTAAGAAGATATTTCTAGGTCTAAAAGTGTATTTTTAGGATGGTAATATAAGTTATGATATAAAATGGTTTAGGTATAAACTTTGGACTCATCAAGATAAGATAGATAATAGAGTAATTTTTCCAAATTTGCCAAATACAAATGGAATGGACATTGTAAATGTTAATTCTTACTAGATAATTGTTCTTATTTATACAATTGTACTATTAGAGTTAAAACCTTTCCCTTTATTTAGACAAAAAGGGGGAAATGTGGGATTTTTGTTCACTGTGTATAAATGTATTGCTGTGATTTGTGTAATAAAAAGATGAATGGCCAATAGCAAGGCAGAAGGTACAGCCAGGACTTCTGGGCAGAGAGAGAACTCTGGGAAGAAGGCTAAGTTGCCAGCCAGATGTGGAGGAAGCAGCATGGGTAATTACAGAGAGATGAGGTAAAAAGCCACACAATAGACCATAGATTAGTATAGATGGGCTAATTTAAGTTACAAGAGCTACTGGGACTGGCCTAAGCTAAGGCTGAGCAGCTTTCATAATAAGTAAGAAGTCTTTGTATGGTATTTGTGATTTGGTGATGGACGAGAAACTACTACTACAAGAATGTCAGTCAAATTCTCTACAGGGTGGCTCAACACAGCATGACGAAGAAGCCCCCTTTGTCTCAACTTTAAAAAAAAAAAAAGAAGTGAGACTTGGTAGCACACACCTTCAATCCCAGCATTAGAGAGGCAGAGGCAGGGTCACAAGCCAGTCTGTAGTTTCAGGCCAACCCCAGAATAATGAGACAATGGGCTTACACTACAGCTTCCACAACAAAATTCTTTTTTTCTTGTTCTGTTTAATTTTTCTTTTAAATTTTTTTGGGAGGAGGTTGTAAGATCAGAGGGTGGATTTGAGGTGACAAGATAAGTAGGATTGGAATGCATGATGTGAAATGCACAAAGAATCAATAAAAGATTTTTTAAAATCACTTTGAAATCACCAACCCATTTGCTATTCTATTATTACTTTCCTGTGCTCTTTTCTGTCTTATAAAGATTCTTTTCTTCATTTTTTGAGACAGGATTTCATTATGAAGCCCAGGCTGTCCTTGCTAATTTTCATTGAGACAGGATTTCATTATGAAGCCCAGGCTGTCCTTGCTAATTTTCAATCTCCCTGCTTTAGCTTCCCCAAGTTGCTGAGAGAATAGGCATACACCATAGTGTGTAACTTTAAATTTATGTGGTTTTGCCTTTTGATAAAAATGAAAGCAAAGTACAAGCTAAAGCAGGCAGTCTTTTGCTCAATTTTCCCAACTCTAGAGGCTAGACAGACAGACAAGGGGGGAAATCAAAATATTAGCCACTCACATTACCTAACTAGATCGTCATCAAGTCACAGCAATGAACTATGAGACAGTGAAAACTACGTTTGTGTGCAACCCCACATACAGCATTAAGAATACTAAATCTCACCCACTACACATCTCTAAGCAATTCTCCACCCACAGTGACTGTTTAAGGAGCATTTCTTTCTAAAACTATTTGTGAATTTACATTTCCATGGGCCTTTGAAACGTACAAAACCAAGAAGTGTAGTAAAACCAAGACAGAAACCAGTTCAGCATTAGCAGTCTTTTGGAAAGCCTCTATAAACAGGATTTGGTTCTATGACCTGCTCTAATATAAAAGCCATACTGCATAGAAAAAGGAACCTTTATCTTTTTTTTTTTTTTTTTTTGGTTTTTCGAGACAGGGCTTCTCTGTAGCTTTGGAGCCTGTTCTGGAACTAGCTCTTGTAGACCAGGCCGGTCTCAAACTCACAGAGATCCGCCTGCCTCTGCCTCCTGAGTGCTGGGATTAAAGGCGTGTGCCACCACCGCCCGGCCAGAACCTTTATCTTTTTATAATGTAAAACCAAGTTCCCTCATTCTAGTAAACATATGAGAATGTCTTAGAAAATATACCAAATATCTGAAAGAGAAACTTGTACTTTATCAGCTTGGATTGGCTCATATGTTTTCTTAATATCTACTGCAAGAAAGCAAACAACACTGTCATAACTAGTGGATGACACCAGTCCCACCAGCACAGAAAACACGCTTGTGGCTTCATACAACTGGTACATGCTAGTTAGTAAGAATCACTCTGTGCCACAAATGAGCATAAAAATCTAGACATAAACATTATCAACCTTAATGTATGCAATTCTATTTGTGATCTGCATACAGATGACAACTTTGAATGATTCCTTATAACATATTAACATATGCATTGCAATAAGCCCTAATAAATACCTATTTTTCTTGTACCTGATTGAAATTGAAAAAAGAAACCCTAATAATCTATAAGCATGTGTGCATTATTTTAGAGTATTACTGTATTATTTAAGTAGAAATCCTTCATTATGATAGCTCAGGTATGTTTCTAAAAATGTCTTATACGTGAAAATAATACAGTTCTTTCTCATGTTGTAACTATCTAGAAATCAACAGAATATAAAGTAAGACTAACAGAAAACATACAATCTCTCACATCCTACAGATTTAATTTTCTAAAAGGCAAGGGAAGAGACGATTTTCTCATTTGGGGTTTGTCAGCGAATCAGACTAATATTCTAAAGCTGCTGTTAGATGCCAAGCTTGATCCTGTGCAAAATACAAAAGACACAGAGCAGTAGAAGACAGACAGGTAAGCATAAGCGTAATGGAAGTCTATAGCAAAAACCATATGGCTAATGCAGAGAAAGAGCCATGGAACTGGAAAAGGACACTGGTTCCAGTACTAAGGAAGTGAGAGTATATCCACAATAGAGAAGAAATGGGGCTGTCCAGTGTAAGGGCTGAGGACTGGGGATGAAACTAGGATGGCTACTTCATCTCCTGCTGAATAGTTAATTGCCCATCAATGTCCCAGTACTAACTAAAATGGTTATGGAGAACTCAAGGAAGCCACAGTGCACTTTACTACAGAAGAGAAAGCTTCCACTCACACAGTAAGAGAAATAACTCTACTTACTGAGATGATCCAAAAAAAAAAAAAAAAAAAGAATGCAGCTCAAAGTACTCATGGGGGTTAAAATCCCTACAACTCCAAAACCAAAACCAAAAAAAAAAAAAGGGAGAGAGAGAGAAAAGAGCAGTTACCCCTTAAAAAATCACCTCCCCAGAGTGAGGAAGAGTACTCAGTGAATTTGCTAGCTTAGTGCAGTGGAGTGTTCTGGGATCCTTTCAGTCTACCAGGTAAATCACTGCAAACTTCGCAGTCATTTCCACAGTCTGAAACACATTACATTTCATTCTATATGCAGCATGAGTGCAGACAGAGTAAGGCTGCTTGCTGCGCATTTTATACATTACCTTATAGCTATGACAAGTGTATCTTTATGGAGATTATTTCTCTTTTAGTCTATTTTCTTACAATATTCCACAATTGTTAAAAAAAAAAAAAGCAGAACTGATATGGAGATCTAAAAAATCATTAGTAGTTTCTCACCTTTAATGGAAGAAGTACTATTATCTATCAGACAAATCTACCAAATAAATAACAAATGCACACGTTCTAACAAAGATAAATATCATTTCCATCATGGCACACAGAAAACACGGTGAATTTTATTTGCCAAAAGCACTGTGTGCAAACAGCTCTTGTAACAAACACTGAAAGTGTCTTACAGTTCAGAGGAAAGCTTCCTGAAGATCCATGCTTCCCTAGCTAGTAGCTCCATGAGTCTGTCACAACCCCAGTAAGAGAGCAGCATTTCACTCTACAGTGCAAAGATGCCAGTAAAAACAGCTTGCAAATGTGTACGTATAAACACAGACAGACCATTCAGAACAAAATTTCATTGTAAAGCAAGAAATTACTGGAAGCATTTGAAACAACTTACCTTTCGTCCATCACTTGCATGGCAATTCACATTTAGAGGCGTCAGTAAAGCCATTAGTTTTTCTTCATTACCACTCCTATAAAAAGGTAGTAAGTCAACTTCTGTAAAATCATTGGGCTTCTTATGAATATTTATGGATGCTTTCATTAAGAGTGGAAAACAGCAAGGATTTTGTTTTATTTTTAAAATATGGATCACAATGCATGCCTTACAATATTTATTTCAGTTAACATAATTCCTGTTAATTATGTGGTGGTATGGTATCTTGGGTAATGCAGCTTTCTATATTTAAAAATTTATCTAGAGTCATTTTAATTACAAAAAAACTTTATTGTGAAAAAATCTAAAACTTTAGAGTTTAAAAATACAAATTCTATAAAGAGGTAATAAATTAAATCATAAATGACCATTACTACGGCCACCACCAACAAAACAGCTGAGGATTTTAACATTTACTTTATGTCTCTCCTTCAAGCTTGGTCAGGAAAAAACATCTTCAAAGCAAAAGAAAGCCATAAACATATAAACACTCTGAGAATATCTTTTGAAACGTTTGCAGGTAGTACCCTCAAGATAGGTTCCAAATAAAATTAGCCTTACAATACTCAGCATAGTGAAGGATTCTGTCATTATGCCCACTAACAATGTAATAAAGTGCACAAAGACTTAGTAGATCTTATCCACACCATCCCTTAAAACCCAAGCAAGACAAGAACAGGTTATAAATCTTTACACTCCTACACCTGCCCTCCCCCTTTTCTCCCTTAAACGCATTATACTCACTTAAAATGAATGGAATCACTTACCTAGCAGCTTCTAGGAGTTCGTCTTTTTTGTATTCACCTAGATGATTGCAAAATATCATGCTGTTAGCATTTGGCAGAAGACAGATTAAGAAATGCAGTAGGCAGCAAATAGAGAATTAAATAGAGAAGAACAGAAAAAGAGAGTCCACACCCCGCTGGGTGATGGAGCCGTGACGTTAGCCAGCTCATGAAGGCAGCATCACCAGTGCCTTGGAGACGGGCAGCAAATTGACGCAGCTTCTTGTCCAATCCTCAGATGAAATAGCTTTCTTCAGACAACCAATGAATGCTAAATCTCGCGTCCAGGAACACATTCCCTCTGATAACAGCATGCCAGCTCAAGACAATGTCCCTCCCTCCCTCCCCCGGTTTGTATTCAGGCTGTCACAGTATACTTGTGAAGCATAATACATTCTGAGACAAAAGCAAAATAATGTGGCTCTTTAAAGGTACAAATTACTAGGCTTCAAAAACCCGTCAGTTTTATCTGTAATGGCATGGAAAGTTTTTTAGTTTTTGATTTTGTTTTTAATTAACTACCATCACTGCACTTTATAGCAAGAAAAAAAGAAAAAAGAAAGAAATGTAAATATCAGAACCGTGAACCCTTGTTCGCCCGATAGGGAAGGTCTGTAGACTAGAAATACGTGAACTACGTACCAAATGTTATGAGGCTCTTGGAGGCAGTGCTCCAAAACAAAAACAGAGAGCACATTCTTTAGCTGGCAACAATAACCTAACCTGCATTAACGTTTACACTTGGTATACCAAATTTTACCAGTAGTAAATCTTATTAAGTACATATCTCAGGAAACGAGCAGGTAACCAATTACTATGACATGGGTAATTTTACTCTATTTTTCACAATAGACTTTTAAAAAATATATCAGAGTGAAAATAGAAATTACAAATCTTTATAGCAGATTTCTTAGCGTACGCAAAATCCAACAAGTTTTGTTTGTGAGCTCAACTGAAGGGCAAAGAACCTTAATAATAATAACACAGTGTTTGTTTTTTCATTAAATAACAGTAGCTACGGTTATGATTCAGATATAAGGTAGTTGGAAATATCATTAAAGAAATAATTATACAAATTGTCTTAACATGTCATCTGTGAAAAAATATCAGGTATACATTAACAGAAGAAATAAAAGCTAAACAATAGTCTTATTTTAAAATACTTATTTGTGGTCATACCTTTATGTTTTCTTTGCATTTTGCTATAAAATTGAGTTATTTCAAAGCAAACACTACAAAGATACCAATACCAGCAGCTGCTTAAATCCTATATTCCACTATTAACAAATACTATACAGCCTTTTCTTTGTCTTGTCTCTTGGATTAGAACTAGGCTAAAATCTAGAAACTATAACGTTTTCAAATAGAAAAGTTATTAAGGGAATCTTATACCAATGAAGTCAGTTCTATGTATCCCCCAGTTCCATGTGGTAGACTGAACAATTTCAGAATCACAGAATTATTTTTTCCAATTTCCTATAAACTGTGGTTCAGACTGTTTGAAAATTAACTGCATAAAAGTAAAATTGTATCTTCTGGCCAAAAAGGCTCAAAGCTAAAGACTTCCCTTTATTAAGCATTCTTTTTTTTTTTTTTTAGCAATATGGAAGTTTAACATACTAGGAATATGATATTAATTCAAATTTAAAATAAAAAGGCTGAATAATTACAATATAAATAATGCAAATCAGTGAATACAGCTATTGAAGCCTTTCGTACACTCAAAAGGCAGCACTGCTATCTTTGATTTCAAGGAATATTATCCTATTAAAGGAGAGAGAGAGAGAGAAAAGTAAGCAAATGATTGTAGTAGATTGTGGGGAAATCTATGAAATACTATTAGGGGCTTATTGGCTAGTTTAAATAGGATTACTAACAAGCTAACTGTGGGTTAAGGAGGTCTTGTGGGAGAAAAAACTAAAAAAGAAACAAGCAGCTTTTAGGTGATGACTGGAGAGAAGGAAAGGCCTGAGAGAGGAAGGGACATGCTGGCTCTTCCTAGACAAGCCAAGAGCAGCAGGACAATGAGGCAGACTAAATCAAAGGGCCATGGAGGGACTATGCTCGAACTTGCTGAGAAAATGTAGAAATGTTTTAACAGGAAGAATGCAAAATACATTGTATTTAAGTATCTTCAAGTTTAATGACCACATAAAATATTTCCAAACTTTACTCCAGTAAACTTTTATTGGGAAGAAAGGCAGCCAGGACATGGGGATGAGGTATTAGGTACTGACAGCAGACATTCTAGATTGTGGATATTTACACTGTGAACTGCAAGTGACTACTGAAATTTAAGCCATGGTGAAATATAATTCCAATAAGCTAAGTAACAAAACTGCAAAGGATGCAGGCTCCTCCAAGTTCCAATTGGTCTACCTGCACAAAGTCCTAATCATGCACAGCTTGCTATTCTCACCAAAATGCATATTTTTGCAATAATGTTATTCCTTTCTGCATAGGCAGATAATAAGGCAATACTTTCAAAAGAAATATGTAAGTATGCATTCAGATGACTCTACTCTTCCTGTTAAATCCTAGCGCTTTAATCGGCTTTTCTGCAATACATTCCAGCATCCACTATCTGGTGCCCAAGGACCACAATCAGTCAACAGCTGAAGTCCTTTCTCACACCCTGCCTTGCAGGAAAAAGTAGCACAATGAATTTAGAGTTCTTTGTACACTGACAGCAAACTCAAGTTGCTTCCTAGCAGCCAAACCACCAGATCTGCTTCAGTTTAGCTGCGACCACAGTGCTCTATGGAGCATTTGTACTCCTTACTAATACCCAGCATAAGCAGCAATAAGTGAGCTAGAGAGCAATGAAGACAGAGCAGCCTGGATGAGGAAAATAGACTTCAAATACCAGTTTTTCATTAGAATAAAGCTGGATGAAAAACAAGTAGGAACAATAATTGTTTCATGTTTGAATAGTCATTATTATCAAATATTGACACATGTAAAAATGTATGTGCTTACACAAATACACAAATTAATGTTTTATAAATGTTATCAGAATGAAGGTTTCAAATAAAACTTTATATTTCTCTGAGGTAGTCAGAAATAACTTCTCTTTCTCTTGGTATACAGGCAAATTTTTCTTTTGAAGAGATCTATGGAAGTCATGATTATTGATTTACATCAATTTCAACGCTGTGAGGGGACTTGACCTCTAGCAACTAGCAGGATCAAAGCAGACTGCATTGTAGAAATGAGCCATTTTGTTTAGTTAGAAATGGAATAACATGGGAAGCTTATGACCAGAGAATCACAGATTTTTAAAGTAGTAAGAAACTAAAAAGAACTCTGACCTTCTTTCCTCCGCTTTCCCACCACACAGAGTGTGCCCAGCAGTGATGGCTCACTTTACACATGAAATGAAAGGACTGTAACTGGGCAGTCCCCTCTGCTACCTTACCCTACCCTGCAAGCTCCAGAACAGACCTAACAAGTTGTCATCTTCCACAGACACAGGGCTGGCCCTGCCTGTGTAGCCTAGGTTGGTCTTGAACTCACAGAAAGCAGACCCTTTGCCTCAGCCTCCTGAGTGCTAGGATTACAAGCATGTACCAGGATGCCCAGTGGCCATCATTTTCTTAGTTAATGAACTGGCCCTAAAACAGTCAAACTAAGTGTCTAGTTCCACTACTACCCAGCAGCCTACCAGGCTCTAGTTCCACTACTACCCACCAATCTACCAGGCTCTGGAACTAGGCTAATGTGTAGACACAGAAGTACCAAATGGGAGCTTTGGAAGACAGTATTACATTAGAGGAAAGAAACTAAATCGGTAAGAACATTCTATAAACCAAAGAATTAGTAACTTTAAATAATATAATAAACCAAAAATTTGCATCAGAACGACTTTGAAGCATTGAGTTTATAAACACGGTCCATTGAGCCACAGGAAGAGAAATGAAGAAAATTCTTCTGCATCTCTTCAAGTAATTGCATTTCACATTTCCATTGCAAGCTTTAAATCCTGAACTTATTAGAAATCTCAAGGGAAGAGCTTTGTAAGGACTTCAGTCTCCATTAACAAGTTAATGGACTTGTGTTACTAGTGCACAGCAGCACCCTGAGCTGACAATTCTGATACTCCTGTGGAGTGCTGAACAAGATCATGAATTGGTAAGTTGATAAAGAAATCTTTGCACTGAGATTTGTACCAGCAAATACAAGAAATTGATTCTTTGAGCCAAACCCACATCCTATTTGAGTAATAAAGCATTAGTCGAAGTGATATATTTCATTATGTCTTGGTTTGAAGATTCAGAACTAGTTAAGTGGTTGCAGAAAGAATTTAGCTACAAGACCAGGAAACAATCTATTTTCAAGTCACTAAAACTTGATCCTCAGGCAAACCAATTTTCCAACAGACTGATACTCTACTATATAGAAAACAGGGTCTCAATGATAATCAACCTATTGTTTTCATTCTAAAATCTTTCATGAATATTTTTGAGACAACAAGGGGAAAACTTCAAAAGTTTTTAATGCCTTGTTTCTATTCTTGAATCCTATCAAATCTTCCTGTCTCCTCTGATGTGGCTTCAAAGTGGGTAATACCATCAGCTAAATCTAAGGTTGCAATCAAATGAAACACTCCAAATTTTTCCAAACAGAGCTCCTGAGGCTGAGAAGAGTATTTTTTCTGGTGGTGATCCTTTACTTCAATTATCTCCTAAAAGCTAACATTAACTAGCTAAAGTTAATACTCACTAGCAACATTAGTCAGTATTAAACATTAATTGCACTTAATACAACTAGGTAGGCTGACCAATATCATAATCAGTGCGCTCTTGTGGTTACTTTTTTTTTTTTTTTCGAGACAGGGTTCCTTTGTAGCTCCAAGTCTGTCCTGGAACTAGCTCTTGTAGACCAGGCTGGTCTCAAACTCACAGAGATCCGCCTACCTCTGCCTCCCGAGTGTTGGGATTAAAGGCGTGTGCCATCACTGCCCAGCACTCTTGTGGTTACTTACATTAAAATAGTTAAAACTGGACAAAACCAAACCCTTCTGCTGCTCAGTCATACCACTGTTATTTCAGTAGTGTGCAGGCACAGGAAGCAAGTGCCTGTCACACAACAATACTTATATGAGAGCTGAAAACTTGTATTGCAACTCCAGGGTGCTCTGATAATTGCGAAGCCCCCTTTTAGCCTTACTCTTAAAATTCTTGCAGTCAAAACTCTAAGCTTTTCTTTCCCTAGAATGACTTTTGAACAACTGCTTCATCCCCATGAAATACAGGGGAACACTGAGCTGGAACCAATAATTGGTGATGTAAACACACACTGATGAAAAGTGGGGTGGTATTGTGAGATATATATTCTTTAAAGTTGGATACCAATACTCAGGGATGTTTTCCCCTAGGAAGCTGTTAACCAGTGAACCGTCTATAACGTACATCGTAATTTAAAAGAAAATGACCTTTTAGAACAGTAGAGGAAGAACTCTTGGATACATTAAGAAGATGACAAGGAAAGAAAGGAACAAATCCTCATTTTAAACAGGGTACATTATAATGCTTAATAGAACCTGGGAGCTCAGAAATTATGAAATAATAATAATGCCCATTATTTCTAAGACATCAAATACCTATCCAATGTCAGCTGAGGGGCTCTGTAATTAAATAAAAAATATAATTATAATGTTTGCACTTAAAAAATAGTTTAGAAAAGTAAATTGCACATTTGATCCACTTGGCAATAGTTTTGGCTACATCGATATTTTATCCTTCCTTCCTTCCTTTCCTCCCTTTCTCTTTTCTTCTTCTTCCCTTCTTTTCTCTCCCTGGGCTCAAAATGTTGACATAGGCTGGTCTTGAACTTGTGCTGATAATTTCCCACCCTGACTCCCAACAACGGGATTACAGATGTCCACCAGCAGGTGGGGCTATAGAACTTCTTTTGGGGGGCTGCTTTTGTTTTAGGGGACAGTGGCTCACTGTGTAGCCCTGGCTGGCCTAGAACTCCCTTTATAGAGCAGGCTAGCCTTGAACTCACAGAGATCTACCTGCCTCTGCTTCCCAGATGCTGGGATTAAAGGCGTGAACTACCACTCCGTGCTTCTAGCCCCTTTCTATACCTACCAATTCACACTCAAAGTCTGAGATGGGTGCACATAATTAGCACATTTCACTGACAACTATGAATGCTACAGGGGATGTTCTGTAAGATGGTACAATTGTCTTTTCATATTATGTAATGATGTATATTTTACCCAGTTACATTCATATTTTTTAGAGGGAGGAGGGCCTCATTATGAAGGCCGCAGCCTGCTTCTGTCACCTGAGTGCTGGGATTAAAGGAGTGTACCACTATGCAGATACATTCATGCTTTTAAAATATTTTTTTAAAAATTTTACTTAGTGCATGCATGCATGTGTGTACATGTGTAAGAATATGCTGGTAGAAGCCAGAAGTGGGTGCTGGACTTTTCTGGTGCTAGAGTTATAAGCAGTTGAGTTTCCAGTGCAGATGCTGGGAAGCTAAATCCAATCCCTTATAAGAACAGCAAATGCCCTTAACCACTCAAATTTTCTTAGATACTACTAAAGACAGAGATTACTTCTATTGCCTCCCCCCAATTCCTCATGCTTTTGTGAAGCCTCATTTCATGGCAACCATGGGTCTCACTTCTGTCCCCAATGTTTCTGATTGTTTACTTGACATTTTTCTGTTTTTTTTCCACTGTTGGAGATTGAACCCAATGACCTGAATATGTTCAAGCACTTACCTCTAGCTCAGTCCCCCAATGTCCTTATACTTTTAATTCCCAGAATGTCATCTAACTAGAATTGCTGAACACATAAACTTTTGAGTCTGGGTTTTTTTCTTTAAACTCAGTGTAAATGCTTTTGAAATCTGTACCTGTTATAGACAGATTAGGGTTTTCTTTCCTTTTTTTTTTTTTTAATTGTTAAGCAGTATCATTACATAGACCTACTTCAGTGCCGCACACAAATGCCTGTCTGTGCTCTGTGCGCTACCATACAGTTACCGAGCTACTTCGGGCTAGGGGCTGGAGGTTGAAACACACAAACTCACAGACAGGGAGGGAGACAGCAGGGACAGAGAGACACAGACATGAACCTCTATTCACTGGTAAGAAGTCCTTTATTCAGTAGAACCACGGAGGCTTATATACCCAGCAGTCAGGTGGGCCAACAGGTGAAAACCTCATCCTCTGATCCTCAAGGCAACACGTGCTCGTGAAGCAGAGCTGGTAAACAACTTTGACACAGCTTTCAGTAACTCAAATCAGAGGTAAAGATCTCTAGCAGGGAAGAGCCGCTGGAGGCCATGACTCCAAATGGTCCCAACACTTCAGCTTGATTATCCTTTCTCTAGCTGGGGTTGGAGGTTTTGGCAATGATAAATGACACTATTATAAACATTTTGTGCATGGACAAAAAATTTCATTTCTCTTCGGCAAACATCTAAGGCTGATTGCTGGGTTGCATTTTAGATATATATTTAACTTTGTAAGAAGTGATCAAGTCACATCTTTTTTAAAAATCTAAGAAATTAAACCAACACATCAAATTACAAGTTCTACCGCCATGTGATCCATTTAATATCTTCTCTCTACTTGAAATTCTTTTTGTTCTTACTGTCATTACATTTATGTACTTTTACCCTCCCACTACCTTTATACAATAGTTCTCTAATCCTCCTTCATGTCTTCAATTCCTAAATCACAACTACTACATTCATTTCTACTTAGTTTACCCCATTGCTCAATGAGGTCAAAGTCAGTTCTTTTTTTTAATTTTTTTATTTTTTGGTTTTTCGAGACAGGGTTTCTCTGTAGCTTTGGAACCTGTCCTGGAACTAGCTCTTGTAGACCAGGCTGGTCTCGAACTCACAAAGATCCGCCTGCCTCTGTGTCCCGAGTGCTGGGATTAAAGGCGTGCACCACCACCGCCCGGCTCAAAGTCAGTTCTTAACAGCACTAGAAAAATAGTGGACTTCTACACTGGCCTGCAATTCCTTAGGATTAAACTTGTCACAAGAAGCAGGGGTCTGACAATCCCCAAATAGGCATCTCACCAACTCTGGGCCTTAGGAGGCTGATGCATTCAAAGGGCAGAGCTCCCTGATAAGAGCATGGACTGCAGGGAAGCAATCTTCTTTTCAAAGATAACAATATGGTTCCTATCGGTCACAATGCACTGTGTTCGCACAGTCTCACAGCTCTGAGACAGCAGGCACTACACAGCTTTCAGTTTCTTATATATGAAGAGATCAATTTTGCCTACAGGTTTAATCAAAAACAAAATTTTTCAAATAAGCATTGTAATATAATACACCTCACATAAAAGTAATACAAACATTAGGAGACAGGGCTGAATATTTTAGTATTTCTAATTCTTTGATGGACGTACTTTTCTCTCACAAACAGATGAGTCATATTTATGTAAAATTAACCACTGGCATTGCTAAAAATCTGATATCACAAACACTAACTCTCGGAACACTTAAAGACTACAGCAGGATAGATGGCGGAGTTTTCAATGTAACTGCTAATTTAGCATTTTAAGTTCTCTGTTCTTGACAGAATTCCTTTTTGAACTATATTATATACTTTTATAAATTTAATAGGGATTATGTGAAAAACGATGCTATATTTTTCTCGGTAGTTCAAGGCCAGTTACTAGGAATTTTCAACAGACTATCATAATATAAGCTGTGGGTCTATGATGAGCAGGGATATCTGCACCTGTCCAAATACTTCTAGAATGCTATACATTTTGTTATTTCAAAATGTTTAATTCACTTACTTTTCTCTTTGTGTTATCAAATGAATTTAATTTCGAATGGGTAAAAGTGTAGATCCTAGTGATTCAAGCTCTGGACAAGCAAGATTTGGTAGATTCTCCACAACTTCCTAACTTAATATGGGGTGGGGAACACTTGGCTTTCTAGATCAGAGAAAACAATATGACCTTGTGGAACAGAAGGTGAAAATTCTGGCAACTAATGGCTGAACATTACCTAATGACAATAGAATGCATGAGGAGGCTAAATGCAATGCTTTGCATCCCTGGATCCAGGAGACTCTGAGGTCAAACCTATATTCTCTTAACCAACGAGCAGTGTCAGGATAAATGAGGATTCTTTGATTTGTACTTAAAATGTATTCTGTTCAATTCCCTTTAATTTCTTTCCTCTTCAACCTCATTATTGCAGGCTAGCATTTTGCTTCTACTTTCACTTTTGTCATAAGCTAAGAGTAGCATGTACCCATGGCTGTGGAAAACTGAATGAAATCCTTCACGTGTCTGTTGTAGGACAGGACGGGGCCAGGGCTGACTTGGAAGTCACCGAGGAGTTCTAACAGAGAGCATCACTTTAGGGCCAAACATTTCAAATGAATTCGGGCTATGCTACTATCGACCCATGTGAGTTTAACCAAGTAATTTAACCTTCCTCCAAATCTCATGTTTCTCATTTTTTAAAAAGAAAACTTCCTGACTTAGAACACCCCAGATAGCGAAGAGAAGAAAGCGATTTGAAGTTTGAAGCATTTGGCTTTCATAGCAACAGCTCTTAATGTGCTCTGTGTAGCCAAGGACAGAGAGAGTCCATTGTCTCTCATTAAACCCCTTGAAAGATTTTCAAGTAAAAGAACCGATACAAAATACGAGAAAACAGTTTTTTTTACACACCCCACGGTACTTCTCTATAACAACACGCCTTTCTTTCCTTCAGGGTGGCATTTTATAGTACTGTACTTTCGAGGGAGTTGAGTCCCCAGAAAGTCGTAATCACAGAAAAAGTAGAGAAACTAATAAACCCCATTAGTAAAGCAAAACAAAAAGGATGGATTTAAATAATGACCAGAACATTGTGAAAGCTTTCAAAGGAAATAACTGTAAAAATGATGTGGGTCAACTTTCTCTTCTTCTCTATGCTAAAAACCCCTCAAACCTTAGGATCAATGATGGAACCTTTTCAGGAGTAAGAATCTACTTGCTTTTAAAAAGTTTGAGAAAGAAAGTCCCTCCCATCATACATATATGTGATGGTCACTAATATTTTAGCTAGTGATCTACTGACAGCTGCAAGTATATTCACAGGTTATCAGTAATGATATCATAAGGAAGATAAGTGTTTTGCCATTTCACACATTCGTTATTTTAAAGATAGAACTGGCTTTAAATCACATATAATGGTTTTACAAAATACATGCCAAATATAGCTATTTTTATTACACGTGAATATACCATAGCAATCTTTATGAAATGTGACTAAAGTTTAGTATGCATATTAGTGAACATGTTAAAGCATGAGGTTTGAAACAAACTTTAAAATAACATGAACCTAGAATTAGCACTATGTTTAATACTGAAGAAATGGAAGTTCTCCCTGCTGATAATGATAGGATGAGAACAAAAAAAACAACGCATGGCCATTAAACACTAGAAAAGTGACCCTAATCCTTTCTTGGAGTGACTTGCTTTCTAAGCAATGACATCACCAGTGTGGCTTCACTCCTAGAGCCAGCCTAAGTCTTGAAGAGTATTTCTGAACTATACTGGCCCATTTCCTTCTTTTTTGAGATGGTCTTACTCAGAGGCCCAGACACATCTTGAACTTTTGATCCTCCCAAGTGCATGTGTGTTATGCTTGGTGGGCCTCTTCCTTTAGAACACTAGTATACGTAAAAGCCTAGACCCTGCAGGAAACCTCCTCTTCCTCCCCAGAACTACTCTCAAAACTCTTCTGGGACATGCTCTGCCTGAGAGAGCATGTAAACTATACAAAATAATCTTTGAAGATGCCAAGGTTTTTTCTACTGAGAGTTCACACTTCCAAGTTTGGTCCTCAGTATGGCAATACTGAGAGATGGTGGGGCTAAGTTCAGAACAAATAAGTAACTGGTGATATCAGTCTTGGCAGAGATGAGTGCTAGTCTCCTACAGCAAGTATCCCCGAGGATGGGTCATTATAAAAAGCAAGACTGACCAGTGCTTGTTCTTGCTCTCCATCTTGCCATCATGCTCTCATCTGCTCTGCTCCATCACTGAGGCCTAAGCAAAGCTAAGCAGCAGAGATTAGTGACACAATCTGGGACCTCCAGAACTGTGAGTTTACTCGTTTCCTTTCTTTGGAAATAACCCAGACTCTGGTACCTGTTCAGTCTCACATCAACAAGAAAAGCTAATACAGCTAACTAAAGGTTTGTACCTAGGGGCCTTTAGTGATGGTATCCAGTAAGACACGCACACTCAACAAGCAGATGATCATCATTTGCTATACTATTTACTATCCTTATACTAAAATAAAAGTCCTTGTGTTAATTGACTGAGGTTTTTTTTTTTTTTGGCTGTTGTGGTTCTGTTTGTTTTTTGAGAAGTCTTACTACAGAGTCCATGCTAGACTTGAACTTTCAACAACAACCCCCATTTGGTGTTTCCACTACAAGCATGAACTAGCTGAACACACAGACATTCAACTTCTACTCAGTTATTGCATTTTAGTCAAAACAAAATACGGCTGGGCATGGTGGCATATGGTTTCAGTCTCAACACACCGGAAGCAGGGGTAGGTAGACTGCTGTTGTTTCCGGGCCAGCCAAGACTATACAAGAAGATCCTATCTCAAAAAAAAAAAAAAAAAAAAAAACTAAAAAAGGAACTAAATCCTATCTTTATTTTTTTCTTATTTAATATTTTGAATGATTACAGTTTATATATCAACATTTTTTTTCTTCTGGTTAATTTACTTTATGGTCTATTAGTGAATTTGTAATTGTAATCTCATAAAACCTGAAGTCCTTCCTTCATTTAACAAATCAGTTATAATTTAGGCAGCATTTTTCAGAGAAGTGAAAATGTTTTTTATAGAACATACGTCACAAAACTAGTTTATTAATCGGTATTAACACTTTTCTTCACAAGCTAGTTCAAAAGTTATCTTCTCAAATACATTTCCTGAGCTTTTAAAGGTAAGAAAGTCATTTTAAATACTGAAACTCACTGTGTAGACCAGGTTGGCCACAAACTTACAGAGATTCCCCCTGCCTCTGCCTTCCAAGTGCTGAGAAAAGTCATTTTAAAAAGTGGACAGCGGACCAGACTTATGCTGGAGAATTAAGTTTATATATGCAAACTTATAATAGTTTTCCACTCAATTAAAAGCATAGCATCTACTTTACACTCAGACTGTCCCAATAAGCTCTGTGTTTGTTCTATATTGCGGATGAAGTTATCCTCTGTCCTAACCCAGTCCTGTTGTTCTCCTATCCCGCCTGTTGCAATGCAGTCTGTCCTCCCCCAGAGGGTACACTCCTGAAAAACCTTCACCTACAGTTTTTGGTTGCTGTTGTCTTAGTAATTTTATATATTTTTTGAGGCGGGGCCTCACCTTGTAGCCTAAGCCAACCTCAACCTTCTGACCTTCCTGTTTCAGTCTCACAACTGAAGACATGTGTCACCATGCTCAGCTAAAATGACAACTCTTTTACAGCAAGACGGGGGGGGGGAGGCAAGAGAGAGTAGTAGGGAGAGCAATTAAGAACTGGGTACAATTGTGTGTGAGTGTGTGTGTGGGGGAGAAGAGGGGCGAGAAGGAGGGAGAGAGAATACCATAATGAAATCAATTATTTTGTGTATTGTCTAAAAATATTAATTAAAAACAACAGCTGTGGTCATCACCCACAGAGGCACCTAGTATAGAGGTCCTACAGCACAGCCCCCACAATAAAGGAAGGCCACTGATTAAGTATATGTTGAAATTATGTACTGAGGGGCTGAAAAACCAGCTCAGTGGTTAAAAGCATGGACCACTCCTGCAGAGGACCTGGCTCAGAACCCTCTAACTCTAGTCTAGGAATTCCAATCCTCTTTAGACCTTCACTGGCACTGCACAAGCTGGTGTACATACACACACTGAGGTGCACATATACAATAAAAAGAAATTATTAAAGTGAAGAAAAAAAGAAAAGGATATGTAAATCAAAGAACGGGAAACTGAGATTCATTTTTTTTTCTCAATAAAATGCAATATGTACTCTTGGAGATACACACATGAATACAGGATATGGCCCCTGATTTCTTGCAGTTCAAGTCAGGCAAAGAGAGAGAGCTATATATGATTTTTAACACAATGTCCAAGGCATTAAGGAGCTCCTTGCAAATTTACAGTTATACCTTGTACAACTAGTTAACTAATATTATGAATTCAAAAGAAGGGCAGAAATATTACTAGAGGAAAATTTCTATCTGTTTTAACATAGGCCTTTTTGCTTTGTCATTATTCCTGGAGCACTATTGTGGGGGCCAAGAAATGCAGTCCCACTTCCCACCTTATCGACGGTCAGAGAGTCTGGGGGAATAACACCTTCTAGTTCAGAAGGTGGCTGCCTGGCTCCTTTTTAAAGTTAAGTAAACTCCTGACAAGTGGTTAAGCGCCATCCTGACAGGTGGCCAGGATATGTCAATGTACTTCTGCTCCATCTATTGTAACTATGAGGTCACCTGGGGAGAAGGTGTTTTACATGAGTAAAAGGTGACTTGAGTCATCCCATTACCTAGGCAGCAGAATGCTGATGGGAAGTCTTGTGCTGTCATGTTAATAAAGCCTTTGTTACTTTCTCCCCAATTTATGTTTGGTAGGTATAAAAAACTGTGGAAAAATAAATGTGGGTAATTTTGGGATCTAAATAATCCCTAAAACTCCCTCCCAAACTGTCCTATGCTTTCAGTCTTATAATTTTTATGCGTCTTCATATCTTTCACTTATATTTCTTTAATTCCCATGCCTCTACCCTGGGAAGAAGTGGTTTTTGTTGAGGCTGGTCCTCAACACACTACAGCAGAACCACTATTACAAACCATGTTCGTAGTGGGGTTCTGTAAGTAGACTGGATGACATAAGGCATTTTGGGAAGAGGTATGCAAATAATTTGTTATCTTATATTAGGGTATTGAGTACGTTCAAGGAACAGCTATGTAATGATGGAACTGTGTCCTGGAGGTCTGAGTTACAGCATCCCTTTCTTTAACTTAGATTTCCTAACATATTATCTATCACCTTGTCACTTGGTAGTTTAGGAAATGGTGTTTTCCAGATTCCACTCATGCTCTGCTTTATTCAATTATAATTATAACTTATATAATTATAATTTAGACAATTATTTCCCTGATGGTCACACACTAAAGGATATAAAATGCATATAATAACCATCTACCTTAAACTACACATTCTTAGAAGCTAAAGAAAGCATACAACTATATTGCATAGGACAAATATCTTCATAAAAATTCCAAATTTACTATCTTTATTATGATTAAAACATTGGCAACATGCATGTAATAATTAGAAACACACTGGTCAGAACATGTGTAGTATCTAAAACATAAGAACAAAACCCGTTTTTGTGCTATACAGTGTAAACATTAAAAACACACATAGTTTAAAACAAAAGAAAA
>JAQHUG010000072.1:4919560-4949620 GCA_028555095.1 Dicrostonyx torquatus | reverse complement strand
AAGCTTTATTTATTAAAATACAAATGAACTATCACTACACATACGCCTAGATAATTATATCAGCTCTCCCATATCTGTGGTTATAACTTCTATGATTTCAGTTATTCACAAGATCAACTGTGATGTGAAAATAACAGATGATTCCAGAAAGAATAAATTCCTAAGTTTCAAATCCCTTACTACTCTGAATGGAATAAAGAAGTCTTCAGCCATCTTGCTGTATCCCAAACAAAACAAACCATCCTCTTGTCTAGAAGATCCAGTGTGTGCCAACTGCCAGTTAGCTGCTGGCTGCTTGCATATGCCTCAGTCAGGCTGTTATATTGGTTCTCTAGTTGGGGGGGGCTGTTTCTTTCTGACTTTATTTTTTTAAGAATATATATATATATACATATATATATTTAATACTTGAGAACGGGTCTCACTATGTAGCACTGGCTGGCCCCTAACTTGCTATTTAGAGGAGGCTGGTCTAATTCTGCACCTGCCTCCCAAGTGCTAGGATGAAAGGTGTACGCCACCATGACCAGCTTAGCAATGTTTTATTTACAATATAAACCAAGGCTTATATGCAATGAAGAATTATTTTTACTAGGAGTCTTAGTACATTTTGTCTGTTTACAGACATTCTTATTAAATGGCCCAGGATGGCACTGAACTTGCCATCATCTTGCCTCTGCCTCCCAAGTAGTTATCAGGCCTTTATCACTAGGCCTAGCTTAATTTCTTTTAAATAGAATTAAAATAAAAATAATTAGGGCCAGCAAGTTGGTTCAGTGGGTAAAGGTTCTCGCTGCTCAACCTGAACTCCCATAAGTGTTCCTCTGACCTCTATTTGTACCTGTATATAAGACATACATGTCCCATGTAAATAAATGAAATTTAATTTTGCTAATTAATAAAATACCTGTATGTATCAACAGGCAAGATGATAAATTAGGGCTAAAATTTAAAAAAACATTCAATATTCTAAACTAAAATTTTATTTAAAATCAATATTAAGATTTTACATATTTTTAAAATAAAAATTTTCTAATTTTTGAGACACATTACATAATTTTCCTGTTCCCTTTCTTCCATCCAAAACCTCCCATGTACTCTTGCTCTGGACCTCTTTTTAACTATTGTTACGTATATGTATAATGTTTTATATATATATATATATACACACATATATATGTGTGTATATATTCTTAAATATATAATAATGACATGCTCAGTCCATCTGTACAATGTTACTTGTATGTATGTTCTCAGGGCTGACCATTTTGTACTGGATAACCAACTGGTGTGCTCTTCCCTTAAGACTATTTTTCTGCTCTCAACATTCTTTAGCTGCCTGTAGTTCTCTGTCTAGGGGTGAGGCATCCTGGACTTTCCTCCTCCTATGTCAACATGCCTGTTGGGTGTTGTCTTTGTTCAGGTCATGCTTAGGGTGGCCATGTTGAGATTTCATGGGTGTAATTTCTCTGGCACTTCTAAAAGACATGTTCTCACAACAAATTCCCTGCTTCTTATAATCTTTCTACCCCTCTTCCACAAGAAGAGCCTTAGGAACAAGACTTGTGCTGTAGATGGTACTGAACTCCTGAATTCTGCATTTCGATTGGTTGTTACTTTCTGATAGTCTCCATTTGCTGCAAAGAAAAGCCTCTACACTTATCTGTGGATATAAGGATAAATACTTAGAATGTAGTTAGGGATTATATTGGCTCAGTAAATGGTGGCTGTAGGTTTTCCTTCAAGACCCATGACTTCACTAGCCCTAGTCGCTGACTAGGTTTCCAGTACCAGGTATGATTTCCCTTTTTTATTGAGGCAGTTTTAAGTAAAATTAGAAGACTGTTGGTTACCACAAAGCTAGGTATACTAATACTTCTCCCTTAAAGTTTTCATATATGTTGGTTGCTGTGGTTCACAGCTGTCATAAATGGATATGACCACTGGTTGTTTTCTTAGGAAGTCTGCATGATGCCTTTTGGTACTATGAAAGTGAGTCTTCAGGTTAGATCCAGCTCAGGTCCTCCGTCTAATGTCTTCAGCAATGGGGACTTACCTTGTGCCCCAGGAGTGCGGGGCAACCAAGGGCAGCAGCAGTAGCCTATAATGTTTACGGAGTCTCCAACCCTGACCAAAAGAGGTCTTCTCATACCTGGTATTGGGGTTTTTGTTAGATAGTCTACAACTCAAGCGAAACATTGCCAACCAGAAAAGGAAATTTTCATTCCCATGTATCATGAGTACTTTTAGATAGTTAATATTGTGATTCCTATGAATTTTCAGCTTACCTTACTGCTATTTTTACCCTTCTTCTATACTTATATCCCTTCACTCCTTAATTAAAGCCCCCTTTTTCCCATTTCCCCATTCAGATCACTTGGATCCTACAAGTCCCATCTCAATTGTTCTTCTACTCCTGACTTCCTCCACACTCCAATTATCCCTTTTTACTTTCCTGACATCTACAGTTACTTCAGATTATATAGTCATACCTGAAGACTTGGAGAAAGAATTGTTTTCTGTGTCTGGGTTACCTCATTCGATCTAATTTCATTTACAAATTAAATTCCATCTAATTTAATTTACCTGCAAAGTTCATGATTTCATTTTTCTTTACAGTTGAATGTACCAGATTTTTACTATCCATTCATCAGTTAGTGGACATTTAGGCTGTTTCAATTTCCTAGTTACTGTGATTAGAGCACTAATCATGCTGAACAAGTGCCTGTGCAGTAGGATGTCAAACATTCGGGTATATGATGAAGAGTGGTAAAGATGGTTCATACAGATTTATTTTTGTGTTTTGGGCATTACCTGTGCTGATTTCCAGAGTGGCTGCAGCAGTCTACAATTATACCCACAGTGAATGTGGGGTCCCTTCCCCCCATATCCTCTCCAGCATTTGTTGTATGTTGTTTTGTTGATCTTTGCCATTCTTACAAGGGGAAGATGAAGTTTCACAGCTAACATTTCCTAATTTCATCCCTTGCATTTGCTAGTGATGATGAACATGTTTGATATACTTCTTAGCTGTTTTTACTTCTTCCTTTGTGAACTCACTGTTCAGATCTTAAGGCCCCCCTCTTTTTAAAAATGGGTTGTTTGGTTGTTGCTTTATTCTTTGAATTCTTTATATAATACAGATATTAAGCCCCTGTCACAGTAAAACTGGCAAAGATTCTCTCCCATTTGGTGGGCTTTGATTCAACCAGTCGTTTTTGCTGCTGTTTTTTAATTCTGTAAAGAAGTGTTCTAGTTTCATAAAATTGCTCTTGTCAATTATTGGCCTTAATTCTTGGGCAACTGAGTCCTATCAGAAAGTCCTTTCCTACACCTATACCATGCAGGGTTTTCTAGTTTCTTTTTTTTCTTTAAGCAATGAAAAATTATACAGCCACAGAGTTCATGCCTGTTCATATTTATAAGGGACAATATTCTGGTTCATCTTGTACCATTTCAAAGTATTTGTCTCTAGATCAAATAAATTTAGAAACAGAATTTGATACATATATATGCATATATATAAAACCTAATGTGACAAAGATAGAAACTATTTCAATTAAATTTACATTTTAAACAGCCATACATTTTAAAGAACACACTATGCCATAGACTAAAAACATTTCTCACACAATCTCTCATTATACATTACTATACATTCATTTGAGTAAATGTGAGTCAATTGATAGAATCAGTCATTGTGTAAGAGCTTCTGCATAGAATTATCTAAGAACAGTGACAAAGATTACCTAACTAAGAGCTTTGTAATTGGTATAAAATCTGAGCAGGCTATTTTGGGGTTCTTGGCAGCCTAATGTTTTATCATCTTGATAACTTTAATAGATTTAAGTAAAAAATTTGTTTGAAAGGGTAAAAAATTTAAACCCAGGATCCAGTTATTTCCTTGGCACATTTAGTTTCTTCCACTACTTTGTGAAAACCTATAGTTTTTAACGACAGAGACTGAATTGAGAAACTATCCCATCTTAAAGAAAATTACTTTGGAGACAGGTCTATCTGAGGCAGACGATGTACCTAACAGTAACTCAGAAGTTCCTTCAGGAAAGACACACGACCAATCATCCCAACTGACCACCGGATTTGTGTATGAGTGTGACTGTGTGTAACAAATCATTACTATTGAGTGTATGAGTGTGTAACTGCATGTGTAAAAAATCATTACTACTGATTTTCAAAATAAAGTTTATGTGTTTCTTCTTGTTAAAAATTAGCAGAAAAAAAGTATCCTCAGAAAAAAAGACTTTTAAAGTACATATACAGTGTTAGGAATGCTCCATGGTACTAGAGTTCTTGTGACTATATTTAATATTTTTTTTGTTGAGGTAAGTAGTTCCATATTCCACACAAAATAAAATTTCAAGAATCTCTGCCTTTTATTATACTATGGTATAAAGGAAACAGATTTATGCATAAAGCAGACTCAGTTTTGTTAGTACAAGAAAACATAGAAGGCAGTAGGTCTTTCCATTCTTGTACCTGCACCAACCACCTCACATCCCAGTGCTGGCACACTGAACTGAAGAAAAACAGTTCTTTTGTACCTGTCTACCAATCCACAGGAACAAAATTAAAAAAAAAAAAATTCAACACCTAAATGCTGAAGGAAGAATCTGTGTACGGAGAAATACTTCTGAGTGTCCCACCAGCCAAATGCCACTGCGACGGTATCAGTATTGAACTTAGCCGATGGGTTAATTAGGCCATGGTGCCTGAGTAGAGAGGGAGAGGGTCTCCCGGAGCTCGGGCATGGGCTGGGGGATGGAGTGAAACGTCTAAGGAAGAAGACCTTTGGTCTAACTTGGTTACAATTACAAAACGGGGACAAGTCCTGAGCAGGTACAAAAGCTGCAACGTGTGAATTACACAGAGACTCTGCTCACCTTTTAGTTAGCAATGTTCTTAAGTAATCTTTGTTCGTCTATTTGAGAAGTTTTTCAAGTGCCTTGATTTGAAGCTGATGCTACATGAAATTGTTTAGGTCTGAAAGAGAAAAATATAGCCTACTTCTGTCAAGAAGTTCTCACATTGCATCTTTCAGATGTTATTGGGCCAGCTGTCCTCTGACATCCACATGTGTACTGTGGCACGTTTGCGCGCGCGCGCGCGCACACACACACACACACACACACACACGTGCACCAATTTATGTGTTTTCACCATCTTTAGCCTCTGGGCTTCACCCCCCCCCTTTTTAAAAAGATTTATTTATTTATTATGTATATAGTGTTCTGCCTTAATGTAAGTCTGAATGCCAGAAGAGGGCACCAGATCTCATTATAGACTGTTGTGAGCCACAATGTGGCTGCTGGGACTTGAACTCAGGACCTCTGGAAGAAGAGCCAGTGCTGTTAACCTCTGAACCATTTCTCTAGCCCCTCAGCCAGCGTTCTTAACTGCTGAACCATTTCTCTAGCCACTTCCACACCAATTTAAAAAGCATACCATAATAAAAATTTTAAAAATGCTAGTTTATTCCTTAAAGGGGATAATTTTATTTCTACCAATTGGTTGCACATAATTTCTTAAAATTTTAACATGATAGCTTGCCTCCAGAACACTGTTACTATGCCCAGTTTAGTTCTCAATCATTGCTAACTCTACCATACCACTGAACAATGCTATCCCAAGGGCGAAGTGATGTTAGGAATCTTGCATGACTTTCTTGATCCATAGGAAGGAAGTCTGTGATGTCAGTGGGTGTTAGTTTTTAAGTGTTCATGCCATCTACAAAGCTTTCAGAGGCCCTCATTCACCTTGTTCTCTGAGTAAAGTTTTCAGAACAGTCCTATATTTATTTCTATCTCTTTTGAGCTTTTTGTTAAAAAAATGGATGTGGGTATATCCATGTTTGTTGCAAGGCATTATATATATATCCTTGTTTTTTCAGGATAATGTGTCAATATCCTTTTGAATCTTAAAGTTTTTGTTTGTTTTGTTTTTATGCTTTTTGAGGCAGGATTTCACTGTGTAGACCAGGCTGGCCTTGAACTCAAAGAGATTCACCTACCTCTATCTCCCTCCTGAAAGCTGGAATTAGAGGTGTGGGTCACTACCATCTGGCTTTAAGGCTTTTAATATACTTAAATTTTTCTTTAAGACTCTTAATATATTAAAATTTTGGAAGTATTTGTTGGAGAACTATTACTTTCATTTTTGTTTAATCTATTAATTTTAATATTTTTTTCCTTAAAAGTATCACATAAAGACCTAAAGGTGGGAGAGGATTGAGACTAATCTTTCACTCTTTTCTTTCAGAAACAAACCATATAAATTATTAATTACTCAGCACCATTATTTCATTTGTCCCAGAAGAAAGTCATATTAAAGTGCATGAATATATGGATGTGACTCACAACCCTTTCCTCATTCAGGAGACTGTTTGGCTTCAAAACTTATTAATTCAAATTATATCATATAATATTTCAGCATAGTATTTGGCCTCCAAATACTTGCAGTACCTGAGGGCAATACTGACATAGGCACCATGGCTCAATAACTAAAAGGAAACACAAAGTGGTTCAAGAACTTTCTGTGAAAGTATTTGTTCAGTTGCTAAGATTCACTGAGAACATTGTGCAGGAAATACAGCCTTCCAAGCCAGCGAGCAGTAGCACAAACTTCTGCCATGATGACATTGAAGAGGTCTGAATATTGCTTCCACTCTTAATTGGATTTACCCCCCTCCTCTATTCCTAGCTGGCCTTTGCTTCTAGACATCATCATTTATATTTCTATTTGGGATGTTCACTTTTCTTTTGCAAAAAGTGTAAGCAAGAAGCTATTTTGGTTTTCCTTAATAGATTCTGAAAATGAAAAGAAGACTAATTTTGCAAACAAGCGCACAAAGGCATTCCTCTTCCGGAGACTCCCACATCTGCCAGTCATTGCCCCTGGCATTCTAATAACTTCTTTAAAACAAGTCATTTTTGTGTCCTGTCAGAAGCAATACATCATTCACTCTCAGTGCAATGGAGGGTAGTAGAACAATAGAAAAACAACCTATGGAAAGACTGAACATCAATAGAGAAAAAAAAGATTCCTTTCATTCACCTGAGGCTCATTTCCAAATGTTGACGCCAAATACATATAACTAGAATTATAAAGAGCAATAATTTTTTTCTCACAGATGAGGAAAAAAAGAAACTCAGAGGAAGAAGGCTAAAGCTAAGCCCAAGAACTGGGTGGTAGACAGAGTATTTCTCTCCACGAAGTAGAGTGGTGTGCTCAGACAGGAGGGTGTGCCCTCAGAGCCCGCAGATCCACTCAGTCTTGCCACTGTGTAAGCTTCTCTTATCTGGGGCTGATTTTCTGTCCAATTAAACTCTTAAGTACTACTTCCTTTAGAAGAAATTTCCATATATAAAATGATACAGTCACTTTAGATAATTACACATCCTCTACTTTCTCTCAAAAGGAATTAAAGCACACCACCCCTGTACTGCTCCCCATTCCCCGTCAGGCTGTCAATTCAGATGACATCCAATGTCCACGGGTGGCGGGGGGAGGAATTATTAAGAAATGTAGCAATTCCAAACTGTCAGAGGTTTATGATCAAATGTATAAAATCAAGATATTCCAAGTAGGCTTGATCCATCCCTTGAGAAAATACTGCTCGGCCCACATATTGTAGCCATACCCACACAAAGCTACAATGCTAATTTGGTTAAAAAGCTTCCTGAGAACTAGTTAGTGTATCTAGTGTGCAACTATGGTAGGGCAGTCTTCAGAAAGAATGGGAGTCCATTGTACTATCACCCAGTTAAGAACACAGTCTACTGTGGGCTACAGAAAGATATAGACAGCATTTGCTTCCAAACAACTTCAAGAAATTAAATGCCCAGTGGTTCTCTCCAAAACAAAATAAAGAACTGGTAACTGTGACTCATAAACGTTCTGGCCTAAAATGACAAGGGAAGTTTCAACTTCATTTATAAAAAGAAACATTTAATCTTGAGACAATAAATACAAAAGACCACTGATGTGGTTGGAAGGAAAATGGGAATGAGTGTGGGGAGGCTGAGCTTCTCCTAATTAGCTAGAGTGGAAAGTAGAGAAACCAGCATACACATTGTTGATTATATAACTCCCTAGCTCTGTGGCAACCCCTTTCTCTTTTTCTGTAGTAAAACTTAAAAACCTTTCCATGGAAATAATTTCAAACAGAAAATTTATGAAATCAGTAGAGAAGGCTCCTACCTGCCAGGCTCACCAATTTGTACTGCTTTGCCCTTGAGCTTTCTATGTTCTCTACACGGATGTGTTTGTCTTTAATACTTCAGTGTCCGTGCCCTAGACACATATGAACTGTCTTGGTGTCCTCTCAGGTTTATCTGATTTTCTCATTGGTGATGCTCATTTTGAACCCAACAAAGTACTGCTTAATTTATGGGTAGATGGGCAGAAATATGCAAATATGTTAATAGAACGTAGTCCCTAAGATTTAGCCCCTCAAAGTGACATTTGTCCATACCAGTTTTTACTGCAATGGTTAATTTGTTATCTCTAACAGTCCTTCCAAACCGATTAACAGAAATGAAGACTAAGACCTTAAAGAGCCCCCCTTTATTCATTCATATACTCAGTTATTCCTGTTTTATCCAACTCACTATATAGTATAGCATTATCATAATTTATTTTGATTGTCAAATTATCCTAAATTTGGCCATTAAGAAACACTTAAGGACTTTTCAGTTCTTACAATGCCTCTTTTCCCTTCCTTCCTTTCTTCTTCCCTTCTTCCCTCCCTCCCTCCCTCTCTTTCTTTTGAGCACTTGCTTATTGCTTACAGCAGTGGTTCTTAAACTTCCTAATACTGTGACCCTTTAATGCAGTTGCTCATGTTATGGTGACCCCCAACTGTAAAATTATTTTGCTGCTACTTCATAATTGTAGTTTTGCTTCTGTTATGAATCATAATGTAAATATCTGTGTTTTCCAACAGTCTCAGGAGACCCCTGTGAAAGACAGAAAACCACTGGCATAGAACAAGCTGTTCTAGCTCATGTGAGAGTTTCAGTCTCCTGTTCTCCAGAACCCCTTATATCCCATTTCTTCCCGGGGCTCTGGTCTCTTCAGCAGCTCATGGAGGCATGGCATATAGCCACTCAGGCCCCGGAGGTTTTGCCTCACTGCTCTGCGGTGCTTCCTTTCAAGCACCCCTTCTTCCTAGCACCTGCCTTGCTTACTTACTTGCTCAATACTACAAAAATGTTAAGGTATCAGGATTACCATATTACACATGTTTTTAAAACTATTCAAAAAGATCTGCTTCAGTTAAAATCCCCTTTCTTCCCCTTGTTCTGGGGCATGTGGTCAAATATGATATTCCAACGTACTTAAATGTGAGTGACTATTTGAATACAGATGCCTTGTCTGTCTGTGTTCAGGGCCTAGGATTTCGCCTCCATCTTTGACTTTAACTTCTTGGTAAGCATGATGGACTTCCTGAAGTTACGCTTGTACTAAGAAGAGTACTTTCTAGGAAATGCCCCTGAATTTGTTACTTTGTTAGTTTCACACTTTTTTCCCCTTTATTTGTCCCACCCTCCCAGGCTTCTTTTCTGAAACTTCAGCTTTCTTTAATATAACCAACTTTATTGCTTTCTGGTTCATTCTTTCTGTATTTCATTTTACAAAAAGTTTAAAATAAAATGCTTCACCTTATGGTTTGTAGCTACAAGAACAGTTTATGGGACACGGATTCTGGAAATGGATAACTGAATGATTCTGACTCAGCATCACAGGATTGCATCCAAGCTAAAGGATGGAGCTACAGTAAGTACCTCAAGACTGAGACTGGACATCTACTCCACCCCTTGTAGGATGTGGCTGACAGTTCTCAGGTTATTTATTACTGACTGTGGTCAGATGCTCCAGTACCAGCTTATGGACTTCTCTAGAGTCACTCACAACACAGCAGCAGAGTATGCAAGAGACCAACAGAGAGTATCAAAGCCAAACAGTAGTGACACACCATAACTCTGATACATGGTGGGGCTAGGAGATGACAAAGGATGTCAAAACCAAGACAAGGGAGCTAGCTACTGCATATTATTTCTTACACAAAGAATTTCACATAACACCTATTCATACTCATGTCTTAAAAGTATGCTGAGAACAACAACAATCAGTAGTGCACAGAGAACAATCACTTCGTAGATGGGAAACACTCTACTGGACATGTGTGGTACAGATCACTAGCCATTTAGGGAGATTCCAATAATTTGTAATTACAAACAATAGATAACCCATGCTTACACATTTTTATGATTCAAAAGCAAAGTGTTATAAAATCTAGTCTGACTCACCAATAAATAAGTCTGTTCAGGAGTGCTGGTTGGCATGCTTTTGAAAGGAAGTCTTACTGTGCCTTTTTTCTGCTATTTCCTGCTATGATAGCCTATTACCCCAGGCTAGCCTTGAACACATGATGTTCCTGCTTCAGCAAGCATGTGCCACTATATCTGGCCCCCTTAATACAACTTTTAAGCTTTACGATGTATTTTTTAAGCACTTGATGTAGGTGATACACAACAGTCCATGATTATCACCTGTATCCCACTAAATCTAAGGAACAGAGACAATTAGCAGTAACAGTAAGGAAAAAGTAAGTGCTAAACAGGGGTAAGGGAACAACTGAGGTGAGTGAAACAAATGTTATGGTAAAATCTGCTTAAAAAAAAAGAAAGAGGCAACCACTGGGTAAAAATAAAATAAACAATAGGCCATTTTTTAAATGTCTATGAAAAGGTTCAAAGTTCAAAAGCTATTTAAAGAAATTCAGTTGCCAGGTAATACTGGAAAAAGTCATAGGCCTTACAATTTCTATAAAACAGTAGAAAGATGAATTGTATTACACTTGAGATAATACCGTATTAATGCTTTATTTCCCAATTACATTTGGGTTATACAGGCTAATATCTTTGTTCTTAGGAGACAGTATATGCTAAGGTGTTTAGCCATGAAATACGACATGTCTGCAACTGCAGAGACAGGTGCACAGGCTTCTCTCTGTGTGTATGTGTGTGTGGGGGTATGCGTGCGTGCGTGTGGTCCTGTGCCTACAAAACATAACTGGTAAAGCTACATAAATTATGAAAGTTTATTTTCTCAACTTGATTGGATTTGGAATCACCTAGGAGATGCACCTCCAGGCATGTTGGTGAGGGCACTTGCACAGGAATTTAACTGGGAGGGATGAACCCTCCTGAACCTAAATCCAGGCTGCATAAAAGAAAGGGGAGAGAAAAATAAATAAATGAAAATTAAAAAAAAAGGAAGGGGAGGAAGTGAGTTGATCATTAGAATTCGTCTCTTTCTGTTTCCTGACTCATAGAGAATGTGAACTGCCTCCTCACACTCTTATGGTCTTGCCTTGTTTGTCATAAAAAAAACCAAAAAACAAAAAACAAAAACCAAAAAAAAACAACTACACTGTTAGAATAAATCTGTTCGAGTTGATCAATAAATATTCATCTGACTGATCATTTATTTTACAGGTATTTAGAGTGCTGAGATCATAACAACAAGCAAAGAAAATTCCACGTCTCGAGAATCTAATACAAGGAAGGATGAGAATCAGGCAATAAATAAGGAAATGATTTCATTGCATACATGAACAGATGGTGATGGAAAGAGTAATGAGCTGTGGCATGCATACACACATTTCCTTTTATAATCAACTACTGCCTCTTCTAACCATTTAACCTTCACCTCTTTAGATATAAACCTGTTGCCTGTGATAAGATCTCTTTAACAGAAGGTTTAAGAGTACCATGCCTCCTGGGGTCCAGGAACACCCATTCGTAGCCTAGGACCATCAGAATGGCTGGTTAAGCAATTGGGTGTAAATGAGTCGGCCCGTTTAGTATCAGCTGACACTCTCCTCACTGATACCTAGAGCAGGCTGGAGGTGTTATTACGGGTGTTACCACAACTATCCCTGGACACATTCGATACAGAAGTCGGGATTGTTTTAACATGGCTTGGTTTTCAGGGCAACATAATGTTTTACATCATATTCTACTCCAGATTCAGCCACTGGGTACCACTACACAGCAACACTGAGACTGTGTACAGCAAGGCTGTGGGAAAGCAAGAAAGATGGTATTCTGCAAACGTTCCACTAGCAAACTCTCCAACAGTGAGCTACTTACTTTAATTAGAGCTTAATTATATTAGTATATAATTTACAATGCCTCCTCAATCCTAAGTGATCTTTCCTATAATTTCACCATTTAATAACATCAATTTGTTTAATGACAAAAATTTCATGTTATATTTTCAGTGACTTTTAAAAGTCCTTGAAAATTCTTTTTTTTTTTGAAAATTCTTCAAAATTAAGAACATATTTGCTGTTGAGCTATTCCAATCTGACAGCTGAGCCAAAGAGTAACTGGAATCAATGAACAGCATAGGAAGATGCTATGTGGTTGTGCCCCTAACACTGTTACCAACTGATAAAGCATTAGGCTATTGACAATTTTTGTTTTCCATCACAATAAGTCAATGGAATGGTAATAAAAAAAATCAGAATTTTATTTTTATTTCACTTTAAAACATTCAATAGTCCCATTCTCTATACTACCTGATCATTGTTCATCATGATCCAGTATTAACTCCTTGTAGTTCACAGTTGCTTACATCTTGCATTCTAGTTGGGAAGCAGATTTAGAAAATCAAGAATATCACAAAAACCATGCTGTTTATTCAGTTTTCATAAAGCTTAAATACTCATAGTGTCAAGAGTAACAAGTAGAAATGACTGGTTCAAAATACTTTCAGGGGACTAGAGAGATGGCTCAACCATTAGGAACACCAACTATTCTAGACAACCTAGGTTTGGTTCCCAGAACCCAAGCTAGGTACCTCACAACCGCCTGTAACACCAATTCAAGGGGTCCAATCTTCCTCTGGCCTCTTCTTGAGAACTGGCATGCTTATGGCATATGCTCACACAAACATGCACACATACAAATAAATAAAAATGAATAGGAAGGTAAGGGTGCATAGATCTGGGAAGAACTGATGGGGAGGAGTTAGGGTAAATATGATCGTAATAGACTGAATAAAATTCTCAATGAAGACAAATATTTACTTAAAAATAAAACATGAATAGTCAATTGCACTGAAAATCAGAATGATGTAGATATACGGACAATGCCAAAGAAGATTCAAAAGTATTTTTTATTTTATGTTTGTGGGTGTTTTGACTATATGTATATTGTGATAGTGCTTGTGAAAGCCAGAAATGGGCATCAGATACTCTGGAACTGGATTTACAGATGGTTGTGAACTATCATATAAAAGGGTGCAGAGAACTGAACCTAGATCCTCTGAAAAGAGCAGGAGCTAGAGTTCTTAACCACGAAGTCATCCTTCTATTTCCTAAAACAAAACAAAACAAAAATTTTAAAAAAAATGTTTTTAAAAATGAGTATTTTAGGATCTCTAGGGAAGGAGTAAATATTATTTTCCCTATTACTATCACTGAACATACCTAGAAAAGTTACATGTGACACATCAGACAAAAATAAGAGAACTTTAAAAGGTAGACAGACGCTCAACCAACTAGGGACTTCAGTATAAAGATGACACGGCATGAAGTTCCCATACATCTAAGCTAATGACTAAAGAGGCTGGCAGCCTGGAAATGTCAACTGCCATAACTAAAATGACCCTAAGTCTTTCTAAAGAAAGAATTAAGAAAAGCAGGAATAACCTAGCAAGACAGCCAACTCTGCCATTGACCTTGGGAAAATCTAAATACAATAATTAAAAAATTGGCAGAATAGATGATAAAATACTACACTGTTACTTTTACGTGAAAGAAATTAATTTTAATATAATGATACTGGCAGGTTAAAATGAGGAGGTAAATAAATATCATGTAGATATCATGTTTTTAGAGCACAACAGGCTAGCTAACTCATGTTCAATTAAGTAGAATTTAGAGTGAAGAAAATGATCAGAGATGGTCTTGACATAACGAAAATAGGGCCCATTCACCAAGAAACACAGTATCTTAAATGTGCATGCACCAGACAACGAAGCTATGGTACATTTGAAGCAAACACCGACTGAACTTAAAAGGAGGCATGAATTTATAACTTCATTTACAACTTCAGTTAAAATTTTACTACCATTCTCTTAATTGATTAAACTAGAGAAAAAGTCAATTAGGACACAGAACAAACACATCTAGAAGACATTTATCAACCTCATGCTCTTTTATCATTTCCACAGAACATACTATGGACCACAAAACAAACAAAACACAAAGATAAATCCCAAAAGAATTAAAAATGAAACAGTATTTTCCCAGAACTGAACTCAGTGTGAAAGCAACATAAACATAGAACAGTTTTTAAGATCCAAACAACATCAGCAAGTAGTCCATGGGTTACAGAGAAGTTCTTGATTAATTCTAAAAGAATATGTTACACTCAATAAACATAAAAACTAAACATTTGCAGGAAACACACAGTAAGAGGAAGGTTTTAGATGAAACTTCTAACAGTGAAGGAATGCTAACAGAGCGCCACATCTGGTCAATTTTCAACATTCTTTTTCCAAACATCCAAGAAAAGCCTAACTGGTTCAATATAAAAAGGAAGAAAGAAAAAAAAAAAGTCAAAACAAGAAAACACTTAAGACTAGTAAGTTCTTTAAAAAATAAAATTTCAATGAAATTTACAAAGGTAAAGACACAAATTACAAGCAGCAATAAGAAACAGAGACTATCATTACTGACTCTGTAAAGGGCAACAGCCTATAAGACACATGAAAACACTCAAGCACACTATCAACAAATGTGAAAGTTTACTCAGATAAAATTCAGCAATTCACTGAAAGATATAAAGTACCAGGAGTCACATAAGAAAAAACACCTAACCCAACTGTCCTATCTACATTAATCAATTAAGACAGCAAGGCAACAGACCCAAATAATTACAGGTTTATTCTAACAAAAAGGGGATGGAGGATTTTTAAAAAGCAATATTTCACAATCTCCTTAAAAGTAAAATAAAAACAAAGCCAGCAAAGTGAATGCTTTCTTTTCATCTTCCTTCCTTCCTTCTTCTTCTTCTCAGGATTTCTCTGTTTTTAGAGCCTGTCCTGGAACTAGCTCTTATAGAACTCATAGAGATCCACCTGCCTCCGCCTCCCAAGTGCTGAGATAAAAGATATGTGCCACCACTGCCTGGCAGGAATGTTTCCTGCCTTCTAACTGTTCTCAGACTGAAGCACACACAGGAGCTGAAACACAGCGAACTCCCTTTGGTGCAGTGTTCTACGTACTGACTGTACATCAAGCACCCTCCTGTGCACTGTGCAGTTTTACAAGCCTGACCACTAGGGAGGTGGAAAGAGGGTGGGTGGTCTCTGTCTGTACCATTTGCTACATTTGACACAAATCTGTATTTGTATCAGATATCAAAATTTCAAGGACATAGCTAGTAATCTTATAACAGCAAAATATTAATAAATTCTAGTATCACCTCTATCACATAAACAAATCCAAGAACTGGGGATATAGTAAATTACTTGCCTAACATATATGAGGCCCTAGATTCTAGTGTCCAATAACACAACGCGCCTCACAAAGCAAAAATTACTATAATAAAATTTAAAAGAAACATTTAAAATAACAATTTGGTTGAAGTGCTAATCTAAAATTCCACAGAACTGCTAGTTTAGTAGCAAAATTCACAGCTGCACTCAAAGTGCACACTAACTCAGAGGACACACTAACAAATTATTGGGCTCCACAAATACCATTATTGATGAACAGAGCTCTTGCCAGGCTTTACTTTATGCTTTTAGGCTGAGGGTAGAGAACATAGTGGCCAGTGTTCTCTTTTAGCCTCCATAGGTACCAAGCACACATGGGGTACAAGGATATACAGGCAAGCAAAGCATACATACAAAATAAAGATTTTTTTTAAAGTTTAAGATTATATCAATTAATGATTAATGACTACCTTATCTGTCATTACTGTTTGTTCAGTTACCAATAGTCAGATCCTGGACATATGGACATATATTTTAATTTAATCACTTAATAATACATTTTAAGTCCAGAGTTCAATCTTTCATCCTATTAGAACAAGTAAATAAAGGTCACGAAACATAATTTCAGTTCTCAACAAATCCATGAAGAAACATGATTAGCTCATGGAACTGGGGACAAGATAATGAGACATCCAAACAGATACCAATGAGCAACAAAGTTCTAGAGCCACGCTTCTTACTTCAGACACAGAAAAGAGTTCATGTGTCTGAGGGACAGCAAGCAACCAACTGTAGTGAAAATGCAGATCAGAATAAAAGACTAAAATATACAAGAGAGAAGCAAGATCATGACAGGACACAGTTGAAGAATTTGGATTTTATCCAGGAGTAGTGGATTCTGAACAGGATGTTGATTTATGCTTTAAAAAGACTTCTCCATGAACTATAGGCTCAATATCCTTTGCTTTACAGCTAGTATCCACTTATGAGTGAGTACATACCATGTTCATCTTTCTGGGTCTAGGTTACCTCACTCAAGATGGTTTTTTCCTAGTTCCATCCACTTGCATGTCAATTTCAAGATGTTTTATTTTAACCGCTGAATACTATTCCAATGTGTAAATAGTAAGAAAAACATACATAGATCCACCTAGAAAGGGGAAACAGACAAGACTGCCTGACAAAATTGGGAGCATGGGGGAGAAGGGAGGGTAGAAGAGGAAGAGGAGGGGAGAAGGGGAGAGGGGAGGAGAACATAAGGGAATGGGAAAGTAGAGATGGAGGAAGGACAGAGATGAGAGCAAGGAAAGAGATATTATGGTTGAGGAAGCTATTATGAGGCTAGCAAGGAACCTAACACTTGAGAGATTCTCAGGAATCCACAAAGAAGACCCCAGCTAAGACCCTAAGCAATAGAGGAGAGAGGATGCCCTGTAGTCAGACTGATGACTATCTTAAATGTCACTATAGAACCTTCATCCAGCAACAGAGGCAGAGACCCATAGTGGAGCACTGGGCTGAGCTCCCAAAGTATAGTTGAACAGAGGGAGGAGTGAGAATATGAGCAATGAGGTCAAGACCATGATAGGAACATCCACTTAAACAGTTTGCCTGAGTTAATGGGAGCTTACCAACTCCAGCTGGATGGGGAAGGAACTAGAATAGGACCAAATTAGTCCCTCTGAATGTGGGCGACAGTTGTATGGCTGGGGCAGACTGCAGCGCTACTGGAGATGGCATTAGGATTTATCCCTTCTATGTGTACTGGCTTTTTAGGAATCTTTTCTCTTTGGATGGATACCTTGTTCCGCCTAGATATATATAGTAGGGAGGGCCTTGGACCTTCCCCAAAGCAATGTGGCTTACCCTCTCTAAGAAGTGGATAGATATGGAGAGGTGGAGGGAGCGGGAGGAGGAGGGGAGGGAGTGAGAACTAGGATGGTTATGTAAATTGAAAGATAGTTTGTTTTCTTATTTTAAAAAAAAAAAAATAAAGTCAAGCAGTGGTGGCGCACGCCTTTAATCCCAGCACTCGGGAGGCAGAGGCAGGCGGATCTCTATGAGTTCAAGGACAGCCTGGTCTACAGAGCGAGTTCTAGGACAAAGTTCCAAGCTCCAAAGCTACAAAGAAACCTTGTCTTGAAAAACAAAACAAAACAACAACAACAAAAAAACCAAAAACAATAACAACAACAAAACCTACTCCAGCTAGTGAGCTAGTGAAGAAGTGAAAAGAAGTGAGATTCAGAGACATATGAAGTGGCAAAGGCGTGAAGATTTGGACCCTAAGGCATATGTGGTGGGAAACAGGTGGTTCAGCAATCTCAAAGCTCAGTATTACCTAATTACCAAGAGGGTGCATGAAAAGTGTTAAGAATGAGAAACTTTTACTTGAGTGAAGACCTAGTGGTCAAAGCTAAGCAGGCCGGATCATGAAAGTCCTTACCGAAAAGCAGTGGAGTAAGATTCCACACAGATTTTGCTGATTTAGCAAGCCAGTCTCTCCAGGCACACCCCAGACTTCTCAACACTGACTGGGATGATGAGCCCTAGTTGAGCGCTCAGCAACCCTAGGGGCCTGCCCAGCAACCACAGATGAGGATTGCTTTACAAGAACAATAAATTCAGGTTAAAGTTTCTTTGTGGTTATTTTGGCTTTGGAGAAAGGGTATTTACTCGGTAGCACTGAGAAACCTGGTAGCTCAGCTGACCTCAAACTTAAGTGAGTCTCCTGCCTCAGTCTCCCAAGTGCTGGGGTTACATGCATGAGCAAAGTTTGTTTTATTTTCAGGCACCTTTGTGCAAAATACCGTTCTTCCTAATTTTGTTCTCCAAAATCAACTAGGAAGCTACTAGGACCAATAACCAGGCCAATCCTGTGACAAAAGAAACTCACACACTCCATATTCTATGTATCATTGATTCTGCAAAAGATAAACATTCCTTAGGCCACCTATCCTTCCCTGAACTCTCACTCTTAATCAGTTTCCACCTCTGCCTAATTCCGCCTCCCACTGACACCCTCCATCCTTTGTATTGTGCTCCAGAGATTTCATTTTACATGGGAGACATTCTCCTTAGTCCTGTTAAGAAATAATGCCTTTCAACACACATTAGGTATTCTTATAATTAAACCACGTGTAACATACCCAAACCTTCACATCCATCAAGGTCAAGAACAGAAGCAACTGTTTCTATGTGCTAAGCCTAATATGGTAAAGAAGCAAAATTTTGGTGAAATTTATGATCTCAAAGTCACAAAGACGGATGAAAGCTAAAAACAGAGTAGTGCTTGCCTATAATGTGCAAAGCCCTGGGCACAGGTGAAGGTAGTTCAAGACTAAAGCTGGGTGGTGGTGGCACATGCCTTAATCCCAGCATGGGGTTGAGAGGTGGAGTGGGGGGACAGACACAGGTGGATCTCGGGGAGTTTGAGGCCTGACTGATCTACAAAGTGAGTTCTAGGACAGGCTCCAAAGCTACAGAGAAAGCCAGTCTCAAAAAAAAAAAGCTCAAGGCTAAACACCAAGTTCAGTGCCAACCTGGGATATATAAGACTTTCTCTTTAAAAAAAAAAAAAAAGAAAAGAAAATTTTCAAGTAGAAAAGAGAAAAGAAATAAAGGCTAAAAATAATCTATCCAAATGTTAAATATTGAGGGAATTCACTCAAAGAACTAATATATATCCGGGGAGGGAAAAATTACAGAATTAAAAGCTGATGTTAAAGACTACTTATAGTCATCCTGAAATTATCCATGCCACTAAATGAAATATTGTATATTATGAATATCGACCATTGGCAAAACAAACATGTATATGTACATATTTTATTTAGTACTACTAACATGTTGCTGTATACTAATAGAAGAAGAAAGGCTATATACAAAAATATATGAATGTCATCTCTAAGGAAGAATTGTGATCTTTCTTTTTTGTAATTTTATTTCCCCGTAATTCCAAACATTTTTATACACAGAAAAAGTCCAAAATATAGTACTTTTAAAAATCAATAATCATAATATACCAAATATCTTGTTCAATAAAATTTACATAAGGTTTGACAGTTAATATTCTTGTTCTAAAAAAACAACAAAATAAACAAACCCATACTGGTTCCAAGTCCTCCAGGTGATCACCTAAGAACACGGGTAATTAACAAAGCCAAAACCCTCAAGATTTCTATAAAACTACCCCTCATTCAAATGGCTCCTCAAATAGTTGAACCAGTCTCTCCAATTAGCCATCTCTTTCAAATGCCTAACAGCACTAGCCAAAGTAAAGGTTATATGGTAGATGCCAACTGCCATACCTGGACAGCAGTCTTTATGTATAAAACAAAATCACACAGATTTTTTAAATGTTCTATACAAAGAGATTTACTGTTAATTTGCTTTAAGGCATACCTGCATATTGTTTGGTTAATGCACTAAGTTCATAACATAAACGATAAGACTATCAGGAAAATACTCAGCATCCAAATAACCACAGAGAAATCAAGAAGGAAATTCACCCTCAAAGGTTATGTAATGAAGTACGACTCATCTGGAATAAAGATGAGCCTCACTCACTCAGAGTAAGTCTGGCTCCTCCAAGATCTTCCTTTCAAGAGTCTGCCCCTCCTGGGGGAAAGTATGTTAGGGACAGAACTTGGGGTTTTACATGTGCTAGACAAGACTGGGCTGTGCCCTAACACTAGCTCCCTTTGGAAAAATCAATGCTTAGTCTTTTTAAATTTAGCTTTGGGAATAATATTTCCATCATAATTCCACCAGAAAGAATTCCTTAGTAATAAGCCTGTATTGGCAGAAAAACATTCTGAAACAGCTCAGCGGATGTATACTATACAGCATAAATGTGTAAGCAGAATAGTTTTATAGTCCCAAGAAAACTACTGGCCTAGACTTTTAGTTTTAAGCCATAGCTGAAAGAAAAGTTGTCTCAGAAAATATTTTTAAAGGGAACAGTATCAGTAGTAGACGAGCAATAGTAGTAGTAGTTTTGTAACTGAGAAAAACTGTAGACTCGCCCCATCTAAGTAAAGTGCAGTGCTAGACAGCTTCCAAATCAATTTTAGATGTGCTGTCTGTCCTCTGGAGTGCTCCAGTCCCTGCAAGCGAGGATGCCGAAGCTCTACACTAAAATGATCTTCTCTAACCTGCACTGCAAATTAGGAGATGGCTTCTTTTTATGGTTAAGGGCTTATACCTAAACTTTGTCTTTGTCAAGAAGTAGAAGTAGAACCTAAAGGCGATGGTGCATCAAATGCACCTAGCAAACGGACAGCAGGCAGAGAGCTGGAGAAGAGGAAAGGTCAGGGGGAGGACACTCACAAATAGTCTTGCTTGGCACTTGTCACATACTGTAGCAGCTACACTGAGTGGAACTGTTTCCGAACTGTATTTCTCCTCTGGTCAGAGACCACTACAGCTGCTCTATTATTAAGCATAGCTTTTTAATAAGAGGCTGGAGGTTTCAGGACCTAGGCAGGCCTGAGACAAATCAGACAGTCCCAATTCCATTATTTAAAAGAATGTATTTGTATTTAACTTTGTCTACACTGATTTACACAGCTTCATTCCTCTAGTGTATGTTATCCTAGAGCAGAAACTCACCTAATCTTTAATTAATTGAGAAAAATCAGATTACTCTGATTCAGCAGTGATTATATTAATTTCACCACAGTGGGAAGTTGTCTTTCCATGCAGAGTAATTAAGCAAAATTCCATATATTTTTGAAAGCTTTCATCTTTCATCTCAGAATCTCTATTAAAAGTGCACAGCATGGACTGTTAAACTTTAAGCAAGACCACAGATCTCCTCAAACACAGTAAATTAAGAGTCACATCCACACAACCTAAAACAATACTGCTAGCACTGCAGTGACAAAGAGGCTCCAGATGACAAAGGTCAGTTAAGTAAAAGAGGGCAAAGGCAGCAAGGCTCAAATGCTGAGAATCAAAACAAAAATAGATCCAATGCAGCACTCAGAGGATGAAGATCAATGAGAGCAGCAGCTCAGGATCTATCCGGTAAACAGAATCTTGCAGACCGTGACGAGGGGTGCTTTGTACCCCAACATCACCTCTGTGCTAGTCCTTGGCACTTGCTTTAATAATACTAGTAAGCTCAAATCTGCATTAACAGAAGAAGACAGTCTACTGCCCCAGTTCAAAAAACTTGGCTGTCATGGTAAAAAGTGAAAAGAGGAGAGCAGGGAGCACTTATGAGAAGGCAGCAGGTTGTCTTTCTGATGCAAACTACTTCTACAGCAACACAAATGCCCTTGTCTGCTCAACAGTGAAGGGCTTCAACTCCAGCCGAGAAGAGGAGGTAGAGGAAAACTGTGATGTAAGCCATAAAACTGACAAAATATGAGAAACGTTACGATTTAATGCTGTGACTTTAAGTACTAGAAGCAGTAAGACTGCTATGCACACATACAACAGCACAATTAATAAGCTAGATATTCAATCAATGAGGCATTTAGTATTTTCTTGGCTTCATTTTATTCTGTGCAATGAGAATCTCAGGAAATCAAAGAGCCTTCTAGCTCGGTTTTCTTACCTGTGAGGACAGCTTTTGCTGAAGGATCTGCCAGGTCCAGAGCTGATTTCCCATCAGTGTTCCGAATGTTTGGATCGGCTCCGTGCTGCAGCAGCACTGTGCAGGGAAAGCAGAAACAGTATCTTACCTCGGGGATACAGAGATTATTTACTGCTAAGTGTCGCCTCGGCATGGTGTAGGCATAAACATACATTGCACAATTTTTTCTCTTTCAAGAAAAGAAAAAGGAAAGAAAAAGCGAAAAAGCACTGCAGCAAAGAATCCTCTCTAGAGTAGAGCGAAGTTGGCAACTTATGGTACAGTATTATCACATGACTTGACATCATAAACATGAAACTAGAAGCTTGCCCTGGACAGTACCGCTCAGCCTCCCGAGGCAGCGGTTTGGGAGCTATGTGCTTGCTCACTGAGTGGCTGTGAGCTGTGCGAGCTGAAGCTGCCCTGTCTTTACCACCACTGTGACTGCTTGTTGCTGCTGCTTCACTGCTGAATTTCCTAACGCTTCCTCTCCTCAGAAGAGTTGTAATACTGTGCAGGCTTTTAGTGGTTCACTGCTTTCCTAGGAAACTCACCATAAACACGCTGGCTTGCTTCCAGAAGTTTAACTGACACAGTAATGCATGCAACTCCAGCTCTTGCAGCCATACCAAAAAACCCTCCAACTATCTCCAATAAATGACCCTCCATTAAAATTTTTAGAAATAGAAATTCAATCACTGAAATGCATGTAATAAAGCTATTTCATGAAAACCAACTGCAGAGAATCCTTCAGATTCAGAAGCTCTTATATGCCAGCTAAATAAAATATGGACATGGCATTTTGGTAAACTACAACATTCCTAAGCCACCTCTGTTGTGTAAGAGTAGTAGAGGCTGGAGACTGCTGCCTTGGTATCACCTATCTGATATTTAAACATGTAAACGAAGCATCTCTAGTCAAATACCTGAAATCCAAAGAGGTGAGGAAAGTGAATCTTTCTGAGCATGTACCTATCACACAAGGAGAAAATTCCATCTGACCTCGAGATAGATGGGCATGTAAATATAGAGTAAATCACTGCCGGGTTATGTATACACGGTATATGTGAAACACAAATGAACCTCATGGTTAGACTTGGATTCCAGCCTCAAAACATCTCATTTTTTATACATGCAAATATTCCAAAGTCCCAGGGGGTGGGTCTGAACTCTGAAACACTTTGGTCTCAGACATTTCAGATAAGCAATACTTACATAAGATCTTTAGGGCCTGAAACAGTGGCTCAGTCCTGATACTTAGCACCACGTAAAAGTAAAAGGGTGAGCACTGCAGCATTTATCTGTATCACAGAGCTGGGGAACTGGGGACAGAAGGATCCCTGGAACTAGCTGGTCACAGTCTAGCCAATAAGTGAGAGACCATCTCAAAACATACAGTGGAGAGTATCTGAGGCCTCCACACACACAGGTACTCTCATTATGCAAACACACTCCTAACAGGCAACTACATACACATGTGCCCCCGCCCCCAGTTTAAAATAGTTCAATTACAAGCTTTGAGTGACTACTAATAATCCTCAAAGTTTTCACTGATAATCATTCAAAGTTCTACACTGAAGCCCATATATTCTTTCGGAATATTTGGACGGTGATCTTCGTATTACTAAGTATTGAGTCCTGCTGTTTATAAATCAGTTCTTTCTGTGATGCAGAAACCATCAAATCGATGGCTTTGATACAACAGAGAGCCGGCAGAGACAAGCATTCACATCTCTCGCCTTAGAGCTGGGGCAATTTTACACTTGAGTAATAAAACTAGCATGGCTTGAGAAGATGCAGAAATCCTGCAGACTTCTAAGCCATCCTCTAACACCTGCGGTTTTCTACGGGTTCAGCTGTCTAGAGCCAATCATAGTCTGAAAATATTAAGTAGAATTGCAAGTTTCAAAGCACACACCATTCTGAGTACCCTGTTTCATCCATCCAAGAGGGGACCAGTCCTCTGTTCAGTGTATTCACATTGCATGTACTACCTCCCCACAAGTCACTTAGTAGTCATCTAAGCTCATCATCCTGGCACAGCTGATTTCAAGGAACCCTTACTTTCCTTAGTAATAGCCTCAAAGGTAACAATAATGACATCGGTGAGTCAAAGATCTCAAAGGCAGGTTAACATGTTTTCTTTAAGTGAGAAGACAAAGTTTTCAACTTAAATGAAGAGAAAAATGTATATTAAGTTCTATGGTAAGTCCTTAGTCATCAGAGAAATGCAAATCAAAACAACTCTGAGATTCCATCTTACACCTGTAAGAATGGCCAAGATCAAAAAACACTGATGACAATTTATGTTGGAGAGGTTGTGGGTAAAAGGGAACAATTCTGCATTGCTGGTGGAAATGCAAACTGGTACAACCCCTTTGGATGCCAGTGTGGCGATTTCTAAGAAAATTAGAAAGCAACCTTCCTCAAGACCCAGTAATACCACTTGTGGGTATATTTCCAAAGGATGCTCAATCGTGCCACAAGGATATATACTATGTCCATAGCAGCATTGTTTGTCATAGCCAGAACCTGGAAACAACCTAAATGTCCCTTGACCGAAGAATGGTTAAGGAAAATGTGGTACATTTACACAATGGAGAACTACACAGCAGAAAAAATTGACACCTTGAAATTTGCAGGAAAATGGATGGAGCTAGAAAACATTATTTTGAGTGAGGTAACCCAGATGCAGAAAGACAACCATGTACTCACTCATAGGTGGTTTTTAAACATAGAGCAAAGAAAACCAGCCTACAAACCACAATCCCAGAGAACTTAGACAACAATGAGGACAGTAAGAGAGACTTACATAGATCTGATCTACATGGGAACTAGAAAGTAGAAAAAGACAAGATCTCCTGAGTAAATTGGGAGCATAGGGACCTTGGGGGAGGGTTGAAGGGAGAGGGGAGCAGAGAAAAGTGTAGAGCTCAATAAAAATCAAAAAAAAAAAAAAGTCTATGGTACGGACAGCTCTATCACTGAGATTGTTGAGGAAGGAGAAAGAAATCCATGCTAGTTACGCTGTTGCACCTTGGTAAGGAAACTCTGGCGCATACTTAGAACAACTTTCACTACAATATAGTAATTCTATCCTATTATTAGTCACCACTGAAAATCTGTGGTGTACTACATTGATTAAACTTCAATATAGATTACTTACACATAGTTTATATGGAAAGTACAGACTGCCCAAGGTTTCAGGCATCCACTATGATTCTTACCATGGGCCCTGTGTCATTGGTAGGAAGGGCACTTCTGTGAATCATTTAATTCTTGAACGCAGCAATAAACACCATCATTTTTCAGATGCTTCTAAGCTGGCTCAAGAGTCAGGAATAAAATACTAACACAGTATCAATCTGTTGTTACTTCATCATCCTGACGGCTATTATTGGTGGTCAACTTGCGAACATCTGGAATTAACTAAAAAAATCCAAGCAGTTGGGGACACCAGATCATCTGGGGTCAGAACACCTACTCTAAATCTGGGCCAACATTTCTGTGGCAGTCTACATAAAGAGCACAGAAAAAGCTTTTACTTTTTGTCTGCTTGTCCTTATTCTCATTGGCAAGTCCATAAATCCTGCTGAGACATTTCTTCACTAGCATTACGGCTTGCTTCTTTGGGATTATTATAGTGAAGACCAGTTGAGATATCCATCCATGTGGACTGAAAAATTCTTGAGACTTTCTGTTGAGAGACAGAAAGTTGGACCAGCTGGACCACAGTCTGTAAGCCACTCTAATAAGTCCTCCATATATATGTAAATTCCTCTAGAGAAGTCTGACTATATAATCAAAATGAAGAGCCTTTGCAGATTTTTTTTTTTAAAGTTCCAGATTGGTCTATAAGGCATCTCAATCATAAAACAGACTCAAAATCAAAGAAAGGTGGTAAATACTTCTCCTTAGTTGTTGAGTGCTATGTGCAAAGAAAGGATAGAGAAACAAAAGAAACAGCTATCAGAAAAAACTGGCTTTTGTCCGTATTTGGGAATACCAGATCCTGCTTTAAATGGAGGTGAAGACATTTTTATTTAGCAGAATATGACAATTACATAATAGGAACTTTGATTCAGCAATTTTTAATAAGTGGTAGAGACAAAGTATTGAAAGCCTGACTGTGCCTCCAAAAAGGAACTAAATATTCAATCCTTCTCACAGTAAGTATCTCAACTATTATAACTTTCCTATTTTGCAAGAGAAGTTGGCAATTTAGTCTCAGTTTTATTCTGGGTTAGGTGGATTAAAAAGTAGCAACTGTTCTGCTTGAAATGCATGGCTTTTAAACATTTTGTGGTCACTCTTAGCTCTTTCTTGGACCCAAACACAGACACGTCCTCAGCAGAACAATATCACAACAGAAAAGACCAGTTGAATTTTTTGAATCAACTGCTGCTAACAAAATTCATATTAGAAAATATTTAACCATCTCAAGTTTATTAGACATAAGGTCACAAAATTAACTCCATAAAGTTTAGGTGTAAAGCTATGTGCAATTAAAAGACCAGGGGTCTAAATTTGTCTTTCACACTATGAGAGGAGGAAATGAAAAGATAAAATGTATGCCTAGAAGCTGAGCTTGAAGCCTGGCAGTACCCACTACGTATTAGAATATTTAAAAGCACATTTTAAAATGCAGATCTTTCAGTATTCAAGTTCCTCCAAAAGCTACAGATCAGCCCAACCAGTAACACACGGTAGCTACTCCAATAATGGGTATCTACCTCAGAGATTCCATCCAACACATCACAGACACCTGCACATTAGCGCACACTGCAGCACTTCCCACAGCAGCCGAGTCATAGACAACCTCAATGGCCTTTAACAAGGGAAATTCAGAAAGGAAATGTGCTTTCCATATACAAAGGGGCAGGTTGCGACTATGGAAGTCATCGCTGGTATGTTACACAGTACTCTTGGCAGAGACTTGTGTAGGACTACAATCTAATACAGCAAGAATGCCATAAACAAAAGTGAAGGACATCGGCAGCTCTCAGGAATGCCAGATGGTTCTTTAGAAGTTGTATTTAAGAGTCAAATCTGGTGCCTCAAAATGTACTTTCCAAGTTTGAAACCAACAAAGGTTATTTAACTATTAGCACAAAATGTAACTAGGGTCCATGTTGTGTAGTCAATACAAACTCAAGCCTCTCAGAGTATTTGTATTATGCAAACATAATACAAAAGTAAAATATGAATAATATAGAATATAAATTAATGAGTACTGTGATCACCCATAATTTCCTTTATTTCATTTATTTATTGAGAAATGGCCTCACTATATAGCCCAGGCCTCAAACTCATGAGCCTCCTGCCGTGGCCTTACAAGTTCTTGATAACTCATACTATCTTTAACCAACTGGGATATGATCCAACCTTAAGCCACTACATTTTGACTCTTCCCACTTTTTCTACTGATGAACGTCAATCTTATCATCTCCTTCCCAAAAGGAAGGCTAGAAAAACTACAGCAGCTGACACAATAGATGGTTATAACTCAGGCAGGACTAAACTCTCAAAAACATTCCACACAAGGAAATGTGATTTCCCTACCCAGTTTCTATTTATTTAGGAGAATCTATTGACTCAGAAAACATGACTTTAGGCATGTAGTCTTGTTTCAACACTATTGAACCCAGGTCCTCTGAGCCATCTTTCCAACCCCAAGGACCAATTTCTTTAAGTTATTTTCTTAATACATTGCAAAGCATCTTTACCCATTGAGCCACTTCATCAGCCTTTGTTTTGATTTTCTAAGCAACAAAATTTTTCATACTTTAGCAAAGTATATACTAAAGAACCAAATATAAACAAATACTCTTCAACATTAGAACTCTCATCAACATACATGGGATTTAAGCAATGAGGGTGCTAAGAACGTTGCTCATTTGGTAGAATGTGTATACCCAACATGCACCATGCTGGGTTTGATTCCCAGCATTATACAAAACCAAGCATGGTGACCGTATGACTGTAATCCCAGCACCCTAGAGGGAGAAGCAGGAAGATCAGAAGTTCAAGGTCATCCTTGGCTACAGAGTGAGCTCAAGGCCATTCTGAGCTATATAAACAAATATAAAACATATAAAACAGATAAGGGACAGAAATGGAGTGGTCTTTTTAACTGAAATACATAGTACATCTTTGCTTATTTACAGTGATAGTTTCTTCAACAGAAGTACATATGTAATATATATTGGCATAAATTATACCATTTAAATAATGTATAAAAACATATTTTTTTTCCATTCAAGATATACATTACTTACTAGGGCACAAAAGTAGTCAAGCTAATAAGAAGATTGAGTTTCACTATTATGTTAGTTTTTTTAACAATCAAGAATTGATTTACCACTAACAGTAAACATAACTGAAGTAACTGCTGCTAACGTATATAATAATGTGGCTCGTTGAATTTAAATTTAAATTCAGAGTAAGCATTTTCAGTTTTGAGAAATGGTCAACTCACTTAGGTAGTAAACAATGAAAACAAGGAGATGTAACAAAAACTAAACGCAGCTTCATGTGATCCAGCAGTTACTGAGACAACTTAAGAATTAGTGGCAATAATTTGAGGAAAAGGGAGTCTAGAGGAGGATGCATGGAAGACCCTGTTGCATTGTTGTTCTGAAGCCGGTTACTGATTCAGGCAGATAAAAACCATCTTTCCTAGGTCTCATCGGGGCAAAACAGGAGCAAGGAAAGCACAGAACCCACCCCAAATTAGTGACTATTAAGTAACATTCTCTTCACACTATGAGAGGCTTGTATCTCTGGATGAAGATAGGTGGGTGTGTATGAGGTGGGGTATATGAGGACCCCTGAAACTTAAAAGAATCATTGTAGTTGCTACATGTCAGGGTACGCCAGAGGCACTGAGAGGAATGTTCCTGCCTCCAGGAAGCACAAATACAGACACTACTAACACACCTGCTGCAGCTAGCAAGAGAGAGGCCTTCTTAGGCCACCTTAGCTAGGAGCAACAAGCATTCCCTAGTTCAGGATTGGGGGTCTTCAAAGTCAAAATTACTTTCTTAATTAAAATGTTATTTCCTTATTTCACTATGTTAACATTTACACTGTGAGTTATCAAAGTACACCAGAGATCATGAATCCTCTTCCACTATGTACATGGGATCAATGGAACAAGCATCCTTTAACAAAGTTTTTAACGAAGAAGCAAAATTTAGTAATCTTGTTGAATCTTCATCCATAGGTGATGTGGGAATGATTTTTTTGGTTCTGGGCAGTCGGGAACAAAAAAGTGGCTTCTGCCAACAACTGGCATGCCAATGTGTGCTGGCTAAATCACATAAAACACGAGAGTGCTTGGAAACAAATTCTAGACACAAAAAAAGTTTAGCTGCATTCCTTTTTCTTGGATGGGATCTGTTAGATGATGGCATGCTGCAGTTCCTTTAAGAGAGGTCTTCCTGATTCAGCAGTAGGGAAAAAAAAAGGAAAAAGAAAAAGAAATTGCATGGTTTCAAAACAGCCGCTCTCTGGTCCTTGCTGACAGCACAAACTCTGGCTCTTTGAGGAGGCTGAGCACTTGAATGGGGTTTGTGGGCAGTGTGTTGCAAGTTACTTGGTGGCTAACTGGTTACCAGAGTTGAGGTGGTGAGTGTGGCAGTCTCAGAGGCAGTGAATGGACTTCTGCCATGTTGGACTGGGTGGAGACAAAAGGCAAAGCAGCCTTAGTCCTAGCATTTAAAGCATTTTAAGAAGTGCTCCTGGTCAGAAAAGGATCACAGATACACAATATGGACAAATTCAGATGAAAAAGACCTCTAAATAGGTCACAGTGTTGGATAAATATACATAGGCTTGGAAGAGAAGAAAAGCAACATAGTTATAAATGGAAATAAATAGTTTCAAAAAATAAAAGACAGTCATAAAGGAATGAAGAAAAATAAGCCACATAAAGTATAAAT
>JAQHUG010000072.1:4906015-4917925 GCA_028555095.1 Dicrostonyx torquatus | reverse complement strand
AAAAAATAGATAGTAGATATAAAGTACTTCTGCAAATCAGTGCATAATGGTTGTTTCAAGAAAGAAGCCTGTTTTGCTTGTTTTTTGTTTAAAAAAACCACAAATTTAGGGTGAGACTAAAAGCCTGAACTTTTGTCAAAGCATCATTTTCACTAAAAGGGTAGCACACAGAAAACTACATGCTCAGACTTTTGTATTAGGGAGGCACACATTTCAATTGCTAGTAACAAAATACAAGCCATCAAGAAAAAAAAGCTAGAAATTTTATGACATTTACCTCTTTGAATGTCAACATCCACATTCATTTTTATCCTGCTGACAACAGTATAAAAATAGCAAATATATTTTATTTAATACAAAGATGTAATAGTCTCCAAAAGTACACCACCGGATTGTAATGTTGCACAATAAAAAACTCCTTGATATGGCTTCAGAGTTTACACTGCAATTGACCATTAGCAACTATCATTAGTGCTGTTGAGATGGCTCAGAAACTAAGCATTTGTTGCTCTTACAGAAGAACCTCCTACACCAAGGAACAATGGCTACAAGTAGCAGACACCTCACCAGAAGCCATGTAAAGTTGACAAAGTAACAGAATATAAACTGTCCATAAGTCATTTTTGCCAGCCTCCCTTAATACAGATTAACTCTTCCTTACCACTGTTGCAATTTCTAAACCATTCACTTTCATTAGTTTTCTTTTTTAACAGTTACTTGTCTGTATGTGTGTGCGCGCGCATGTGTGTGAATATGTACATGCCACGGTATAAACCTGGGTGATTCTAGGGCAACTCTTTCCTTCTACCATGTGGGTTCTGGTGATCAAATTTGGGTTGTCAGGCTTGGTGGCACGAGCCTTTACCTACTGACCCATTTGCTTGACCCCCTCATTAAACTCTTTAGTTAGAGATAAATGCTGTATACACCACATTAAATTTGAGGCCTAAAAAGAGAGGCTCTGATCTCTTAACACACTCACTCATGTTCATTGATATGCAAGCTTCTCTGAAGAACATGAGATAAACATTTCTTTGATGCTAAATGGTGTCTTTTGCACTAAGTGATTAGCGACATTCACTAAGTAAAGTAAGCTGCCTTCATCTTAATTAACACCCTCTGGAGGACCCGAGAATGTCATTGCACAATGCAGAGCCTAATGTGACCCACTTATAAAGCTCTTCCAAAACGGAGATGAAAGGATGAATATTCCAATGTAATGACTAGGGAACTAGGCTGGTTTCCAGAGAAGAGTTTTAAAGGAATGGCTGTGTTTTAGTTTGGTTTCTTTATTTATAATTTCCCTATATTCTTGAGATGTGTTATTCCATATGGTCACCTCTAGCACACGTGACCAGAGCTTCTGAAATGTGTCTCCAGAGACTGGATCTCAACTGTTCCTTGCATTTAATTTTGGTCAATTTTAAATTTGAAACCCTGGTAGTCACTAGCAAACATTTCATGTCCTTTTAACACTTTAGGCATGTGACATTATCTTATGAACAGCAATTTTATGAAATCCAAATACAGATTATTACTCACAAAGCTGGGTGAGGTGGCACACACCAATTATCCCAGTACCTGGGAGGAAGAGGCAGGAGGATTATCATTGAGTTTGAGGTTAGCCTAGGCTACACAATAATAGTCAGGCTAGCCAAAAAAAAAAAAAAAAAAAAAAAAAGATGGAGACTGGAGAGATGGCTCAGAGGTTAAAAGCACTGGCTGCTCTTCCTTAGGTCCTGAGTTCGATTCCCAGCCACCACATAGTGGCTCACAACCATCTGTAATGAGATCTGGTGTCCTCTTCTGGTATGCAGGAAACTGTATGCATAAATACACGCAGAAAGAACACTGTGTACATAATATTTTCTAAAAAGGTATGCATATGTATACATACACACAAACTCAAGAATTTTGCTTAACTGAGATATGCTTTAAATATAAACCTATTTCAGAACTCTAGTTGAAAAAATATAAAAAGTACCAATGTTTTATAAACATTACATACTGAAGTAGTATTTTGTAGATATTGTGTTAAATGAAAGAAAATCAGTGAGTTGGCTATCACCTATTTTTAATGTGGTACTGGAAAAGTTTTACCTTCATGTGGTGGCATTGTACTTCTACTGGACAGTGCTACTTTGAGCAGTGGTTTCTCTACTTTGAACCTACTAACACCCTGGAACAGATATTCCCTGCTTGTAAGGTACTGGATCCACTATGCTGCTTACTTTGCATGCATCCTCTTGGGCTCACAGATAAATACAGGGACTGCAGTTAATCTGAGTGTCAGCCACCATTTTCTGCTCCCTTGAGGACAGAGAGTAAGGGAAGCTGTCAGCACTTCCACTTCACAGACATGGGGAGCCTCTGCCTTTCCCTCTCATCTAGTTCTGCAGTCTCCCTGGGCTCTTGATACAGCAGTCATTTGGCCCTCTTTCTTTCGGGGTCATGCTTTTTGGTGTGTAGACAGGGGGAAAGAGGGGCTGACAAATTGGATTTATCTTTCACTTTGCTGTCTTCAGCTTCCTGGAATTTTGTTGAAGTAGTCAGCTGTTACTTTCATCCTATCTGGTCTGTCTGTAGGGACTTAACAGTAAGTAGGTCCTGCTCCTTCTAAGATGTTTAACAATTTTATGGCCCATGACTTGTCTGTAGCAAGTCCCACCATGACAACTACAACTGTTCCTGTACATCACTAAGAGGAAGACCTAGCCCTGGCTGAAAGGTTCTCGCTCCTCTGGTTCTTCAGGACCCCACACTTATCTAGCACACAGATACGACATGGAAAACATCTCCAAATGGTTTTATGTGCCCAGCTACTGTAATATTTCATTTAAAGAGAAAAATGCTGAGGTTTAAAGCATAAAAACTCAAGCAAATAGTAAAACAGTAAAATAAAATAAGTGAAATTATTAACAGTCTATTACTTTGTATTTGAGTGTCAACTTTATCATAACTATTTTATATTACAAGGAATACAAGTCATTTTAATAATAAGATTTATTAAAGAGCAGAGAGACCTCTTCAAAAAAGAAAAGCAGAAGTGTGTCTATCCTAGTTAGGGTAACTATTTTTTGTGATGAAATGCCATGTCCAAAATAAGTTGGGGAGAAAAGAGCTTGTCTGGCTTACACTTCCAAGAAGTCAGGGCAGGAACTCAAAGAAGACAGGAACTAAAAGGAAGCAGGAACCTTGAGGCAAGAACTGATGTAGAGGCCATAGAGGCATCCTGCATACTGGCTTGTTCCCAGTGGCTTGCTCGACTGCCTCTTACACACAGGACCAGGATGACCAGGACCACCAGACGAGAGGTAACCCCACCCACAATAGGCTGGGCCCTCACACATCAATCACTAAATAAAATGCCCTATAGGCTTGCCTACAGCCCAATCTTATGGAGGCATTTTCTCAACTGGGGCTCCTTTCTCACAAATGACTCTAGCATAAAATCAGTCAGGACAGACCCTCAAACTGCACCGTATTGCTGTTTCTCCTTGTTTCCCACAAATAATACATTCATTAGCATCACCAGACTCTTAATTCCAAATTCTCACTAAAAAGAATTTTATTCATCTTGGCTAAGTATCTGGTTGTAGACTTTTTAAAGTTTGTCCGGGAAAGCAGAAGGCAGTACAGTGGCAATTTGGAAGGAAGATTACCTAGGCTGGTGTCTTAACGCATAAGCAAGTATGAGAACACACCATAAGCTCAAAACTAATGCTAAAATACATAAAAGACATACATGGCAAGTCGGTGGGTTCACAAAACAAAGACTTCTATGTTGTGTGAATTTATTACTCTTTTGGCTTTTTGGGGACCTAACACCCAGCTCCCAAATAAATCACACGGAGGCTTATTATTACTTACAAATGCCCAGCCTTAGCTTGGCTTGTTTCTTGCCAGCTTTTCTTAACTTATCCCAACTAACTTTTGCTTCTGGGCTTTTATCGTTCTTTATTTCTGTATACCTTTTTTTCCTTCTTTCTCTGTGGCTTGCTGTATAGCTGAGTGGCTGGCCCTTGATGCCCTCTTCTCCTTGTTCTCTGGCTCTTTATCTCCTTTTCTCCCAGATTTCTTGTATTTATACTCTCTGCCTACCAGACCTGCCTATCCTTGCTCCTGTCTTGCTACTAGCCATTCATCTCTTTATTAGGACCATCAGATGTTTCAGACAGGCACAGTAACACAGCTTCTCAGAGTTAAACAAATGCAGCATAAACAAAAGTCACACACCTGAAAATAATATTCCCCAATGTTTCTACTTTATACAGCTGTACGTTATTTTTATGAGAAAATATTATGGTTTATTACAAGTACATATTTTTATAAAGAGGTCAGTGATATTTCTCCTCAAACAAAAATTATCTTCACCCATGCTGCTTTACTATACTTGCCAAAACCACACTTCTTTTTTTTTTTTAAAGATTTATTTATTTATTATGTACACAGTGTTCAGCCTCCATGTATGCCTGCATGCCAGAAGAGGGCACCAGATCGCATTACAGATGTTTGTGAGCCACCATGTGGTTGCTGGGAATTGAACTCAGGACCTCCGGAAGAGCAGTCAGTGCTCTCAACCTCTGAGCCATCTCTCCAGCCCCCCCAAACCACACCTCTACAAGTCATAAAAACTAAAGCGTTCTTCTATCAGGTGACTAACACTGATAAACAAGGGAGATGGAAATAAGTCTAACTAGATTCCAGAATAAATAATGCCGAGACTCTAGAAATAGTCACGAAGCTACTACTGTGCAAAATCCCACAGTTTCAGTTATGACTCTAGAAGTCTTTAATATAAAAATGGTCAAAACTTCAAGATTCTGCTAACTCTATCATACATGTGATAAATTACTTTATTTCACCCTAGCGAACTATTTACCTGCCTGTATTTTATTACATAAATAACCATATATAACATTTTCCCTTGTATCTCAATGCTCAAAAATTGGATTCAACTGGGGGAAAAACATCTAAATTTACAGAGAAGAATTCTCCCATTTGTGATTTAATGAATGACATGCCTCTCCTTCAATGCTTACTGACAGACACTGACATGAAATTTTATGATAAACAAAGTATCATTATGTGCCCCCAGGCTGTATAAATTTGAATTAAGTTATAAACTAGATTTCATATGTAATACTAAAGTCAGTACTCCTAAATCTCTTTCCTACCCATCATCCTGTGAGAACATAAGCTAAGACTGCCCTAGAATAAGAACACAAGCCTTCTTCCCCTATGTGAGTTCTAGAGGCCATGTTCTTCTCTGTCCTAAAAATCTCTTTTGTTTCTATTGTATCCAATGTCTTCTCCTAACAACATCAACAACTAAACACATGAAGTCATAATTCTGGAAAACATCATGGTTCCTTCTCATGTTCCCAGGCCCGTACTCATGGATATTCTTAAAAAAACAAAACAAAAAAACACCCTCCCCACACATTCAAAACTGAACTCCAAATATGCACAGAAAGTGTGTGCCCTCACTCCCTAACTAGGACTCCATGGGGTAGCACAACCAATTGTAGTACAAATTCTAATAGGTATTAATAATAAAAACCCAGAGTCAGATATTAGGGGGTGAAAGCAGAGAGATCAGAGAAGCAGTACAGCCAGCCACTAGAGAAACTTTTTTTTAAAAATATATTTATTCATTTATTATGTATACAGCATTCCTTCCATGTATGCCTACAGGCCAGAAGAGGGCACCAGACCTCATTGCAGATGGTTGTGAGCCACCATATGGTTGCCGGGAATTGAACTCAGGACCTTTGGAAGAGCAGGCAATGCTCTTAACCTCTGAGCCATCTCTCCAGCCCCCAAGAGAAACTTTTTACCTCCACCAAATTCTCAGACCAAAAGGGTGATCCTGTCCTCAGACTGCACTGAGCTCCTGTCTCTTCTTTATATTTCTCTTTCCTCTCTGTGCCCAGCCACATCACTCCTGTCTCCACCTCCCTAGTGCTGGGATTAAAGGCGTGGGGTCCCAAGTGCTGGGATCACCTTTGTGTGAGCTGTTTCTCTTATAGACTGGATCAATTTTGTGTAGCCCTGGGTGGCCTTGAACTAAGAAGGATCTATCTGTCTGCCACTGTCTTCTGAGTCCTGGGATTAAAGGTGTGTGCCACCACTGCCTGGCCTCCAGTGGCTTAGTTCTGCACTCTGATCTTCAGATATGCTTTATTTGTTAAAACACAAACAAAATATTACTACAACAAATTAAGAGAATTTCAATCTTGACACAAAATATAGATTGTGACAAACAATGTGGAATGTTTTACAGAAAATTATTTATACTATCATAGCTGGGAACAAAATATTAAACAACTCACACTGAGGTTTACTTTCTCATGTCTGGATCCTGTTTAATGGCAAAGTCTAGCAGCCATCTAACTTGAAAAAGACTGGCAGACTTCAATGGGCCAAGTGCTACAGAGAGCCCATATTTTTTAAAGCCTATAATACAAAGATTGTAGTTGCCTTTCTAGTTTAGTAAGAACCAAAAGCATTGTCTCCAAGTAGAGCTGCCTCTGAAATACAGACAAAGTGAGGAATGTATAGGCACATCAGGAAGGATTATAGCAAGCAATGGAGCAGTGCCTAAGCAAATGAGCCACCTGTTGTCTCAAATGCCATTTCAAACACCAATCTTGAGTCATACCCCTCACTAACACACTATTTTGAACTATTATGGCCAGCCCGTTCTAGAGTATCTATTAGCAGATAAATTTCAATATTAGGTGAAGCCCAATATCACTTAAAAATATTTTGTTTTAGGCCTTGTTATTATTATTTACTTTTCCTCTTAATATAAGCATCTTTATTATATTTCTTGTAGTATTAGAATGAACTTAAACTAGGACTTCCCCATGAATTTTAATAATACATAATGAGCAAATATAAGTCTCTGTGTGTGAGAGAGATGGATTAATTATCACTAGTATCCACAAGGCCTACTACATAGTACCAAATTTAACAGGTCTATATAAAACACACTCATCTTCTTGAAGGCATCTGAATACCAGTAGGCAAGATGCTCAGAGTTTGAGGTATTGTGTCACAAGAGGAAATAATGGTACCTTCACTGCTGCTTTCCAAAGATACAGTATAGAATTTTGTCAAGTGTTGTCCAAAAATGTTACATTAAAATTTAAAATACCTAAGTTTACTGTTTATAAGGAAAATTGATGCTAAAAATGAAGATGAGAGTTGTTCTGAAGGATAAAAGAACAGAGAATAATCAAACAAATGGAATCATATTCCGAAGCTGGGCTGGAAATGGCTCAGTGGTGAACTCAGTGCTCTACCAGAGGGCCTGAGTCCAGGTCCCAGGACCCACGTCAGGCAGCTCACAATGGCCTATAACTGTCTCCAGGGAATTCAATGCTCTCTTCTGGCCTCTGTGGTGGTTAAACTCAAGATCACATACCCACACAGGGACACACATAATTAAAAAGTAAATTCTAAAAAAATCTCAAAGTTTTGTTAAATTTACAAATAATTTTTTCCAAAGAGCATGGAAGCAAAAGGAAATGACTTTTCTTTGTAACTCGTTAATGGATGATACATGACAGATAATGTGACAGACTAAGTCAGCAGTCCTAGTGGAGCAGTCCAGTAGCTAAAGCTGCTGTGGCTTTCATTAAGAAGCTGTAGTTTTCCAGGCCATTAGCCTAGTGTGATTAAGGTTTACACCGACACTTAATGAAAGTGATGCTCTGTTAGGAAGGGCTTTGAAAGTCCTACTTGCTTCCCCACTCCACCTGAGAACTGTTAATGAGATCACAGGCACACATACATATAAAGTAGGTATACAAGCCAAACATTTACAGACAATTACAAAGACATTGACCATAAAATAATGATACTGTACAGTCTTACATTTATTAAAGAAGAAAGCAAAGTTGCATACTAATGAGATGAAAATGACTGTTTACTGTTACATAAGGACATTTTGTCTGAGTGGCCATGGTGGTGTACATCAGTAACTCCAATACTAGGAGGTAAACGATAAAAAAAAAAAAAAAATCAGGAACTCAAGGTCATCTCCCACTGGAGAGTATATTCAAACCGAACCTGGGCTACTGGAGACCCTACCTCAACAAAACAAAATAAAGGCATGCACAAAAAAAAAAAAAAAAAAAAAAACACTTTACTTAATATCTGATCCAATGTAGCACATTAAAAACATCTTTCAGAGATATTAATATTTTGATTTTACAATCATCAATGCTGAGAATGTTGCTTCACATAAATATGCAGTATCAAATGGCAGATGTTTAGGACCAGTTCAGAAACCGATGGAAACTGTCCTGTCCTGAAATAAAATTCATTGAATATTAAGTCAGCAACTCAAACAGAAATTTTTATAATCAAATATTCTAACATCATATAGTTCAAGCATGCTAATTTAATATGTGTTAAGGTCAAACAGTGGGGATATAAGGCTTTTGTTTTTTTAAGTAATTAAATTACTATGTTTCTATAAGAAGAAAAAACTTTGCAAATTTTGTATAGACAGTAAGGAGACTATCATAACATGATAGCCTCAAATCTGAGCCATGATGGTTCTGGTAGCGCTCATGATGGGATGGACAGTGTAAGTATGGATGGTGTTGTGATCAGACCTAAGGTTACAATGAAGTTACACGATGCAACACGGGGAAGCATGGCAGAAACATCTTGGGTTCATTATGCATTTTACTTTGAATTAATTTTTGGTTACTGTGTACCCCAGAAACTTTCACCACTGCCAAGTTTTCCACGGCCCTTCCTATTCAAGTTATTTGGCCCCACACAGAGTTGCAACCCAGTTTATGAAGAGGGGCTTTAGAGCACTAGTTATGAAAGACTGACAAAAGAAATAGCCCACAGTGACCTAAACCAAATGACTGATCAAAATAATACTGTCTACAAAATTATGAAAGCTCTAAAGTTACAGTATATTAAACCATTTCTTGGTAATTTATAACATATAAATTGAAAAGAAAACAATATAGAATACATAGAACAACCATTTTATATATAAGTGCTTGTGATCATGGTAACTATGTCCAACAGCACTGCCTGAGAGAACTTGTACAATAATTTATTTCTATACCTGCACTGTCCAAATAGCAGCCAATACCCAGATACCACCAGCATGCACCTAAAAGACGACCACTATCATTGGTAAACTGAATAGTTAACAAGAACACTGGAGGTGTGACAGTTATCAGTGAACTTTCTAATTCTTCTTTGATGAACATCTGCTACTTCTTTTTTTTTTTGGTTTTTCGAGACAGGGTTTCTCTGAAGCTTTGGCGCCAGTCCTGGAACTAGCTCTTGTAGACCAGGCTGGTCTTGAGCTCACAGAGATCCGCCCGCCTCCTGAGTGTTGGGATTAAAGGCATGTGCCACCACCGCCCGGCTCATCTGCTACTTCTAAAGATAAACCCCCCGAAAATTTTATTAGTCTTTGAAATATGACATTTAAAAAAACAGGAGATAATACTGTCCAAAGGAGACCAACACTCAGTCCACCTTCTCTGCCATCCTCATGTCAAGATATGAACTTTGCCAAAGAAAAGATAACAATGGAAGCCACCAGACAATGTATACTGCAATCCTTTATATAGGGAAAGATAACATATGTGCAAACAGTTATAAGAAACCCAGAGAAGAAATTACTGCAGAGAAGGGTTATATAGAAACTTGGCTTGTCACATTTATTGCAGCATGCTTAACACTAGTCAGTCTAGAGGCCAATCAAGGGTAAAACAGTTAATTGTGGCACATATGCACAATGGAGTTTTAGTCAACCATAAAGAATAAAATTGCGTCATTTGCAGGAAAACGAATAGAACATCTTTGTTATCATCTTGTTATGCAAAATATCTAAAGAAAATATATTTTATTTTATTTTGGCTTTTTTTTTTAAAGACAGGGTTTCTGTGTGTCCTTGGCTGTCCTAGAACTCACTCTGTAGAGCAGGCTGGTCCCCAAATCAGAGATCTACCTGCCTCTGTCTCCTGAGTGCTACAATAAAAGGTATGCGCCACCACTGCCTGGCTAAAATATATTTTATATACACACACATATATAACGTTAAGGTAGAAAGTAGTCTACATTGTGATGAAAGAGTCTAAAGCAAGTAGGAAGGATGACACAAGAGAGAACAATGAAATGACCAATGTGGTAAATTTCTTTCATATACAGAATAGAAATTTAGATAGATTTATATCCATACACATCTATATGACATGAAAGCAGAAATGGAACTATTAGGCAGAGGAAGGTGGCCAGGATGAAGAGGGAGGACAATGGAGAGTAAGCAGGGGAAATATGAGTAAAGAATAACAATGCACACATACGAAAACGCCATGAGAAACCCATTATTTTGTACACTAACTAAAAAGAACTAATAAAAATCTTGTTTAAAAGATGGTTTCAATTTGGAAGACAAATTATAGCTGACTATTCAACAGCTAAACTAAAAGATGAAAAGATTGAGATTTAAAAGAAATTATTTTTATGATTAAAATTGTCTTAAATAAGTCCCCACCAAGAACAAAGGAACTTCAACTCAACACCAAAATTATTATAAGTACTCTGCATCAGCTCTACAGACAAAGAAGCAATTTTCTCCTTTCTTCCAGAAAAAAAATGGTAGTCAATCTGAACCTTGAGTCTAACGCAGAAGACATAAATAGTAATGAAACTGCTTGGTCAAGTACTTTGAAAATGCTCAAGCAAAACCATAGTTCCTTGGGTAGTCTCATGACCCTTTCCACTCTACTGTTGGACCCCAACTTCTCATCTGAGATGGCGACTCAAGGATTTATTTCGGAAGTAACAACAAAAAAGGTTCGATTGCTGTTTTGTTTTGTTGTTTTGTTAGAGAGCCCAGGCTAGCTTCAAACCTATTTTGTATCCAAGGCTGGCCTTGAGTTTCCAATCCTGTCTCCATCTCCCAAGTATTGGATTTACAGTCATGCACCTCCATACTTGGCTGACTGCCCATTTTTTTTTTCTGACTGCCCATTCTTTATAGAAAATTAACCACGAACAAAAGTCAAGACATGATCAGAATATACACTCAACTACTCATCCTGAGAGTTATTTGGAAAAATGAAAAAAAATTGTAACTGGCTGTAGAATGGGTTTATACTTGAAATAGAAACATGTGTCTAGGTATAATGAAAATGCAAATTATTTTAAACTCAAAATAGGAACTCATCAAGAAATAGAAAACTAGCTCATTTTTTTTTGTCCATAACACACGTAGATGGGGAGGTTGGGGTGGACCAACCTGATTAAGCTATCTTCTTGTGAAATGGTTTGTGACTCCGTATGTACTTCCTGGCTAGAGGATCAAATACACTGAAGTAATGGACAGTGAAATTATGAAAGTGAAGCAGATTATTGTTAGCTTCCTACTACCATGGTGAACTAGGGATCCCTGAAGTAAGGACTAAATAAGGCCTAAGCAGATACCATGGCAACACATTACAAGGTATTTTGTCATCACAAACATTCTCACAGGAAAACTTTAGCAGGTCTAGATTAGCAGATAGGCCCTAGTGCTGCAGCTGTGGGAAGACTGCTGCCCTGTTTTGAGTTGCCAGCGAGAACTGGAGGCTTAGAACACACCAGGGCTATAGACACGAGTCCGTGGTGGCAAGCCCTGCACACATTTCCTACCTCTTCTCACTGTGGGACTATGGACAACTAAGAATTCCACCAGAGTCAGCAACAAAAGAAATAGCTTAAAAAACATCTGGCTCCTACCCCCTCCCCCAATCCCTACATCCACCCCCATCCCCACTCACGTGCTTCCAACTTTTGTCTGACAATCTTGTTTGCTTCCGACTTCCAGGAAAATCTATATATGTTTTTCTTTGGGTTCACCTTGCTATTTGGCTTCTG
>JAQHUG010000072.1:4867356-4905542 GCA_028555095.1 Dicrostonyx torquatus | reverse complement strand
TTACTCCACATCCTCTCCAGCATTGGTTATCATTGGTGTTTTTGATTTTAGCCATTCTGACAGGTGTAAGATGGTGGGGAAGCAGGAGGGCCGGGAACAAGGGGAGTAAATGTAAATTTTTCTTTTAACAATAATAAAAAAAAAGAAACAAACAAACAAACAAAAAAAAATCTGGCTCTTAATCCTACAACAACAGACAATGTTCAAATGCTACCAAGAGCTATGAAAGGAAAACACAAAGAAAAGAAGAACTAACAAATGAACCTGGATTAATGGAAAGATTTCAGTAACCAGGTATAAAGCAGCATTTCCCTAAACACTCTAAGTTTACTTCCAAATAGCAGGAACAAAGAATCTTCTCAGAAGTAATGATGCCTATTTTAGTTTTTGAATTAAATGAAGTCTAGCTTTCTGTAAAATCTTGAAAATAAGACATACAATATTAGAGTTTTCTAATACAAATAGCTGACTCATTTTAAAAGTCTATCTTACACAAATTATTAAAATGGAGAGACCCTCACACCAACACTACTTGCTTATATCTCTGCTATACAAGTGAAACTATAATCTTAATTCATTATAAATCACCTGTATCTACAAATAATTTATCAAACAAGAAATGATCATATAATTCCATGCTAGTGAAACAACAAATATTTGCTCTACATACGTAACTAAAATTGAAAACCTTTTGCTTGTCTATAGACACCAGTAAGATAATGAACAGCAAAGCAGACTGGGTGAAAGCATTCACAATACACGCGGCAAACAGGCACCACAGGTGTAACACAAGGCTTCTCATACCTCTAAAAGAAAAAAAATTGAAACAAAACAGTCCAAAGATCTGAAAAGACACTTCACAAAAGAATGTACACAAATGACCAATGAATACACAAAAACACATTCAACCAGAGGGAAATGTCAGCTTTTGCAGCCCAACAAAGACTTACTCCTTCTGCCCAACAATCACTCCAAGAATGCTAGAAATCCTCCAGTGGATCCATCCAATTAAACAACCACACCAAGACATACACACCATGTTCCTGGGGCCCTGTACATAACAGCTTCAAAGGGAAAACAATCCAGTGGCTAGCAACTGCTACACCCAGAGTACTACATGTAGGAAAGAACTACCATTTACACATAGACTATAAACAGACAAACATTCAGCTAAAGGTACCCAGGAAAAAGAAAGGTGACTCAAATAACTGGAAACAGGAGGTCTGTTTACTACCATGCTTACATAAATCAAAGGGATGATCAAGGAATGAATGGGAAAATGAATAGCCACATGTGAAGGAATGACGTTGGAACCCTTTCCTCACCTCATTCCCAAATATTAATTAATGCCCAGTCAAATACCTAAATTGTTTCTAAAAGTATGGGTTTTTTCACCAACAATGATACAATGAAAACCCATTTGCTTGTTTTTCCACAGTTTATAGGAAAGTGGGTGGGGCAGCACTTATAATATTAAGCAAGGCATATACATCAATATATGTATTTTATGTAAAATTTTAAAATGCCTTCTCAAGGTAAAACATGCTTTCAATGCAGAGTAAGTTCTTATATGGGCAGTGTCCTCATGTAAGTCCTTACCAGAAGACCTAAATTTCAAAGTACATTTTTCACGATATTGTTACAGGATATAGTAACACTACTCTTAAGATATTGTATTCTTTAAATGAGAATTTTAGTTACTCAAAAACCTAAGTGAAAGATTAAGAATAGGGCTAAGTCAGGAGTGTGACACATGCCCACAACCCTAGTACTAGAGAATCTGAGGTGAAGGGACTGCCGCAGCTCGAGAGCAGCTTGGGCTACACGGTGAGTACCATGGCAGCCTGAATTATATACGAAGACTCCCTCTCAAAATTCCAAGGCCAAAACAAGACAGAAACAGAGTTAAATCATGACCTAGGACTTGTCAATGTATTTTTATATATGATACCTAATTGGGCACTAAATGCAACTAAAAAGACTTTGACTTGGCAGCAACCATTTGTAACCTTAATTCTTATCTGCTCTGCAAAGCAACATACATTCCCAGGTTCTAGAAACTAAATTATGGACATTATTCCCAGGTTCTAGAAACTAAAATATGGACATTTCGGGGCCATCATTCTGTCTTGAGTTCCACTAGTATCTGCAGACAATTTGTTTCAAGACTTCCTTAAAAAAAAAAAAATCAAAATTCATTGGTATTGTATTTGTATATATTTAATCAACTATAGATTACTTGTTCCTAAAATTATGCAAACACTAAGAAAACTGTTATGTTTTAGAAAATAACAAGATAAAAAAATCTATACTTTCAGTAAAAAGAAAAAATGGCCTTCAAAATGTTCAATTTGCAGTTGAAGAAATCTATGAATAAGGAATCTCTAGATACAGAAAGCCTATCGTGTACAGCATTATCACTTCTTATGGTCAGAAACAACTAGAAATACAGCTATGAAACACTATATAACACTCTAACAGTCCACACTATTTCTACAAAACACTAGCAAAGTAAAAAAAAAAAATTCAACAGTCTTACTATTTTCATTTGACAAAGCAACTATGCCACAGAACATAATTCATTCCAAACAAAACTGCTTCCTAATGGGTGATGCAAGAGTAGTCTCCAAGCCCACTAACTCTTATTTAATGGTCCTATTCAGCAGATCACCAGTCCTTAACTACTCTATGAGTGAAATCTTCGCTATTACTGATGAATTCATATTTTACCAACTGACAATTTAACAGGCCAAGTAGTTGAGTTTATGCTGCTAATTTCATACATATGTGAAAAGGCAAACAAAACATATATAAACAAGAGTATAAACTAACATTATTTTTTTGTGAATAAAGGATCCTACTACAGTTGAGAGTGCATTTGGCTGAATATATCTGAGCTTAGCTGGTGGAATTAAGGCATGTCAATTATTTTCTAAGGCTGTGGAATAATGCTCATATTAGTTAATAAAATTCTGATTGACTGGTAGCCAGGAAGGAAGTATAGGCAGGGGAACCAGAGTAGGAGAATTTTGGGAAAAGGATTGGCAGAGATGCAGTCTCCACCCAGACACAGAGGAAGCAAGATGAGAATACCTTACTGAGACACAAGCCATGTGGCTAAACATAGACAAGAATTATGGGTGTGTTTAACTCATAAGAGCTAGTTAGCAATAACCCCAAGTTAACAGGCCAAATAATTTATAAGTAATATAAGCTTCTGTGTGTTTCTTTGGTACTGAATGGCTGTGGGCCTGGGCAGGACAGAAACTTCTGTCTACAAAAGGGAAGAAGAAAGAAAACAAATACTGAAGCTTTAATGGGGAAAACACCAAAAAATTCTATTACATGGTAAAGAATCAACTGAAGAACTGATTTGGTGTGGAAAAATGAAAATTACAATGAATTTTTTTATGAGTTCATTTAAATAACCAACTAAATTTTCTGTTATTAAGTGATATTATGTTTAAATAGTTTGTCCAATCTCTTCCTAGATTTCATGATTAAGGACTTTCATAAGGCCTGTATGCAGTGGTGTATACCTTTAATCCCAGCATTTGGGAGGCAGGGGCTGGTGGCTCTCTCAGAGTTCAAGGCCAGTCTGGTCTTTATAGTGAGTTTCAGGATAGCCAAGAATAAATACATAATGAGACCCTATCTCAAAAAGACTATTATGAAAATATCACCAGATCTTATTATTTCCTTTTACATTTTGAGTAAATATAAATACATCTGAATCAAACCATATACTGCAATAGCAAAATTACATTAGACTGTGTAATTTTCAAATAAGTATGGAAAGTTATAAACCATGGAAGATATCCTATTCAGATATTACACTACAAATGCATGCACATCATATTAAAGACTTTACTTGTGTTATTTCATTTCATCCTCACAATTGTGTGATGATGTTTTTACCCCCTAATTCAATCCTGAAACAGGTAACTCACAAAAAGACCTTGTCTCCTTTACTTCAGCCACTATGACAAAATGCCATTAAGCCTAGGGAACAAGCCTAACTTTCAGAGCTTGAATTTGGGACTCTTAAGGAAAGAGGTCTCTGCATACAGAACAAAGAAAACAAGAACTGTTGAATGAACAAAGAAAGCCTGCAAGTAATTGGAGCCTTAGTCCAAACATCCTAGTATTGGGGACTAAAGTTTGAGGCCAACCTAGTTTACTTAAGTTCCAGGACAGCCAAAAGTACACTAAAAACAAAATAAAACAAAACCAAGCATCCTGTCATATATGCTACTTAGCCTTTTATACTTGTCAATAGCTAAGGAACTGCTTTTTTCAAAGAGACAGGTTACTCCATTTCCGCCAATAGTCTTCAGGGCTCTGATGCTGTAAGCATTGTCTATCCTTTTCTCTGCATACGCAACTGTCCTTTCTAGACAACTCATGTATGTATCTTCCTCAATGGGGCTCAACCTGGCCTGGAGCTCATTAAGTTTTACAAAAGTAAGACACATTTTCCTATTGACATTTATTTATTACTGACTTTTTTTTAATCAGTTCTTTATCTTTTCCTTCTGGAACTCCTATCACATGTATGTTTTTAAAAATGTTGACTTTCCTACATGTATTTTATTCTTCAGGATTTCCACATGTTAACTAACATGTCCACATTCTGCTCCACAATTGGGGTTATTTCTCACAGATCATCAAGACCACTAGCATGCTCTTTAATTCATCTATTGAGATTGTGTGTACATGGGCATGCATATATGGAGGACAGTGGTTGATATCAGGATGTTGTTCCTCAACTGTTTCTCCACCTTATTTTCTGGCACAAGATGTCTCATTGAACCTGAATAGTACTGTTTCTCCTTAGCTGTCTGGCCAGTGGGCATCCTGTGATCTTCCTGCCATCTCCCTACCCCTTGAATGTTTTACTTTGGAAGAAATTAGGGTTTGGGGCTCCAAAAGTCTTCTACATTTAATTTGCCTAGAGGGAGAGGGAGGGAGAGGTATATGTGCGCATGCATTTATCTGGTATTTTTAAGCTATCCTGGACACACATACAATCGCACAGATTATTCTGTAGATCTTCTACTATGATTGAGACAGGCTGTTATTTTTCATTTAGCTTACAAAGCTTCTGGTCTAGATGCTGAAGTATGCAAACAGTAAGAATCCTAAATGCATTAGAAAACCACGCAGCCCCACACCCTTAGAATTCTTTGATGTCAGGAAGGCAAGTTGGCTCAGTAGGTAAAGGTAAGTCCTGTGATCTGAGTTTGATCCTCAGAACACATGCAATTGCAGAGAGAACAAACTCTACCAAATGGTTGTCTGGTCTTTGCCCATACCATGACACAAGATATACATACATATGTGCATAAACATACAAAGAGACACAAAAATACACACATACATGCATATGCATAAATTAAGATTTATAAATGAATCATTTGCTATAGAACCAACAAGCTATTCCGCCCCCAATCACTCAAGTGTTTAAAGAGCGATCTTGACAATCTCAGAGTATAATGTTAGGTGGCACATACACAAAAACATAAAAGAGGTGACAAATATCAAAGTTTACCTCAAGTTGAAATAACAGAAGGTATAGGATTAACTTCAGAAAACAATACTTCACACAGTAGAAGGAAATAAACTGTTCTTTAGTAGACACACCATGGTCAGGCCATTACTAGACCTGAAGCAAAAATCTATTGCTATGAACAATTCTTTAAAATCCTCACAACTCTATGGTCAGGATTCCACCATTACACAATGGGGCATCTGGCTGACAGAAGTCATCCCTGGACAGGAACGGGAAGAAGCATATTTGACCCTACCAATTTCTGTATTCACATTGTACATGCTCATTAAACATTTATTTAATTTTCTGGAGACTATATTCTGAGGATAGGAAAAAATAAACTTTAAAGAGAGAAAATATGCTGGTTTCTAAAGTATCTTTGGATTGTTACATGCAGTAGAAGAATGTCATAAACATTCTAATGAACCCCATTAACTCAACCTTAAGCAGTTCATTTAATTTGTAAGCACTCAAGATTGAATTTTACAAAAATAATGTTTCTTCTTTTATGAGAGCTAAAGAACAGCAATGAAAGAAACAGACTAAAGACCATTCACAAGACTTCCTTAAATATAACTAAAGGACACAGGAAACCAAAGCACTTCACATATAAATTAAAGTTTAGATCTAGTAACTGATAAAAGGCATTATTATTATTATTATTATTATTATTATTATTATTATTATTAAATGTGTACTATGCCTACTACCCTTTCAAGTGCCAATGGTAATACAGGCAATTTGGTCACAAACAATGTGAATTATGTAGACTATTCCTGTCTGCACATCATGAAACACACTGATTAAGTATCCACTGGCCCTACAGTGGAAAACTAGGGAGCCAAAGATATAAAAGTAGAGCTCTTTGCATCTGCCCTGATGCTTTCCTAGGTGCTCTATCTATTCCTATGACTATCAAATGTTTGCTATTCTATTTGAATGCAGTGATATATTGATTCTAAATCATCAGGGTAGCATTCTACAACTAAGTAAAAACATTTTTAAAGTCAACTTTATACACTAGCCTCAAAACTAACAGATTCAAACAAAAAGGACAAGGTTTCCAATGATTTTGTCCAGCTGTGCCTCACAAGAATATTTCAGAATTTCTTAACTATGCTTGAATTCATGAAGTATAACATACATTATCAGAGATTATCAGGGCAAATTAAGAGGCTTCCAAGAGTTAAATATAGAAAAAAAGTCTACAGTCAATCTTTTTTTTTTGTAGAGGCCCAAAAATGTGAGCCTATTCCCACCTTGTCTGCCGGTCAGAGAGTTTGGAGATTGCTCAAATGATTGACAAGCATAGCCGCACGCCCCAACTCAGGACGTGATTACTTGGTTATTTTGATATTAAGATAGTTCATACAAGTAGATCCATTCCATCCAGACAGGATATTCAAATGTACTTCTGCTCCTTCTTTTGTAATATGAGGTTACCTGGGGAGTGGATACCTTCAGGATACCTGGTCTAGAGTAGCTTCACAGCCTAAACAACAGAATGCTAATGATTTGATGCCTCAAAGTGTAAAAGCAATTAGCTCTTTGAGTTGTCCTTTGTAGCATGTTAATGAAGTCTTTTGTTACCTTCTTCTCCCTTGTGAATTGGGTATAAAAGCATATGGAAAAATAAACACAGGCAATACCCTCCTGGTACTTTCTACAGTTTCTGTTTTTATTATTGTCACGTGTCTTTGTATGCTTATATTTCTAATTCCCCACACCTGGTAAGAGGTGTTTTTGTTGAGGCTGGTCTACAACATTTTTTGCTTTTATTTGTTTCTTTGTTTTGAGGCAAGGTTTCACTATGTAGAGCAAGTTGATTCCAAACTCAGAGATTCACCTGCCTCTGCCTTCCAAGTGCTGGGACTGAAGGTGTGCATCACCGTGGCAAGCAACAGTCCATCTTGACTCCCATGGCTACAGTACATACTTTAACAGAAGCTACCCTTGATAACAATTCCAAAGGTGCCCCTTGCCTTTCAACTTTTATACTTCACAAGAACTTAAAGAAAAGGCAGGCAATGTGTAAGCCTGTTGAGAACTGCAGGGACTGGTGGTTGCAGAAACCCATTCTTTAAAGTCTTAAAAACCAACCATCTACATTTTTTTAAACAGAGCCAACATTAAAGAAAGCATTTTCATTACCTATTTTTTGATACAGAGATTATAAGGGAGAAAGGATATTAACTTAAAAAAATAATGTACAGATAAAATGAAAACTCAGATAGCTACAAACAGGAAAACGGTGCAGTAGAGGCTAGAAAGAATGTTTTTAGAAACTGAAAAGAGCATGAAATTTGTGACAAGCAACTAAGAAAAATCCAATAGATCCAGGTGTCGGGGGCAGTACTGATAGAGAAGCTGAAAGCCTCATTATGTAAAAACAAGTATCCAGTTCAACAACAGTTATCACGTACAAAAGAACAAGTCAGAGCTTTAGGATCGGAGAAGATGTTTGGTGTTAAAGTCAGGCTTTCAGGCTTATCAAGTCAGTTGTTCAAAATGAGCTGATAGGATATACTGTGTTAGTGCAGGGCCTAGGAGGAGACAATCACCTGAATGTAACAGAAGGCAAGGCACTAAAAGGATAGTCATAGTCAAAAAAAAAAAAAAAGAAAGAAAGAAATAAAGAAGCCAAAAGATGTTAAAGTCACTAAGAATAATGGCAGAGAACTTGACAGAAAAATTATAATTTCAGGAAAATTGAATATATAATAGAAACCAGAAAAGTGGCTATGAGCGAATAGTCATAATCACTATTTAGGAAAAATTTTTAACTAGAGCAAGTAAAAAAATGGCATATATATATATATATATATATATTAGCATAAACAAAATGTTGGGCTAAAATGCTGGCATCCACAAAGAGACAGAAGAACCACCATTCTGTCATCCAGAAAGAATGCAAGACTGCCACGAGCTAAACACATTTCAATCATCATAAGAATCAAGAAATTGATGATGCCCTCAGGAGGAAAATCACTTGGCTTTTAAGAGGCTTGTTTTAGATTTTGAAATAAAAATGTTAATGCAATAAAGCAAAATCTAAACATGTAAAAAATATATAGTGAAAATCAGTAATGACTACAAATTCATATAAATTAGGAGTTACTTAAAATGACTGGAAAGCTAAATTCTTTCTGTAATTGTTTTCTCGCAGTTAGTTTCCTTTTTATTATTATAATAAACATCAAAGCCAATCTGGAGAGGACAGGGTTTATTTCATTTTCCAGTCCATCATGAAGGGAAATCAGGGCAGGAACTCAAGGTAGGAACTGAAGAGGAGACCACGGAGGAATGTTTCTTATTGACTTGCTCAGCCTATTTCCTCATACCACCCAGGACCACCTGCCCAGGGATGGCATTGCCCGTAGTGGGCTGTGTCCTCTCACACACAGTTAATCAAGAAAATGCCCCACACATAGGACCAGGCTGATAGAAGCATTTCTCTACAGAGGTTCTCTGTATACGATCCTAGCTTGTGTCAAGTTGACCAGAGCCAAACCAAAGACAATCACCAACACACACTATAGTACAGTGGATTTGAAACACATACTCAAGGCTTTTGAGGAGTAATAAACTGACCAGTGTTCAATTTTTAGCAAATTAAAGACGTTTATCATAATCATAGTATCTGATGATTTTCTCTGTTTCAACCTACAGTAGCCAAATATACCTTCATGGCTCCTGTGACAAAGGTTGAATGCAGCTATTTAATAAGAGACATAAGTTGACTGCGTGTGACAAGAACAATTAACCAGAAATTACTTCTACACAACTGACACAGAGTTCCCTCACCTAGAGATCTAATGTGAACCTTTTCTTAATCACCTTTGGATCTAGCTCCCTACTTAAGTTTGATGAATACACCTATATACCTAGGCGGCACTACTTACGCCACAAGAAAAGCCCAAGAGTAACTTTGAGTTAAACTTGACAGCAAGCTTAGATGGCAGCAGTGATACTCACCAATACAGACATCGATTTTCCCTTTAATGGCAGCTTCATGCAGAGGTGTGTAGTTCCAGTTATCTCTGGCATTCGGATCTGCTCCTTGGCACAGTAACAGACTCACAACCTCAGCATGGCCGAAAGAACAGGCATTATGAAGTGGGATGAGACCCCCGTCATCACGAGCATGGACGTTAGCACCCATCTGCAGCAAGTGTTCTACAACATCCTTCCTTCCAAAACCTGGAGAAAAGGAGTAGAAATGTTTTATACATTGAGTCAAGTCTTTAACAACAGCCACACCTATGTACTGAGTCTGTACCCTACAGTAAAAATGGGGAAATAAACAAGCAAAACCATGAGCTTTGTTCAAACTGACCTCCCTATTTCAAGAAGTAGAACTAAAGAAAGCTCTTCCCTGGTTAGTGAGTGGTTGATTCAGAAACCGTTTCTTAATCATTTGCTGTGGGTGGCAACTGTGTCAGAAATACAAGTGAATGAGGCGACTCCTGGCCAACAGTGCTGGCAACATTTAACAAAATTAGTTACATAAAACTTCCATGTACCTTATACTTACAAACTGCTGACAAAAATTTTATACTTAAATACTTTAAATACTGCCAACAACCAAATCAAAGACAAATCACAACGTCTAGCACTAGAGAAGTAATAGGAAAGAAACAGAAACAACCAGTGACAATTGTGTTAAAGGGATTCTGCAGCAGGAAGAACTAATGAAGGTGTCAGAATACTATTAAGAATTGTAGCCAAACTGTATGCAACAGGTGGCTCAGTGGCATCATTTGTGATTGAATTATGAATCTGAGAAAAGGGTGGAAAGTGAGACTAGACACATCTGAAGATATAGAACCAGACACTGGTAACAAGTACCACAGTTTCCAGCTAGAAAGGGGGAAAGGAGAGCCAGATAGGCCCAAAGCAGTAAAAAGACTGCACACACAGGCAAGAAAGGCTATGGAGGGCACCATCACAAAAGTCAGGAATGGCGACATTAGGCTGTGGACTGAGTGCCATTTTGTCGTGCCCGGTTCCTGGAGTCATTAAATCCCAAAGAAATCACACAGGGGTCTACATTAATTATAAACTGATTGGCCCATTATTTCAGGCTTCTTATTAACTCTTATAACTTATATTAACCCATAATTCTTGTCTGTGTTAGCACGTGGCTTGGTACCTTTTTCGGAGGGAAAGCCACATCTTGAGTCCTCTGAATCTGGGTCACGACTGCCGACTGAAACTTCCCTCTTCCCAGAATTCTTGTTGCCCCGCCTCTACTTCCTGCCTATACTTCCTGCCCGGCTCCTGGCCAATCAGAGTTTTATTAAAAATAATACAAGTGAAAGGATAAATGACCATTGTTCCACAGCATTAGGCAAAGTCCCACAGGAGGAGAATTTAGTGAGACCAACAGAAAAGGGAAAACGGCCATTCATAACATGAAAATAATTGTACTGCAATGACAAAACTACAAGCTACATTGCAATGGATTAAAAATGGAAACTATACATATCAGCATTTAGTAACTTGGCCCACTTTGTGGCTCCATGGCACTACCTCTACACTAGTACTTACTTGGTCAAATTAGAAACTAGCATCTTATATAAAGCTAAAGGGTAGTGAAACAGTCATATCTTCCTCCACTTTATGCATACATTAAATGAGAATCATGTGAAAATGGGGAAATGTGTTTTCTATGCTATCTATAGAAATTCACTTATTTTCAGAAGAGCAAGTACTAAGAAACTCTCTCAAAATAAAAAATAAAAAATAAATGATGTGATGACAGGTATCACAAAGTCAAACTTCTCTTGGACAATCCCTCAGTTAAGCTGAAATATGTAGGGGGAGGGGGCACAAGTCAATTTATGGTAATTAGAATAGTAAAGCCATGGCGTGCAAGCTAATTGCCATCACCAGGCCATGTTTTTAGTCTGCTGTTAACCCTGGCACAACAGTTTCAGCGGTAGTTAGAGGTTCTACTTATCACACCCACCCCTCCTTCCTGTACACCACAACCCTATTCCTCCACAGACACTGTCCTTCCAGGCCGTGGGGAATATCAAAGGTTGTTTTGTTCCTATTGGGATGGAAAGGACAATGATGGCTAGGTGAGGTCAGCAAAGTCAGGCCACTCAAATTCTTGAGCCATGGTGAGGAGCCTGATCTTGAGGAAGGGTCTATCAAGTGACCAAATCTGTCTGCTAGCTAACGTCAACAGTAGACATGGGAAGATGAAGTCAGGAAGAAAGAAAGGCCTTTTTATAAGGAAGAAACACAGCAGCTCCAAGTGATGCCACCAAACTAGGAAAGAAAATCATTTGGTTCACATTTGCCATTTGCCAATGGCATTAGAAAGCCTGAAAATGAAAAGCCTTTCGGCTTTGGCGTTCACTTGCTTATGGGTTTGTGGTCATCAGAGCACTGTACCTCTGAGCTTGATCCAGGACTCCCAGGCAAGAGAGAATGCAAAGGAAGGAGGAGGTTTGGACACAGAATGTTGGTATTAAAGCAGTAAGCCTCTTCAGATATGTACAACACCTATGCTCCCTAGCCAAAACTGTGTCATCTGCCCACCTACAAAAACGGGCTGAAAAACAAGTCTTTTATAGATGAGCACACAGGTGTCTCAGGAAAATCAAGCTATCTATTGGTGAAGAACTAGGAGATGAATTCAGGGAGAATAAATAACAGCATCTGTCATAGTTTTGTAAGTAATAGGTAGAAATTTGTTTCATTTTTAAGTACCTGAGAAATTATTCCTAAGGAAAATCACTTCAATGCTATTTCAGTCTTAAAAGGTTTACAGATAGCTGAATGTGATGTTGAGTTTAAATGTTAACTTGCCACAAATGAGAATCACATGAGGAGAGCATGTCACCTGAGGGATGACAATTGCCTCAAGATTGCCTTAGCTGAGGTGGAATGACCCACCTGATGTGACAGTGCCTTCAGATAGCAGCTCAGATGAAAGGGGCCTGAGCAGGCAGGCTGTCCTGCTGCATGACCTTCCCCGCTTACAGCTGCGGCTCATTCCTTCACTGATAGAAGAAGCTGAGTCTCCAGAACCCACCAGATTCTTGACACCAGATTGGGTTAGGACTGCTTCGGCACCCAGGCTCGAGGCCTCAGCAACTAGCAGTACTCAGCTTCTCAGGGGTGAGACAGGTGTCACTATATCAGTGCAAGCTGATTTTCTAGTTGTAGTAGTAATAATAATAGTAATAATAATAATAGTAATAATAATTCTATTAATAATAATAACAAAGTATGTTTTGTTCCTCCAGAGAACTCTAATACACTAAATAAAAATGAACAAATTAGAGTCAAATATGGTGGCATTCACCTCTAATCCTAAAATTTTGGAGGTAGAGACTGAACAAACTAAAGTTTGTAGGCCAACCAACAATACGGAGCTGAGAAAATGATCTAGTCAATAAAGTGCTCGGTGAACAAACATAAGAATAGGAATTTGAATCTCCTACACCAATGTGAAAATAAAATGCTGGGCACTGTGGTGTGTGATGGACACAAGGATCCCTGAAGCTTCTGGCTAAACAAGAGACCTGGCAAACTCCAGACTCAACAAGAGACTCAGTCTCAAAAAGTAAGATGAAGGGGCACTGGGGAGGACACCCAACATGGACCTCTGCCCTCCACATGCACGCATGAATACGTACATACACACACACCACAATAAAAACAAAGAACAAGAACAAAATTAGAAGAGATGAAGAAATTCCTGCAGTAGTCTAAAAATGGAAACTTGGCGTGGACTCAGAAGGCAAAGATGACTGGGTCCTGGAATTCTAGTTGAACACTTCAGTCTGTGGAGATTCCATGTGGGAAAGAAGCAAGCCAACAGCTTCAAAAGGTCATCCAACATCTGCTCCGCGCTAACTGCTAAAGTGAGATGATTTGCAAATTTCAGCATTCTTACTGTTAAATAATGTCATTATTTCACATGTTCAAAGAAAATACACACAATAAAAGCACTGCACTAGCATTGTAAGGAAAATCTAAATTCAAAACACACACCTAACTGAATACACTTAGCAACATTCCTTACTCTGATCTTTAAATATTACAATTAAGATCATTCAAAATGTTTCAGTATTAAATGTAAGGTCATTGGTATTTATTCCTCAGGTTTGAGCTCAAAGATGGGGTTGAAAAAGTCATTCCACTTAACATTTAGCATTTTAAACTTGCCTAGAATTAAAGCCTGCAAGAAATGACCTTAAACCTTAACTGTGGCATACACAATATTAACAAAAGAGAAAAACCAAAGGTGTTTGGAGTCTTGTAAACTAAATTTTTTTTATATAAATGGCAGAAACAACAGATTAAAAAGGCATTTTCCTCCTAACGGAACTACCAACAAAGCTACAAGCACTGAAGCACAATTTTAAAAAGTTCATATTACAATTTATTTTTAATTTTTTTCTTAAGTAGTGTAAGATAACTGTAGAGCATTTAAACACTTTCTACCCAACATTCCCACTCTGTTCCCTAACTAACAATTTAAGACTGTGGCTAGGCTCAGCATGTGGGCATCTGTGGGCAACTCATGAGCAATTCCAGAGGCCCATTACACATACAAATTTCTACCTCTGCTAAGTTAGAGCTGAGTCTATGTGTGTCTCGGCTGATGTGTGGAAGGCAGCTAAGAGGATGGTTATGGCGCAACAGACCCATCCTGCCTTTGCTCCCAACCCTATCCACTTTCTAGCTCTAACAATTTTTTTTTAAGTTTGCTGTATTTCATGAAGAAAATTTGCACGCTGTCACGACTATCTGTAATCTGGGAATTGGGAAAAGAATTTGCAGCTTACTTTAAAAAACATCAAGTCTTCTATGCACCAAGTAAGCTTATCTAGTCTAATAAACACTAAGCCAGACACCAGTAACAAATTTCTGGTTACTTTGTAATATACATCCATGACAAAGAAACATTTTCTATTTAACACTCAGCCATTATTGTTTCCTTTCCTAATTCGGATTCTAACTACATTAGCTTTTAATTATTAGAAAATATATCAGCTTCTGATCATTTAATCAAAAGTCACAAAGGGGAGTTGATTTTTTTTTTTGTCAAAAGCAGATCCTACTGAAAAGTTTTCTATTTTTAGACCCTGATGTAGAAAAAGAAAATGTATGCTACAAGTGAAGTGCAGAGAAATAAAGAGTGCTTTCCTATGCCCAGTGCAGGGGTCTCAGGAACAAAAACACCAGGAGCTTAGGAACAAACTAGGAAAATATTTCTTGGGACAGAAAAAGATGATTATATTCCAGTGCAAAAATGTACCTCAATAGTAGAAGATTGGTACCCTACCTGGCAGGCACAAGACCAGAGAAAGCCTACACTCCTCAACAGTGTCACCTTCTCCCCTTCACTGCTGTGAAATATGAAGACAGGATTTCCAGTCCAGCTCCATTCTAAAGTAGAGGGACAAATCAAGGGAAAATATTGCAAGCAGGCCCGAGAGTCAAGTGCAAGCCTTGCTCCCAGTTAGGTAATTACACTGAAGGTGACAGCATTTTGAAAAGAACAAGAGGTTGGGAAATGCTGAGAACATAGTTAAGAGAAAGGATGCTTGGGGCGCTCTCTACCCTAGCGTGTCTAACAATACTCTCTACGACCTAGAAAGCATCCTTCCATCATCCTAACCCCAGCTCCTAAAGAGCTCTCCCAAAGGCTTGGAAAAACAGGAACAGAAGGAAAGAACTCAAGAGGAGACAGCAGAAATGGAGGTAGGGAAAGAAGCACCGAAAAGACGGCAGACGTCTGCTAAAGGAAGATCTAAATCTCCAGGCTAAGAGGTCACAGGCTGCCAGCGAGAAAAGACCACACTGTGGCACAGTCTAACAAGTTCAAGGGCTAAAACCTCCTAAGTCCTTCAGAAAGAAAATACACGAGAGCTATAGAACTAAAGAGTAAGTGTACTAGCAAGGGGAGACATCAAACTCCACTCCGATCATTCTCACAAGGTCTTCACAGTAATTGCATGCAAATGCTATTCATTTGATTAAATTCCAGCCTCCAGAGCATTAATAAGACTGTGACAAAGTGAGTATCACACAGTCTAGTTTACAGTAAGCTGTGACGGCTGATTTGACTAATACTATGCTGCTGTTTAAGTACAGCTTGGACCTCAGCATTTGTCAGACATTTTCTCCAGGATGAACAAGGAAGCTTCTTAGATGAAAACAACAAGATTTGCCCTCAAAGATAGAATGTAAGCTTCCAGATAAATATCTGAACTTTATAGCATTACAAAGCTATTACAACCATAGCAGTTTCCCAGTAACCATAACTTTCCTAAGATTGGTAAATGTGATGCCTGGTATTTTTATTATAAAATTAAGATATTAATGCTTGAAAGATTTGCATGACATACTGAAGTAATACTTTCCAAAAGACTAAATTATATAGCTATAAGATCCAATTCTGTAAAAATAGGTCAGTGAATTTTAACATGCCAGAAATAGGAAAAATTCACTGATAAGGCTGAAAATTCTCTTTATGAAAACTAATTATTCAAACTTTATTTAGAAAAATAGCACTTCCTTCTGCACTCCATTATCTGTTTCATGAATTCATTCCACATAATACACACAATGACGACAGGTAAAAGACAAGAATTGGGCTGTCTTCTATCAACAGGCATTAAACTGACTCAAAATACAAAACAATCCCTTTGTCTCATTGATCTTTGCTTCAGAAAGAATTTAACTGCAAGTGTTATTTACACTCAAATACTAGTTTGTGTATTTTTATTTCTATACTTTAATTTATCCCATAAGTCTCTGAAGGTATAACAAAGGCACAGTCAATACAGCCATCCCCTTTTCTCCACAGTGCTGTGTTCTGCACTAGTGGCCTGCAGTCAGTCATGTTCTAGGAGTATTATATGGAAAAGAAATAACTAATATATAAATTTTAAATCATACATCATTCATGGTAGCAGAGTGGTGAAATGTCCTTTGTGCCGTGTTGTGCCTAGGGTATCCAATCTATTTCTACACATTGTTACTGCCCCATCTTGCTCTTGTGGTATTTCAGTGCTTTTCCTGGCTTCACTAGTATTTTACCTAATTAAGCTGATGATTCATATACAACAAAAAAGAGCTAAATGTGTTTCCCTGAAGAGAAAAGATGGGATCTCTTGCCTTAGGGACTTCTTGAAAGAAGGTCAAAACTACATTCGTGTCTGGTAGTGGTGGTGCACACCTTTAATCCCAGTATGCAGGAGGCAGAGGCAGGTGGATCTCTAAGTCCGAGGCCACCCTGATCTTCCAGGAGAGCCAGGGCTACTACACAGAGAAACTGTTTCAAAAGCCAAAAAAAACCCAAACAAACAGATTACATTCATATAATTTACTACCAATTCTTACATTTCTATGTTATTGCTGCTAATTTCTTATGTCTAAGAAATTAAAGCTTACAATAAGTGTGCATGTGTGGGAAAACATCCAGAAGTTGGCATGATCCAGTTTCAGGTGTCTCCCAACACTGAGAGTTAGGGAGGAGTACCATACCTTTGGGTATTAAGAGTTCTGGCGGGAGGCAGAGGCAGGCGGATCTTTGTGAGTTCGAGGCCAGCCTGGTCTACAAGAGCTAGTTCCAGGACAGGCTCCAAAGCTACAGAGAAACCCTGTCTCGAAAAACCAAAAAGAGTTCTGAGATGCAAACTCTTGAGAAACAGTATTTTGACTCGAAATGTTCTCTAGATATTTCCTTCCAATCAAACATCCCTTCTGGAGGGAAGGGAGGAGGAAATTCATGTCACAAGAAAGTTGCTCAAAACTCAAGATGTCCGTCCCCAACAACATATAAGGATAAACAACTGCTAGAGGAAGAGATGACCGCGAGACTGCCAGCAACTTGTGCCCAATCAAGCTGGGCTGCCTTTATAAGGAGTTGATGTGGCTGTCGGGTAATACAGCTTCCAGTCATTCAAGCTCCTTGCAGTAAACTTAGTAAACTCACTCTTTCTCCAAGCTAAACTTGGATGGACTCATTCCTTTGATCTGCCATTCTCATCATACTTAGGTGTGAAGGAGGGGGGCTGTGTGTCCATGTATTTCCAGGAAAAGTCACACAATGCATCAACACCCAAAGAAGACAAAGTCTACACAAGTCTAAGATATGCAACTGAGGCTGGTCCGTTTAAAGCCAGGTGGAGCACCCACTTGGCTACTTCTCCCAAGTGGTTAAGTAAGGGATGGTATGCTGCCTTGATGTAGGGAAAGTTGTGTGCCCCGAGATGGGTGATAAGGCATGCAACTGAGGCTGAACTATCTGAGCAAGGAGCATCTTTAGTTTCCTCTATGTGATGAATGAGGCCTACCATTTAAGTAAGAGGATGCCCCCAAACAGCGAATGGAGTTAGAGGCTACACTGTGACCCCACAGAACAGTACACACTGGACTGGACTGGACTGTAAGCAGGCTGTGGCAGCTGGTGTACGGATTTCTGCTGCAAGGACTAAGACACACAACTGAGGCTGAGCTGTCTACTCAGGAAGCACTTGCAAGCACAAGGGAGGGTTCCAAGAAAAAGACATGCAAATGTCATCTTCCACATTAGCACCTGGTTTGGCAGAAAAGTGGTGGGGAGGTGAGATGAAGGTACCAGACTGCAGTTTCTTACAGCTTGTGGGGTGCAGAGGAATAGTTAGATGTGTGCCCTTCCTAGCACCTAAAAACTCAAAACCCATGGGAAGAACCAAACAGTGAAATGGAAGATGGCAAGAAGAACCAATACAAGATACTCCTCGGGTCTAATTTTCCATACAGAGGAAGATGCTCTACCCTAAGGATACTTTATGATAGTAAACAAGTTCTGGGGACAGTAGAGTCTTTGGTAGCACAGTCTCCAAGTTGTGCAGAGTACTCTGTTTCTATAGCTCTTGTGAGCAGTCACCCGTGCTGCACTGGGCTTTTCAGTGAGCAGTTGCCCAAGTTACACTTGCTTGTGTAAGACAAGCTCACAAGTTCACCAAACCAGAACTGGCAGAATTGTTTCTACAGTCTATCCTGGTGCCTGACCTGGAGTAAAAAAGTCATACAATAAGGACAGGAAATAACACCACTCATCATCTTGCAAGGGATTTGAGAACAATCTATTGAGCTTCTGCCAAGGACCATAAAATCTTAGTAGAGCCCTACTATCTAGATCCCTCAGAAATAGAGACCAAGATGGTATGAGAGAGGAATCCTCTGTGGAACTGTCTCGGTAAATGTTATCGAGGCAAGTTTCTAAGCTCATTTGATTTCCACAACACTTCTTTAATGGTGAATTTCACAACTCGCAGAATCACATCCATTCAGATACATTGATAACTGACAGAAAAAAATGAAAAGGGCATCATCAACATAACTGCTGAAATTCACTCTACTAAATATCAATATTTCCATGTATCATATTGGCAATAATAAACATGAGTTACTAGTGTAATTTTTGTTATTTATAAGCCACCCAACTATTATACTTGCATAATTATAGCCCAAACTGACTACGATAGCAATCATAAATGTTTATGTACTTTTTTGCTTTTAAATGCATGATGTTGAGCTGGGGGTATAGTGGTGGAGTACATGAAGAGCACCCATGAACACTGTAGTCAACCCCTACCACACCACACACACAAAAGTAATCTACAAAAGAGAAAAACATAATCTCACCAACGCACTTAGAAACGTATTTGCAAATCATAATCACTATCTCAGCAACTGCTACATCAGTAAGAGCACTGGGCACAAGTTAAAGCACAAGTTGGAAACATTCATACTCCAACTTCTTAGAAAAAAAAAATCAAGCCCCAAATGAATGTACCATTTTCTCCAATGCTAGGATACAGGATGAGTCACTGGGAAAGGCAGCTTCTAGGATGATGCCAGTCACCTAGTATATAGTCACAAGCTGCACAACAGTGTTGGTCCAAAGAGACCGAGTCACAGGACAGTGAAAAGATTGTAACAGCACTGAAAAGCCCTCCTGAAATGATATCACTGCCACTGTGTGTCACTTTATGTTTTGTGGTGATTCTGGTGTAAACAAACCTGCTGTGGTGTACTCGTGCTCTCGCTGTCATCATACAATTACATGTCCTTCATAGATTTGGTAATGCTAATAAATTACTAGGTGAGTCTATTTACCACATATGCTTTCATCACTATTTTAAAGAACACTATTCACTTAAAAAGGGCATGGAAAGCAGCTTTAACCAGGTCCTTACAGAACTGCAGAAGGCACTGCTGCCGCAGGAGATGGTCCAGTGCTGTTATTGTCCCTAAGGCCATTCCAGCAGGACAAGACAATGACATCCTAGCTTCCAGTGGATAGTACCAGGAACTGGAGGACAGCTATGACAATGATTCTGACCTGGTGTCAGCCTCGACTGATTAATTTGTTTAACAACAATGTACAGAATGTAAAATACAATTTTTAAAAACTGAAAAAAGTTATAGAATAAGGATACTAAAGACAAAAATATTTTGTTTAACTGTGTACAATATATTTGTGTTTTAAGTATTGCAAGAGAATCAAAAGTTTAAATTTTTTAAAAGACTATGAAGTGGAAAAGTCCTGACTAGATATGGGAATACAGACATACTACTACTCAGAGGAGTCAAACAGAGGACTGAGAGACCTTGACTCCAACAAACAAAAGGGAATCAAGGTTGATACATCATGGAAAAGATATGTATCAACTAGGGTGGCACTAAGTATACAATGATAAACAACAACAGCAAACTATAGTAATATAGATTAAGCCTTCCTATTCACTCTCCAAATTTTGCAAACTCCACTTATGTCTTTAAGGGTATATTATGTTTCACTTTTCATCTTTTGTTTTACTGTGTATTTCCTATGTTTACATACAAATGCCCATCACTTTGTTACTATCAGAATTCAGGCACTGACATGATACTGGACAAGTGTGCAGCCTAGAAGCAATACCACAGAGCATAGATGAATATATTAGGCTGATGGTCACACAACAAAATCTCCTAGCCATGCATTACTCCAAACTTACCCCTACCAATAAGCAACATGAAACTGTAAGTGTACCTTGTGTAACCGCCTCCTCCTGGGTATGGGTCGAGCCCACTCTATCAGGCTCAGCAGAGGAGCGAGAGCGCTGAAGAGTCTAAGCTCAGTTTCACTCACCGTCCTGCTGCCTCACTTGCCGGCTTTCTCTGAAGCCCACTGCTATGCTGTGAGCTGCTCTATGAAACTGAACATCTCAGTCCGGCAACCTCCAACGTGCACATCTACTAAACCCAAGATCCAGTAATTCTAATAAATTTTTGTTCAAGAACGAAAGCCCTATACCCACAAAACAAGATTTTAAGAATCTATGTCAAAACAGCTTTATTCATAATAGTCAAAACTGGAAAGAGCCTAAGACTCCATCAACAGAAGAAAAACAAGCTTGGTGACAGTATACTGACAGAATGAAACTTACTGAGCATGGGCAGAACTATTTGTCTATTACAGGGGGTAGGAGAGGCAGGACTTACAGAAAAGTGTGAACTGTATATGATTCCTTTTAAAGAACTTTTAAAGTGTAACTGTTAATCCCGGAAAACTGAACTTCCAGACTCTGTGGTGGCTTTCTATTAGGGTCTGAGTTGTGCAGGAGCTCTCTGCATCAAAACTCAACTTCTTCGGGGCACTTACTCAGCTGTCTGCAACCCACACTGACACATATTTAAAGAGTCTGAGACACTGAGGAATATCTAAGCTGACAGCATAAGGCTGAAATATAAGCAGTGTTATATAACAGTTTGCTTGTTACTTTTTTTCATTATTGGAGATGTATCTGTAATGTCATCAAATAGCTAGTTCATTCTTTAAATCATCTGCTTCCAATGACTGACACTTCATACATCTCCCTAACTCAGAGCTCCTTGTGAACTGTATAAAAAGAGGTCATTTACATGGACAATTTTAAGAAAACACAAGATACAAAAATATCCTATTTTCAACCTGTGGTTTTAAGTCTAGGAAGGAATTTGCAAAGCAAGTTCCTTTTCTTCTACCACAGTCAGACCTTTCAATTCTGGGGAGCTGGGCTTAGTGGCACATGCCTGTAATCCCAGCACTTGGGAGGCGGTGGCAGGAACATCAGCGAGTCAACCTACCCTAAAGAAGTAAGACTCTGTGAAAACTAAGAGTCAAATAAGGTCCAACCAAGGCTGCTGTCAGCACTAAAGAACAGAAAGGCACAGGTCACATCAGTTCCCACTCCAGGACTGAAGCACTTGGATTGTTATTTGCCACAGGTTAGAGAACACCGTGTATTTAGCAAAAATAACAACTGTACTGGAAGTAGGGAGATATCTTTATGAAAACTCAGGATCTGGAGTAAATTGGGTAACTCTTGTGGGGTTAAATGTGTGCTGCAGACAGTCCTATTCAAACCAAGAAGGCAAAACTGACATACATTCTACTTTCGGCTACTTTTGATACCAAAATGCCTTATAACATATAGGACAATTCAAGAAATATATTAGTTAACTGTACAGAAGCCTACATCGAACATCTTCAATCCAAAGTAAACACGATGCTAGGCATGGTGAAGGCTCTGTGGGTTTAAGGCCAAGGTGATCTACACAGTGAATAAATTCCAGGACAGCCAGACATATGTAGAGACTGCCTCAAAAATAAATAAATAAATAAATTCTATGAGGACCTAGAAAGATGACTTAGTGGTTAAAAGTAGCTGCTGCTTTTCCAGAAGACCCAAGTTAAGTTTCCTGCCGCCACTTCATATAGCACTCCAGCTCTAGGGTATCCAAGACCCTCAGGGGACCCACACACATGCACATCCCCAAAGACATACATATTTACACATAAATTTTAAAAAATGGAGCTTTAAAAATAAATACTAAATACTGAGACCTCAAAACCGTTTGAACCTTTTTTTAAAAAAAAATACCTATCTGAACTCTTTTGTAAAAAGAATTTCATCAAAATTATATCAGTTACTACAAATCCATCACCATTAGGAAAATGAATTAAGACAATTTCATTTTAAAGTGGTACTTGAAAAGCGCTATAGTGACCTTAGTAAACACCTAGAGCTGAAGCACCCCAGAGGCAGAGAAAGGAAGATTGCTGTGAGTTCAAGGTCAGCCTGGTTAAACTCAGCCAATTCCTGGACAGCCAGGATTACAGAATAAAACCTCTATTTCAAAAACAAAACTAAATCATTTTTTTTTTTTTGGTTTTTCGAGACAGGGTTTCTCTGTAGCTTTGGAGCCTGTCCTGGAACTAGCTCTTGTAGACCAGGCTGGCCTCGAACTCACTAAAATCCGCCTGCCTCTGCATCCCAAGTGCTGGGATTAAAGTGCTGGGATTTAGGCACCACGGCCCGGCCTAAACCATCTTTTTAAAAAGGTTTCCTAACTGCTCCAAACCCAGAATTAACAGCCTCTTTTATATACTCCAAAAGACAGCAAAATACCCTCCTACAGGTGACACTTTGTGAGATTTTGTGTTCTTTAAACTCCCTCACTACATAATGCAATGAAGTTGTGAACTATCTGCCACTCCAAAGTTTTGCCAGTATTTAAAACACAATAAACTATTATTAGCTATAATTTTTAAAATTTTCCAAGACATTTACTTATTCCAAAAAAAAAAACTATTCCAGGATAATACAATGACTATAGTAATAACCAAGTACTAGCCAACTAACAACTACTTTTAACTACTCAGCCTACATTGAAGGGAGACGTAGACATAAGGAAGCTGTAATGTTATACAAACAAATATGAAAGTGTAAGCTAACTACAAAGTGCTTTTTACCATGGAAAATTCAATAATTATTGTTTTGTCTGTTTTCCACAAATGAGCTAAACAAATGAGGTTAAAAAAACAAACAAACAGGCTATATCAAGGTTAGTTCCTCCTAAGTACAAAATAATTATATAAGGCTGCTTCACTGTTTGCAGATGAGAATTCCCAGCAATCTGTGGGGAACAGAAGCCATGACTGGGAAATAGCGCTAGTCTGTGTGAATTGATTCTAAAGGGGCAAACGGATGCACAAATAGATATAGGTAGCATGTTGGTGTCACAGATTTGTGAGACAATGTAATAATCAGATTTGGGTGAAAGTACTTAAAAGTAAAGAGTCTCGGCCAATTTGTTAAATCAGTCTTAAACCTTTGATTTAGTCTAAAGAAAAAGAATCCAAGTGTAGTGGCAGAGGCCTAAAATTCCAGCCAGCACTTGGCAGGCTGAGGCAGAAGAGTCTTGACCTGGCCAGACCTGTCTCATGAGGAAAGAAAGAAAAGCCAGACGACAAAAAAGAATGCTATTTCATATAAAACAAGCAAGAAACTTGAGTTTTCATTTAGTCAGATGACAGTTTCCTTACAAGCCAGTTCACCACACTCGATAGCATCATATCCAGCAGAGATCGAATAATCTGATGATGACTTCCAATGCACACATACCCATTAGTGGATCACAAACACAATTTGCTAAAAATTAAGTAAAAGGCTATAAAAAATGCCAAAGTACAACCCACATATAAGTGAGAGTGTGGTTTCCATTCCTGAAAGTTCTGATTAAATTTCGACAATACAAAAACTATTTCTAAGTATGGGCTGAAAAAATAATAGCTACCCTTTCTACAAGCCCCAGACTACTACTTTCTCCCGCCCCCTCCAAAAGCAGCATAACTCAGAAACTCTCCACTGCAATTACAGAACCCAGAACAGATTATTATAGCTTAACCTCCAAATCAAACAGCTGACTCAGCATCCACGCCCCACTCCTTCGCGGGTGGACCTGTGCTCGCTTAAGCACGTGTCCCTCACTCTCTAGCTGCAAAGAGAACAGCAGTACCGGCCAAACTACAGAAAACATCGTACACAAAGTCCTAAGCCTACGTTTACAGAACAAACCGAAGGAGTAACACCCACCGAAATGTCCAGCAAGAAGAGCTGGAGGTGCAGCCAGTGGAAGAGCACATCCCCAACCTAAGCACAGTCCTGGTGTTCGACGGCATGAAGACAGACAAGGAGCCGGGGAGTGGGAGCACTGCTTACTTTACCAGAGGAACTGAGAGCATCATGTTGGGTGACCCACAGTCACCTGTAACTCCAGCTCCAGGGACTCCCTTCTTGGAACCCCCACAGGCACGCTCTCACACATACACAAACACACACACACACTTGGCGAACAATCACACAGACACACAGGTACTCATGAATAAAAACATTTAAAGGCGGGGTCTTTGGTATTTTATTTTAAAGGTGTGCCTTTTAATTTTGTATCTTTCTGTCCTATTTGAATTTATAATACATAGGTAAAGTACATACTTCAAACGTAATGTTTTAAAGTGCATAACCTAATTACGTTTAACTATAAAAAAAAACACCAGGAGGTATCAAGTCAGTGAGATTATGGTCCTTTTGTTTTTGTGATACATATTTTGTTTTATAAAACTACTATGTGTTTCTAAAAGAAAACAACTGCTTGCTCAGAAGGGGGGGCCCAGCGTTTGGGCCTCTGTGCCTATTTGGAGACTTTTCCTGCCAGAGACTTCTTAACTAAATCCTCACTCAAGCCGACTATCATCTCCGTTTCTAAGAAAACGAGCTGGCTGAGACAAGGCAAACACTCAACGGTGGGGTGCAGAACTTGAAAGCTACTCTTTCTTCCCTTATCATAAGGCGCACAATACCCCTTATCACTATCGTCTCGGGCAGGCCGGTTGTAGTCTTTCCCAACAGACTGCAAACTTCTTAGAGAAGCTGGTATTTCACCAAGCCCATCCGTCTTTCGCTGCGTGACTGATACGATAGAGTCTCAAACACTTGTTGAGTTACCGTACACTTTTTTCGGCTCAGACTGTCTTCGAGAGACATAACACTGTCAAACAAAGCAAAACAGCAGACAAACGACAAAGCTACTCCGATCTAACTTGTCTCCGACGCACTCTGAAGAAGTCCTAAGTATGCCCAGGTCCAGGGTCCACCACTAACTGCATGGAGTTTGCGTTAAGTTGAAGTACCTCGGTTGCAAACTCCAAGGAGTGGATTCACACATCCCCCCTCTTCCACGCCCCCTCCGACCCAGGCACGAACTTCAAGTCTCGGGGTGAGGCGTCAGAGAACACCAGCCAAGCCCCTACTTGTAACTCTTTTCCCTCGTCCGATCACCCGCCCTCCACTTCCAAACCCGTAAAACCCAACTCCAAAGTTTCCCACCTGCGGCGAAGTGCAGAGGAGAAGACTTTCGGCCGGCCATGTCCTTTGCATTCACGTTCGCTGCGTCCACCAACCTCTTCACCCGGGACACGTCCCCATTGCGACAGGCCTCCAGCAGCTCCCGCAGGGCCCCACTCACGGCTGGGACCCCCGGGCCGAGGCCCGCCGCCCCGGGTCCCAAAGTTGCTGTGGAGCCAACTCCGGCCGCCTCGGGGCTTTCCGCTAAGCTCGAGCCAGGGGAGGACGGGGAGGAGGACGAAGAAGAAGTCGGGGAAGAAGTGGACGACGCGGAGTTGTTACCGCCACCGCCGACTGCGCTGGGAGCGACTCCGACGGCGGCGGAAGCTGCCGGGACCGCGGCCGTCGCTGCCACCGAGCAGACGGCGCCGTCCACCGGGTCGGGAGATCGCGGCCTGTCGGGCGGGTCCCGGCTGCCATCCCCCTCTGGCAGCGCCAGGCCGTGCCGCGGGGAGGCAAAGGGCGCCAGGCCGCCGGCCGTGGGCGAGGCCGGGGTGGGTCCCGGGGCCAGGCCGGGGCTGAGCGGCGGGGGAGGTGGCGGTGGCGGCGCCGAAGCCCCTGGGGCGGGCTGGAGCTGTTGTTGATGATGGTGGTGATGATGCTGAGAGCGACGCGACGCCGCCATCTTCCCACTCCCCCGGTTCTGTCACTGCGGCAACGGCGCCATCGCCCGCCCTCACTTCCGGCTTTTGGACCAATCAGAACCCAGAATACCGGAAATGATTCTTGCCGGAGAGGGTGGAGTCCGAGAGCTGAGGGGAAGTATTGGGAGTTCAGGGACCCGACAGCCTAGGGGCGTGGCTTTGTAATGGAGAGGCGGGCTTTTGTGACGCCCTGGCGGGCTGGCTTGGCAGATTTGAATGTTGTGATGAGCCACTTGCCTGCCTGAGAAACTTCCTCTTGGCTTCACTTTCTGCGGATTGCCTTGGCTGTCCCACCTGAGGACAAGGTGTCCGTCAGTCCGTCCTGTCCGGCTTCAGAAGCAGCTAGTGAAGTGTAACTTGGTGCAAACATCTATCCAATGTCCTCGTCCTGCTATTACAATTAGTAATACTACTAATAGTGTCCACCTCACAAAATTGTTTGCAGGGATTAAGTGAGCTAATGCATGCAAAAGGCTCTGAAGAGAACATAATTATAAATTGCACTCTGGGAATTTTTTAAACTGCAGCGTTGGATCGCCTTACACCCCTGTTATCTCTTTGGTCTCTTTCTGATACGGGACAGGCGGGACGGATAAGGACACTTCGATATTCTATAAGGGTGCATTTGTACTTGATACTGTAGAAAGGAATCCGTACCCATACACACTGTCAGTACTAGCTCGATTTGTGCCTTGGGAGGAAGGCAAGGCTCGGTGGCTTTGGGAGTATGAAAACTTAACAGACCTAACTAGACAGAGAATAAGGAGGGATGGGCGCAAGCCGTCAAAAAAGCACCAGCCACGACTCTCAGAGACCAGGCTGAACTGACCGCCTGACCAGAGAGACAAGGGCAAACTCTGGACTGACTGACATCCTTTGTTCCCTTGGCTCGCTGGGAGATGACAGTAGCTCTCTAAAATGTTAATCCTGGCTTCTCAGATTACAGGCCCTCTGGAGAAAGCAGTTCAAAGAGTCATCCTGTCTCTGCTTGTTGGCATCTGTGGCCATCGGGCTGAGTTTTCTCTCTGGGTGACTTTGCTCGACCCCAGTTTTAAATGGTGATTCAGATAGCCGCGACTGAAGTTCAGGTTCTGCCGCTTCCTGGCTGTGGGCATTTGAGCAAGCTGCTTAACCAAACTTTCTGACAGTTATCCTTTTGCAAGACCAACAAATTTGATTAAATCTTAATTAAAATTAAGGTTTTTTTTCTTATTCTGTCTTTGTAATTTTATATCCCATCTTAATTTTAACTATTTGTGAAAATTTTTCTTTTTCTTTTAGTTTGGTTCTTTCCCCCTCCATCCCTCTCCACCTCTCCCCTCCTAAACGAAGATTAAAAACTTAATTTCTGTCTAGAATGCACCATTAGCATGCCATTTTCTCTACCTTTCCTCTAACTATAGATGCTGCATGATATCAAGAGATGTCCCTGTGAATGAGATCATTGCAGTGAGGTCTCCATTTCACACCGACTGTTCAGCAGTGAAATAGGCCTTGTGGGAGTTCACACTAGTAGCTTTATTCTAACAGAGTGGACATGTGGAGAGTCTTTCCGAAGAAAAAGCAAGATGGATCAAGCAGAATATTAGGTCAATGGTTGTTTCAAGCATTCATTATTAAATATAATTAGCATGATGTTAGCATTCCCATTTTAATGAATGGGTGAATTTTGGCATATCAACTAAATACAATAAGATCGGGAGCATGAGTGACATTTGGTTTTCATTGAATCTAGGACTATAGGTTATAAGTCTAACATTAGCCTTATGTCTTATACATGTGTGCCCTTTTCCTCAGTGACATTTGACAAAGGGTAAGGCTATCGTAGAGAACACAGTGAAACTAAAATCAGGCCACAGCATATGTTCCCCTAGTTTTGACTCTTTTTCTATGCACAAATGGTAGAATATATGACAATCTAATTTATAAATCTTTATACATTTCAAGGAATACATTCAGGTACCTTAAATTAAAATGTCAACAGACAAAACTTTACAATAAACTCAGAAAATATATTTGACTATGAATGTAGTTATTACTACCCTGCCTTAAATTTCTTATTTAGGAGCAAAAAAATGTAGTCAACCTCCCCACTATTTTTCTATCCACAGATAAAACTGTACCCAAAGCATTTCTGAACAGTGAAATCCATAATCTGACTTGTAAAAAGGTATGTCTATTGGATTCAGTGCTATTTGGAAGCAAGAATTGGCAATTGAATCACTCTTTGAATGCTCTGCAACAGGCATCTATTATGGATTGATTACTAAAAATCTGCAGACACATCAAGACCCAGTTACCCAGGGTTTTGTACTTATTTTTTTAGTCAGTGACCACCGGTTTCTCATAAAGGAAACAGAGCAAAAGATGGAACTCTATTTGTTATGATGGTCACCAACACCAGCAGAATAAGTTCCCTTTTCATCATCAAAACTTGGAAAATTCTTATGATGACTATAGAGCAGAATTTGAAGTCAGCATTGTTCTCTTGAGTCTTCTTAATGTGGAGCAGAGGCTAGCGTTCGGGAGTGGAGGTGAACCACCATGTGTCAGATATCTACGATTTTTCTTCTCCTCCTTGAGTGTTCTCTGAAAGGGAAGCATAAAGATGGTCTCATCTGTCCCCCGATGGCTGCTTACTCATAAATTGCAGTAAGAAGTAATGGTCAAACTATTTTAAAATGCATCTATTTTGTCTGTTTATCAGAACAAAATAAATAAGAAAATCTCAGCTGGATAGAATAAAAAGACTGAATTGCCTGAAACTGACCGTAATATATTCTGAAAATGCATTCAGTCAATTGGAAATAGATCTTTTCATCCTCAGTGGGGAGTAGTAAAGGTGCTTAACATTAAGTATTTATAAAGTGTATGGGCTCAGAAAGACTAATGTTGAGCTCTAGCCTTAAAAGGGTAGCTATCATGACCTAATCTGCGGTTTACACAGGTCCATGAGGGATAGGAATAGATGCATCATACTAGATGTATGATACTAGAGGGATACATTATGCTGGAGAAAGTAAAACCTAGAGTCAAAATATCAGAAGAATTGCATCCCTAACAATTATTAGTCAGCTAGCCTTGGTAGATACATTTCAGCCTAAGAACCTGGCTATGGCCAGGCAGTGGTGGTACATGCCTTTAGTCCCAGCACTCGGGAGGCAGAGGCAGGCAGATTCTGTGAGTTCGAGGCCAGCCTAGTCTACAGAGTGAGTTCTAAAATAGCTAGGGTTGTGAAAACAGAGAAAAGCTGTCTCAAAAAACAAACAAAAAAACAAAACAAAACAACAACAACAACAAAAAAAAAAAAGAGCCTGACTTGACTGGAGCCTTGTCATGAGGATAAAAACTCTATAAGTACTTCTTGAATGTTAATTGTTAACTTATGTGGCACACATAAAATTAACAAGACGTGCAGCCACTATTATAAACTTTCTTCTCTCAACTTCTATTATGACAAAGATGAAAATTGGGAATAAATATCTTGCATTTAGTATGTAACAGAATTTTTTTTAAACAAGATTGGTTTATTTTTTTGATTAATTTAGGATTCTTCTAAGTCCCTCCAATCTTCAAAAACTGAGGATCACAATAAAGTACCATCTTACCATTTTCAAAAATGCTTACACAAAAATCATGCCCATCTGACAAAAATATAAGCATACAGCCCTCTCCTAGGTCATATTGCTGACAGAAGCAGAGTTTTAGGGAAAAAATCTGCTAACTGGAAACAAACAAACAAACAAAAACCTCTGTTTCTTGAATGTGTTATGACATTTGGGTTTTCTCCCCAGTATTTCCATGAACTCTCTGTGAAGGTTACACCATCATAAGTTAGCATGGGTTCCATATTTCAGTCTCAGTCAAACTTGGTTTGCTTATTCTATTTCCAATTGATCTTTCCCAGATGTTAGTTCATTAGTAGTATTACAGATGTATTAAGTCCAGTTAATCTTTGGTGCCCTGTATAATGCTTCCCTGGCAAATCCACCAGCACAAGACAGAACTATAGCTTAATTAAGGCAGTGCCATTTTCTCACCTTAGTCTTAGAGAAATATGTCATTCTTACATCAGAAATGCTCAAGGTGCTATTGGCCCAGATTTCTCTATAAAAGTGTTACATTCTCTTAGCTAAAGTTCCAACCAGAAATCTATATAACTCATAATGACAAAGGGGGACAACAGTCACCATGGCAGCCATCATAATGAATTGTATCAGATGAGAGTTTGTCAAAAACACAAAAGCAACTTCTCATGAGACAAGAAAATGAAAATAATTAAAAGCTGACATAGCAGATTTCAAGTTGCTTTATAAAATAACTTCTTAGATATTAGGTATGCTTGATGCATTTAGGATTAATGCATTTGCTACCCTACAGTTTGGGGGATACATGTGCATGTATGTGCACATATGTATGGAGAGTATAACTGCAGGTGTCATCCATCTAGTCTTTAATTGAAAGACAGGATCTTACCATGTGGAACTTGCCAAATAGACTAAGCTGTCCAGGATAGAATAAAAGTGTAGATTATTGAATCTACTCTGAAAAGAAAAAAGGGAGGATATAGATAAGATTTTAAAAAGTAGATTATTGACTCGACTTTTAAAAAGCAACTGCTAGTTTCAAATGTTTTACATTAGATTGGATTTTTTTATATTGTAAAAAATTTTTGTATATTGATATAAATTTGAGATTAGTTCTGTTAGAATATACTGTACATACATTTCTACTCTTGTTCAAGGTATTGTACCTATACAATTCATTTAACAATTTAATGCAAATTTACAGTCCTTGAAAATTATTACTGCCAACTGTTTAAGATAAGGAGATTTGGGTTAGTAGTTGATCACATATTATAATTGAATTTGAAGTCACATTATGGATGTTTTCAAGTCAAACAAAGATATATTTTAGATAGACAAGTCATCTTCAGACACTTCAGAGATCTACAGAATATGGCATTTAAGATGTTTTAATAATGTGGGTTCTTTTTTTATGACAATGAGACATGTCTGCTCCTGGAAGGCAGCACCAACCAGCTTCAGAGAAGAAGATGAGCACTGAAGAAACTCCACATGGAGTTTACTTCCTTTGAGGCAAAAGTAAGACACTGGGCAAGAAAATGTCTTTGCCTTGACTGCTGACAGTATGCTGTGCTAATTGGACAAGCAGGACACAAAAGGAAGTGACTGCCAAACATTGTCAAGACAAGGAGAGACAGCCCTTCAGAATATCCTGCTTCACAGAAAAGTCTGTCAGATATGCTAGGCCCATAGGCCGAAGTTGGATGCCCCAGCATTACAGAGGAACCTTGGGTGACTGTCCAGGCAGCCAGCTGCTTCTGTCATTTATCACATTTTTTTGGAAGTCACTTACTTGCATTTCCTGCTTACTCAGTTAATATTATTTCCTTCTTGGATTTCTGAGGGATTTGAAGACTAGATATAGTTTTAGTTGTCCTTGTTTACCTCACACAGGAAGCAAGTTTTGATAGAAAGTAAATTAGGCACAAGACTTTGGACTCACCAAGATTGGATAGATAAGAAATATTTTCCCTGGATTTTTCAAATGCAAATGGACTAGACATTGTTGATGTATTTATTACCTATATATTATATATAATTATTGTGCTTATTACATGTAATTTTTCTTATATTAGTTATAGTCTTGTTTTACTTTAGACAAAAGGGGGAAACGTAGTGATATTTTATTTGTATTTCAATAAATAATGCTTGCCTGAAGATCAGAATGCAAAACAGCTACACTAGTCAGCCGTACAGGCAGTGGTGGCACATACCTTTAATCCCAGCAGCCACATTAGTTAACCATAGAGGTTGGACAGTGGTGGTGCACGCCTTTAATCCCAGCACTAGAGAGGAATATAATGGAATGAGACAGAAACTCGCTCTTTCAGTCTGAAGATTTCATAGAAGTAAGAGCTCTCTAGTGGTTTGGCTGCTTTTCTTTTCTGATCTTCAGCTTGGACCCCAATATCTACCTTTGAGTATTTATTATTGTGCTACAGAAGCATCCATTACAAAGGAAAGAGAACATCTCAGCCTGGAAGTAAGTGTGATTCTGACAATGTGACTGCAGTATAGGGTTAGGGTTTAAGGGTCAAGCATTCTAGAGAAAAACAAAACAAAACAGCTACAAGCCTCAGACTCTAGTTTCACTGCTTAGAAAGAGTGCAGTTTGAGAGACTTAGAAACTTGTCCAGTTTGAGCCAAGTATATTGGCTCTGATGTTTGAGTTCTTTCTGAGACAGGATTTCTCTGTGATTGTCCTAGAACTCACTCTGCAGACTAGGATAGCCTCTGACTCAGAGAGATTCACCTGCCTCTGCCTCCCTGAGTGCTAGGATTAAAGGCATGCACCACCACCGTGTGGCTGATGTCTGAGTTCTTTAACCTTATCATTGGTCATTATGTAACAAAAACACCTTTACTCAAATGTTAGGAGTAGGAACCGGTGTCTATGTTTGAAGTGAGGACCAGCTCTTTTCTGTAGAGTGTTTCCTCCAGCTCCACGAAGTTGTCCTTTGATGTTCACGTGTGTCATGGTAGTCACACACATGCATCAAACACACACACACACACACACACACACTAAAAATATATAAAGGAGAAGAATCAAGTGTGACACTAACGATTAGCCTAAGCAACTGGGTAGAAAGAATTATCATTTTGTCAGAGAATAATTTCAGAGAGATATCAAGAATTTGTGCTTGAACCTTCCAGGTTTGAAATAGGCATTAGACACTCAAGCATAGCTGCATGTAAGGGCATGGAGGTCAGGAAAGAGACCAGAGTAAAGACCTAAACTTCAGAGTCATCAGCAAATAGAAAGCTTCTAAACCGTAAGTTTGGAAAGATCACAAAATAAATGGCTATATAGCTAGAGAAGATACCCAAAGTCTGACCTTAAGACATTCTAGTTCACTACTAGAGCAGCCAGCAGAATATAGCTTAAAATAGTAGAGTATGATATTCTGGAAACCCAGTGAAGAAAATGATCCAAGGACTATGGCAGCATTAATTATTGACCTTGGTTCTTTATCACTCTTTGTATTATTGCTATTTCCCCATGACCTCACAACTTTGCCCTTTAGAGATAAGTATGGACACTAGCCCTTTGACTTCAGGCTCAACGACGTGATTTTCTGTTACCTGGTGAGTTCCAGTTCATCATCTGGACCTAAGGTACATCCTGTGTTTCTAGTTGCTCTCTGGCATTTTATCATGTAATAGAGAAAACATGCCCTAGTTAGTATGTTCACCCAAGAAAATTGAGAGACTTGTGGGGCAGACATAAGCCAGTTTGCTGACTACAAGGCAGTCCAGTGAAAGTCCACCTAGATCATACCCCCACCCCCACAACTGACCTACAGATAAAAATGAAGAAAATAAATAAACATCTTATGCTATTAGGTTTAAGGGTGATTTCTTCACATGGTTTGTTTGGTTTTGGTTTTTTGAGACAGGATTTCTCTGAAAATCCCTGGTTGTCCTGGAACTTGCTCCTGACCAGACTGTCCTTAAACTCAGAGATCCGCTTGCCTCCACCTCCCGAGTGTTGGACTAAAGGTGTGCACCACCATCTGACTGGTGATTTCTTCTGGAGCATTATCATGGTAATAGCTGACTAAGTAGAAGAGTAACAAGGGAGTGGAAAAGCTGTGTCAGATATGCCTAGGTGGGGGATAGAGAAGACCAACGCTGAGAACTGCCACAGCATATACCTACATAAAGGATAAGGAGGGCTCTAGAGAGCATTTTGAAGGAAACACAAGCAATACCAGATAGCAAAAGAGCAAACAAATAATAGATACAATTTTTCAATGAATTTTGGCACAAAGGGAAGGAAAGTGTTATAATAACAAAAAGGAGAGATGCCAAGACAGGGCTTTTCTTTTATGGATATGTTTACTTTGTAATTTTGTTTTATACTTTATGTTTTTATTAACATATATATCCTATTTGTGTTATTTTGCATAGAATGATATTCAATATATTTTTAGCTCTCCCATTAAATCAGTTGAAGTCTTGCAATTCATGCACTTAGGATATCATATTTTCCTCTATTCTCTTTTTGGTAAGGTTTACTGATCTATGAATTCATATAAATACGAATCACCCATATAAAGTATATATATATATATATTTTGGAGCCCAAGGATGGTGGCACATTAACTTAGCACTCAAGAAGCAGAGGCAGGTGAATGTCTGTGAGTTCAAAGCTAGCCTGGTCTACATGGCTAATTCCAGGCTTAGCCATAGCTACATAACTGAAACCCTGTCTCAAAGATAAATAAAGTATATATGCTTTAGGCTGGAGGGATACTGTACAAACATCAGGATAGGAGTTCAGATCTTCAGAACCCAGGTAAAAACTGAGTGGATGTAGTGGCCCGTCTTTCAGAGCTTGGAACGTGGAGATGGGGGGATGTGGAAAGTTAGTTAAACTAGCCATTTTGGGTAGCTCTGGGTTCAATTGAGTCAAGGCTCTTTCTCAACCAATAAGACAGAGAACAATGGAGGAAGACTCCAAAAGTCAACTTCAGCCTCTCACACATCCATCTGCACACTTATGAATTTGTGCACACCATCACAGCTCCACACATGCCTACAAATAAAATGCATGCTTTTGAAGAGTTTAGCACATTCAGAGTTGTGCGACCATTGCTGCCATCAATAATAAAACCTTTTCAGCACACCAAGAAGAAAATGCACGCCAATTTCAAGCATTCATTAGAGGTTTTGAAGATGGAAAAAATTGAATGTGCCTTTGTGGCAATAAGAACTGTGGAGAAATGTGGAGGAAATTCATAATGTAGGAGTAATGGGGGAAGTCATAAGGCTAGTATGTCCTTGGTAGCACTGTACTACTAATGGCCATTCCTTCCTAAAATGCAAGTTTGGATAACTCTACCACAAAAAAAGATGTGTGAGTAGCTGAGATGCCGGTAATGGGCACATGAAACGAATCGTAGAACGACCTTAGACACATCAGGTACAGCTACTTGGCCAGAGGCAGACATTAGGAATCAGTGCTGCACTCTTCCTCTTCTGTTATGAATATTTACTTATATTCTTCGTTTCCTTCCTTCTCTTATTACTGTGCCCTCTAGAAAGCATGCATAAGTAATGGGGACCTTAGTACAATAGTATTGAAGCTACAGGATGTCAAAAAAAAGACACGCTAAAATGCCCATTGAATGTGTTGTTGTGAAGTGTTGAGTTCATTTGCATCAGTGTTACTAGAACATCTGATAGCCTTGTAGCAAGTAACGCATGTACTGAATCAAGGTAATAGTCAGACAACTAATTCTTCTCTTTGAATACTTGACAAAAGAAGAGTGGGAAAAACTAAACAGACACACTCTCACAAGGAAAAGTGCGAACTTGCAGCCATCTCTGTCAGGAAACCTGAAACCTTATTCTAAAGAAGTAACTCTGAGGGGGAAAAAAAAAGCCAACCCAAAACCCCAAAAGTATATTTATAGGGGTAAGAAGTCAGAAGCCGTATAAGAAATAATCAGATACACATTATGTAATTTAAGAGATTTCCTAAGTTAGAAGTCAAAAAGTCCTTTCAGATAACAAATTGGAGAATATGTAAAGACGTGGTCAAGCATTTACAATAGAGTTCCAAATGGAAGGTTGCTCATCTCGAGGCATTGAAGGATAAGGGGAGGAGCAGGCTCTGGCTTCTCATCTTTGCCTGAGGCCTGGTTAATTCTCTTGCCTGTCTTGTGACTTCAGTAGATTAGCCGAGACTCACTTCTCCCGTCTACCTATGTCTACTAATTGCTGAGTTATGAAGATTTGTGAGAGCTAATAGAGAAAAAGGCAGAGCTTACAGATTGTACTTCTCTTTTCTGTGCCCCCATTAATAAAAAATAGAATACAAAAAACAATGCATACAGTTTTATAACTATGTAAACTATTTTAATTGATTGTTACTCTTTCTTAGTATACAATTCATGCCCTTTGTTCATATTTAAAAGAACAAAAGGAAGAATCAATAGTTGTGAAAAAGAAATTCGACAGTGCGTAACACTGAATTAAACCTAAAAATCCTAAACTTAGTTGATTTGAAAACGTCAGGATCAAACGTCAGAGCAGACGATGACCTGTAAGGCTAAATGCACTGTGCACCCTAAAATTCATATGTGGAGCCCTCGCCTTGTTTATAGACAAGGTCTTTGCAAGAAGCATTTGTAGCCCAGCTACAAAGGACAGTGTGGTGTCTTGTCGGGCAACTCATAGAGACCATACCCACAGGCAGCTGTTGGTCAAATATAAACTAGTCAACAGAGGAGGGTGGCTAACAAGGGACTAAAGGCAGACACACTTACTGGCAGAGGTGATAAGACAGGAAATAAGCTTACTGACAGGTGTGGGGAGGGGCGGGAGGTCCACAATGGTCAAAGTCTGTGGCCCTGGCTGTACTAGTTGCATTCACTCTTTCCAAATAATCCTTTCCATCATTGTGCTAGAGTCCAGCATGACGATTAGCAGGAGGATTCCTGTCTAGGTGATTTGCTGAACAGCAAACTCACCTGAGGTTCAGTGATGACAGCCTGGACAAGGGACACTTCAGTGCCAGTCAGGAGATTCCGAGCAGGGAGCTGGAGTGTTCTCCACATGCTCCTTTGACATACTGCTTACAGGGAGGGAGGTCTCGTTTGGTTAGGTCGTGTAAACACTGACATCCCTAACTGACCCTTGTTCCTTGTGAGACCAGCATTTCACAGAACAGCTGACACATCCCACGAGGAGGAAGCAGATTCTCTAAGCAGGTGGTCACAGTTGTAGGTCCCAAAGGCCATTAGATAGTACGGATCAGGACGCTCAGTCTGGGCCTGCATAGCCCTCTTCCATTGCTCCCTTAGTTTGACTGGAGCCTTGTGTACACCGTGTCTGGAGTCCTACTATTTGTGAGCTCACAGGAAAGAGGGCGGGGCCTAGTGTGAGACTAGTGCTCTGAGGGGAAGACCCATAAGAGGGGGTGCCCCCAGTCTGCATCCCCTGCCCTCTTGCCATATCCTGTGAACACACACAGAAGAAGATGATCTTCTGTAAGCCAAGACCAAAGTCCTCACCAGAATCTGACTACGCTGTAACATTGACCCTAGATGGGCTATAATTTCAATACCAGAAAACTGAGGCAGGACAATTGTAATTTGGAATTACAGTAGATTTTGTCTAAAGCAAACACAACACCAAAAACCTAAAAATGAAAATGAAAACTTGATTTTAGGCTTCTAGAACAATGAGGAAATAAATATGCAGTGTAAACCCACAGTCAATGGCATGTTGCTCCAGTTACATAAGCAGGACTACAGGTTAAAAAAAAAAAAAGCACAGGTTCTCAGTTATATTTACATTCTCCATGAAAATGAGAAAAAATGAGATGAGAAACATACCCTAAGACCCAATAAAAATCCATTATTGCAGGATCAGTATGTTTTCAATGACATTGCATTTATAATCTAAAAAATGTCTATGCTGTGAAAAATTATTTCAGGCTTGATTGATCTCTTTAATCTCTGAACTTTGTATCCAATGGCCTCAGCAACACCTCCACCTGTGCTGTCTGTAGGCCATGCAAATTTACTAAATCTACAGCTGACATTTTCTTCTTCCTCAGATCCACTTTTATCCTAGTCTCTTTCATCTAATTATTAGTTTTTAACTTTTGAGGAACTTTTAAATAGCTCTCTCTCTCTCTCTCTCTCTCTCTCTCTCTCTC
>JAQHUG010000072.1:4840260-4861881 GCA_028555095.1 Dicrostonyx torquatus | reverse complement strand
CCATTTCTATTAATCTGTGTATCATCACAAGGTTGTGGTCTACCAGTAAGATAAGGTCTGGTGGGCATCTTTCTCCTTCAGCAGCTATATATCATCGCTTTGACTCTGCCTACTCTCTCTCTCTCTATATCTCTGGATTTCCTGCCTGGCTTTACTCTGCTAAGCCATTGGCTGAAATAGTTTTATTCATCAACCAATAAAAGCAAAACATATGCAGAAGGGCATCCCACATCACCTCCACTTTTCTGTCTAAATAAAAAAGGTTTTAACTTTAACATACTAAAATTACATATACAAAATAATTATCAACCAAGAATTATAGTTACAATATTTAGTCCATTTACATTTGGTGAATTAAGGAAAATACTATCATATCTTTGTGAGTCTAAAGTTTTATACCTAATTTATCCTTTATCATAACTAAGGAAACTATAACTATTTAGCCTTCAACTCCATTAGAGAACCCGAAAGGATATAATAATATCTAAGTAAACAGGAAGTGCTTTATAAAAACTTCCAAAACTATGGAATTGACAGAGACATCTTGCTGCCTGGACAGCCACCCAAAATTCTTCTGTAACATTGGGGATCCATCTTCAGCCTTCAGACACATAGTATCCAGCAGACTTTTCCATGAAGCAGGAAATTTGAAGATTTCTTCTTCCTTGTAATGGCAAAGTTCATCAGTTGCTTTCTTCTGTGACCTGCAGAATGTCTGGAAGATTCTTTCCTTAAGCAGGAACCCTGAAGGACTGTCTAATCTTCTTTAGGCAAGTTTAGCAGTCTTTTTTCTGTGGGTCCTACATGCCCAGTTCATACAGCATACCATTAAGAGTCCAGGTAAGAGCAGTTTCCTGCCCAAATGGCTAGGCTTGTCACATTGAAGGTAAATTCCATAATGAGTTTCTTCAAGGCCCATCAACCTCTCTTGAAGTAATTGGTGTTGCCAGAAGCAGACATGTCTCACTGTTGAGAAAAATCTAAGTTCTTAAGACATTTTAAATTTCATATTCTGTAGGTCTCTGAAAGGTTTGAAGGATACCTATCCATCTGAACTATATCTCTATACAACTAGAAAAATCTAACTAACATGACTACAGTTTGACTATTATATGACTATCTATTAATCTGTATTTTTAAGCTATACATTACATTTTTAAGTGAGCTTCACAAACACAATACCTTAAACAAGAATAGAAATACATATATACAGCATAAGAAAATAATTTGTTTCAATAGAGCAAGATCCATACCAATGCAAAGTATTTATCTGTATATCATATTCCCTTTTAAATGAAAACAAACACTTATAAATAATAATTTTGGAAATTTGGGTATTGTTCTCTCCAAACTGCTTCCTGTTGTTTGTTGGGCAAAATACTTTTAGAGTTCATGGAGACCTTTCAGGGGATCTTGCTCCATTAAACCGCATTATCCTTGAAAGAAGACACTGATTTTCTTCTTCTATGGAAACAAAAGCAGAACCTCTTTTCCAAAGTAACATATCCTTAGACTCAAATTTTGAAGTCAAGATAGCTTTAAAATATATATGTTGGTTTAGCTGAGCAGCTCCCAGAATCAAATGTATCTTTGCAGTTTAAACATTAAAAGAAAACCCACAATAGTATATATAATCCAGACTATGCATATTTCATCTTTATGTGGCTTATTTTTAAAATCTATGACTGTCTGTATTCTTTTATAATATTTTACTGTCTCTTTAAAGACTTTGCTTTATATTTTTTAACTATCTATACTCTTTTTCTTCTCTCTCACAAGTCTATGTACATTTATCCAACACTGTGACATATTTTTTTTAGATCTGAATTTGTCTTTGTTGCATATCTGTAATCATTTTCTGACCAGCAGCACTTTTTAAAAAAAAAAATGCTAAGTGGGCATGGCTAGGACTAGCTTCACAACACTGCCTGTTTGTTGTACCTAGTCCAAGATGGTGGAGCCATGCTCACTGTCCCAGTTCCAGGGACCCAGGGGGGTCTATGTCACCATTAAGCAATTTGTAACATGCTGCTCACAGACCCCATTTAAGTGTAGGACCTCCTGAAAGAGCCAGTGTTCATTCTGCCACTATGAACCAGGAAGCAGTATCTTAAAGAAGCTGTGCGATATTTTGCCACTAATATTTTGCTTCTCTTAGAGGAGCTGTGCCTCTGCTCACTGCCAACAAACAGAGCCTATTTGAAAATATGCTACTACCAAGAAGCCGTGCTTTTTTTTTTGTTTTTGTTTTTGAGACAGGGTTTCTCTGTAGCTTTTTTTGGAGCCTGTCCTTGAACTAGTTCTTGTAGACAAGGCTGGCCTTGAACTCACAGAAATCCACCTGTCTCTGTCTCCCAAGTGCTGGGATTAAAGGCCTGTGGCACCACTGCACGGCTTTTTTTTTTTTTTTTCTGAGACAGGGTTTCTTTGGAGCCTGTCCTTGAACTAGTTCTTGTAGATGAGGCTGGCCTCTAACTCACAGAGATCCGCCTGTCTCTGCCTCCCGAGTGCTGGGATTAAAGGCGTGTGCCACCACCGCCTGCAAGAAGCCGTGCTTAACTCTATTCTTTTGTGTCTAGAATTCCTTCCTAAACTCTCACAAGTTTTATGTGGATATAGTCATCCCCATTTGTAAGTAGAGACTGTTCTTTTGTTTTCTGGCCACTCAGACCCTAGTAATCACACAGAAATTATATTGATTATAGCACTACTTAGTCAATGGCTCAAGTGTATTTCTAGCTAGCTCTTATATCTTAAATTAACCCATTTCTATTCTTAAATTAACCCATTTCTATTAATCTGTATGTCACCACAAGGATGTGGCCTACTGGTAAGGTAAGGTTCTGGCAGGTGTCTTTCTCCTTTAGCAGCTATATGGCATCTCTCTGACTCCACCTACTTTCTTTATATATCTCTGTTCAGATTTCCTGCCTGGCTTTATTCTGCTAAGCCATTGGCCGAAATAGCTTTAGTTGTCAACCAATAAAAGCAACACATATATAGAAAGGCATCCCACATCATTTATCCCCCAAATTCCTGCCCCCAGTGCAGTTTCCTTCAGCCTCCATGAGGTTTGGCTGGGGCTACCCACCTTTCTGAGGCCTGAACCCCAAAGGCACAACATTCCTTTTCTTTCTTTTTAAAAAACGTCTCTTCTTTTAGATGCGAACTAGAACCCACATATATTTTTTGACACTTTGGTCTTCTTTCTAAAGCTTGGCTCCTAGCCCTGGGGCTATTTGTTCATTCATCTTGTTTCCATGCCTGCTTAAATGGCACAGCTTTTCCCCTTCTTTCTTCTGTTCTCTTCAAGCAGTTGCTGAGATTTACAGCTTGCCTGCCCTGGAGGGTTTTCATTTAAACTCTGATAAAATTGTCCTTGAGCCTCTGTTTGAGTCAATTCTTAAATTCTTTTATTAGTGAGACTAAGATCCCCAAGAGGAGACTCTGATTTCCCTGGTATCAACTGCATATTTATGTGCGACTGTGGCAAGGGTTTTCTAAGAATTGCCATTTGTAATGTCCTAAAGCTATTTTGCTACCTCTGAACAACAGAGAGTTTCTTTCAACTGCTTTTGGCCCTTATTGTCATAGCAAGACCACTGTTATGTATGTACAGTAAAATCCATGCTCTTCCCACCACAGCCCCTACTTCCTCCACTGTTTCTGAGAGCATAGCTTTCTTGTGGTTGCTTAATATTCCCTGCTAGCACCAAAGCTTCTTTTATGGAGTTCAAGGGGGCTTTGTACGGCAAGTTATCCTATTATTAAACCAGACTGACTTAAAAAAATTCAGGTCTTGAATTTGGATGGAGTAACAAGAAAGAGAGGTGTCTTAGTGAGGCCCTCTGTTGCTGTGACAGACACTTGTGTAGTAAGAGGTGCAGGCTGTGTTCCCAGTGCCTGAGAGGAGCATGGCCCTTTTGTTCTGTCCCGCCCGGCTCCTGGCCGCTGGGCTAGCTTATACCCGAAATAACCACACAGAAATTGTATTAATTAAAATACTGCCTGGCCCATTAGTTTTAACCTCTTACACATATTAGTTTAACCCATATTTAGTAATCTGTGTATCACCATGTGGTCGTGGCTTACCAGGAAGATTCTAATCAAAGTCCATCTTGGGCTGGAGAAACATGGCACCTGCTCCAGTGCCTTCTCTCTCACTACCTTCTGTTCTGTCTACTCCGCCCACCTAAGGGCTGCCCTATCAAAAGGCCGAGGCAGTTTCTTTATTCAACCAATGAAAGCAACAGAAAAACAGAAGAACCCTCCTACACTATTTCCCCTTTTTCTATTTAAACAAAAAAGAAAAGCTTTCATTTTAATATAGTAAAATTACATATAACAAAACAGTTATCAAGCAAGAATTACAGTTACCATAATTATATCTATTTTATCTTTTATCATAACTAAGGAAAACTATATAACTATAACTCACCTGTGGAGGAAAGAGTTTTTTCTGGCTCACAACTCGCAGGTCACACTCCGTTGCTGAGGGAAGTCAGGATAGAACTCAAGGCTGGACTCCTCCAGGAACTGAAGCAAAGCCCACAGGGGAACTCTGCTTACTGGCTTGCCTCTCATGGCTTGCTCAGCCAACTTTCATATACAATTCAGGACCTGCTGCCCATCTTGGGATAGGCCTTCCTACATTAATCATAAATCATGAAAATGCATTATAGATTTGCCCACAGGCAATTGGAAACATTTCCTCAGTTGAGGCTCCTCTTCCAAGACAAATCTACTTTATGTCAAGTTGACAAACAAACAAACAAACAAAAACAAAAAACTAACCAGCTCAGGAGGATGGAGGAGAGGAGGAGAGGGGAAGGGAAAAGTATAATGGTCTGTCCTGTCCCTTTAAGAGACAAGCTCCTTCCCTCCGCTGAGGCAAGCAGATCTTCCTTCTGCTTCTAGCCTGCAGTCCTTCCTTTCTGTCTCTCTCCTGAAGAGGCAGCTTCTGACTCTCTTCCTTCCCCCCAACTTCTCCCCTCCCCCTCCCCCTCTTTCTCTCTCTTTGTCTCTCTCTCTGCCTCTTTCTGCTCTTCCCCCATCTCCCTTCCCCCTTTTCTCTTCTGTTCTATAACACACTAAATAAATATCCAACCTCACTCTGTACAGCATGCCTAATAGGTCTCTGTCTCTCACCTGCTGCTCAGATCCCTGCCTGGAACCGGCTGCCTTCGTGGCCCTCTGTGGTCTCTTGTGGCTTGCTGCCCACTGCCATTACTCAAGACTTGCAGTGTTTTACCATAACAAAAAGGAGAGAAGAGAGGAAGGGAAGCAAGAGAAGGGGAGGAGGGAAGAAAGAAGAGAAGAGGAGACAAGGGGATGGAAGAGAGGTATTCCAGCTCTTCTTTGGGAAGATGTTACTGGTGTCAATTCCTCTTTCTCAGAACAAGGCGAAATTTCTTTCAATGATCTTTGGCCCTTATTGTCATAATGAGGGCACCGTATTTACATACACCATATGTAAATCTGGTGCTTTACAGCTGATGGTGCCTTTTCGTACTTGATAATTACAAACATCCTGAGAGCTTCATCTAAGAGCTATCCTCAGTCTGCATGTAAAGGTCAGTCCGAGGAAGGACATCTGACTTATTCAAGCTGCTGTAGATCATAGCCAAATGCTCTAGTTCCAAAGGTTGTACTCTGTACAACAGAAACATGGTGTCTTCCTTCTTTGAGCCATATGTGTCTATGAAATGCCATTTTGATCTCTGATAACAGCTCATATCCATCCCCACTCTTCCTTTGCCAATATCACACCACATGGGGCAGTTAAATTTTGTTTCTGATTATCCCAATGAACGGGAAACATGAATGACTTTGGGGCAGGAAGGAAGAGGGGTAAGGATAATTCCCCACCTCTCTCAATTTCTTTTGGCATCACAGTCAATGACCTCTGTGACTCTCATTTCTGCCAGACTGATAAAGACCCCTGTGTCCCTGACATGGTAAAGATTCTGGGCTTTGGCATTATGACTTCTGCCTTAGGAGAGGTCAATGGCTGCCTGATTTCCTAGTCTCTGGGGTGCCTCATTATTCCTTGCTTGTTTTCTCTGCCGTGCACAATTCCCTGCATTAGCTGAAAGGTTTAGAGTGGCTTTTCTTTTTCCTGAATGTAGGCAAACTGATAAAAGTTACAAGCTAAATTGAGCCTCTTAAGAATAAAACAGCAACTAAACTGCTCAAAGGAAGATTAATACTTTGGTGCAGAGGGGGGGGAGACATGGTCACTGGAATTTGTCAAACGTGTAATGGGTGCATACTTTGGTGGTTGACTTTAGAGAAACCACTTCAAAAATGTCATTTGCCACATTAATATTTGTAATTTTCCAAAACAAAACTAAACCTCATATTTCTGTCTCCTCACACGCATGTTGGCAGCAGTACTGTATTTTTTTTTTTTTCCTTTTTCGAGACAGGGTTTCTCTGTGGCTTTGGAGCCTGCACTGACTGGAACTAGCTCTTGTAGACCAGGCTGGTCTCGAACTCACAAAGATCCGCCTGCCTCTGCCTCCCGAGTGCTGGGATTAAAGGCATGCACCACCACCGCCCAGCTGCAGTACTGTATTCTTAAGCACAATAAGCAATTATCATTAAGGGCATAAAGCCAAGCTATATTTCTTTTTTTGAGATGTCATCTCTGCCTCAGTTTTTCTCTCTGACACTACCTTTCTATCCCTTTGAAGTCATCCACGGGTTTTAGAATTCATCTGAACTACCTGGAGGTCTTTTAATTCTCAGTGTGTAGGGAGATCATATCCAGCTTCTCTTGCAATAGATCTAGGAAAAAGAGGAAGACTTTGTAATTAATTCCACAAATAGACTTATAGATTAAATGGGATCTACTGAAATCCAAGTATGTGTATCTTCGTGGGTACAGACAGTTATGTGAAAATGCAGAAATGTCTGTCAAGATAATCTTGAAGAAATTGCTGGCCAACTAACACCACCAAATACCAAGACTTTTTCCACAGATGTGATAATGAAAACAGTGTGGTACTGGGACAAGAGCAGATGAAGAAAATTGATGGTAGGTAAGTATTAGTTATGGTTTCTATGGCTGTGAAGATACAGCCTGACCACAGCAACTCTTAGAAAGGAAATCATTTAACTGATGTGGCAGTTCACACTTTCAGAAATCTTAGTTCATGATCACGATGGTGGTACATGGCAGCATGTAGGCAGACACAGTGATGGCTACATCTTAATCCAAAGACAACATCAAGTGGTCTGAGACACTGGGCAGCATCATGAGCATATATGAGACCTCAATGCCCATCTCTACAGTGACACACTTCCTCCAACAAGACCACACCTACTCCAACAAGACCACACCTACTCCAACAAGGCCACACCCACTCCATCAAGACCACACCTACTCCAACAAGATCACACCTCCTACTAGTGCCATTCACTTTGGAGGCCATTTTCTTTTAAACCACCACAGTGGGGAATATCATCTTAGAGTTCTGAACTTCATCAAAATTAAGAATTGTGTTCACGGTGGGAGAAATTATTTAGTGGCAAAAGCACTTGTCTTGTAATCCTGGTGGCTAGACCTGATCCATGGAACCCACAGTGGCAAAAGAGAGCCTGAGTTTAACCACCAGAACCCATTGTGGAAAGCATGATCCAACTCCAGAGAGCTGCCTTCTCACCTCCACTAATTAACAGTGAGCATGTATCCCCCATACACTATCAAAAGTAAATAAAATAAATATAATTCATTTTAAAATAACTGTTCATTTAAAATAACATCAAGGGAGAAAATGTAAGATATGGGATATGAGAAATGTATGAGTAAATTTTTCTAAATTTAGGCCATATAGGTAACAATACCTCAATTATTACTGAAATCAATAGAAATAATGGGCAAGGGACTATAATAAGCCACTTTACAAAAGACAAAAGTCAAAATGGCCAATAAATGAAAAGGTCCCCAATATCAGTCGTTACCTAGGAATACAAATCAAAACCACAAAGACTGTTTAACTGTATTTTCTTCCAAATGCCTGATAAAAAATAGGCCCAGTATAGTGACACACTCCTTTAATCCCAGGACTTTGAAGGAAGAGGTAGGCAGACATGTTTCTGTGAACTTGAGGCCAGTCTGGTTTCTTTGGAGAGTTTTTCAGTGAGACCCTCTCCCAAGAAAACAAAACAAAACAAAACGCCAAACAAACAAAAATAGAAATAAACCTATCCCACCCATTATCAATAAGGACTTGAAGAGAACGAAGCAAGAATTGATTGTTGATAAGTAGAAAAATTTAAAATATTTGTTTAGTATCATTAACTGAAGCTTCAGGTATGCATATCTTAAGGCCAGAAATTTTAGTGAGTATATATCAACAGTAATGCATATCTACATCAGCTTAAGCAGATATAGAAGGCTAGTTACAGCAGTACGTCTGTAATAGTCAAAAAGACGGAAACAATCCAACACCCATTAAATGCAACAAACTGGAATGCAGTATAGCAATGGGAGCAAGCCAAGTAACTGTTGTCACATATGCTGGTACAGATACACTTCATAAGTGTGATAGTGAGAAAAATTATCCAGACATGATAATCCATATGTATAATTGATTCCATCTGAATAAAGTTCACAGACAAGAAGTCATCACAGGTAAAGAAGTCAGGAAGAGGGAATGACTCGGGGTGAAAAGACCTATGGGGTACCAGTCAGTGATGCTTCATTTATTGATTGACACGTGGGCACACAGATTTGCTCTGTTGGCACAATCTGCTGTGTAGCTATGACTTGTATACTTCTCTGCTAGCATATTTTATATTTCAATCAAAAGTTACTTGAAAAGCTTAATGAGAGAAGGTCTCAGAAATCTGCAGAGCTTTGGGATCTGAAATTTTACATCAAAGGGGAATGACGACTGGCTTACCTTGATAGGGAGGTAGCCAAACATATTTGGAAAGACAAATCCAAACAACACTGTGAAATTCTCTCAGTGCAGTGCCACGGACTTAAGAATCTATTCATCAAGCCATGGAGAGAGCTGATGAACCGATGGAGCAATACGACCAGATCCATGTTTATAGAAAAATCCTTACAGCAATAGGCTGGAATGGAGGAAGAGCAGACTTGGAAAGCTAATTAAAATACTGTCCAAGTTTGGAGGGGGAAAATGAAAATATGCTATGTCAAAACCAAAATACGTCTCCCACACCCACCCCGTCTGCCCCTTATCTAGCTCCGTCAGATAAATGAATACAGATCTGAGAACACTGGTTTCAGCAGGAGAGTTCCACGTCATTGCTGATGGCTTTCAGGCACAGAGCGATGTCCTGCAGCAACTGCTGTCAAACACTTTTTTTCTGGTGAGTACCTAGGTGCAAGCTCTTGTCATGCTTCAGCTCTCAAGGCACAGTCACGCATGGCGTCGCCTGTGAAATGATGAGAGAAAGATATGCTGCCTGATGAAAAGTCACAGGCGGAACCTGCACAGCAATCCAATGAGAAGAGACAGACAATGAGAACTGGGCAACAATTTTGTTGTTAGGAAGAAGGTATAAGGTGTATATTGGCTTGTTTATGGTTTTGAAAGTAACCAGAATGCCTCTCCAACTCACTGGGAATCACAAAGAACCAAGGTTTATGAACAAGGGGTATGGAGCAAGGATCTGGCAGAGACGAGAACACCTTCTCTCTGTGTTCTTTTTCTGAGGATTACTTCCGATGGTTTATGGGGTTTATGAGCTAAGAGTACACGGAGAAAAGAGCGACTGTAGCAAGCCTGGACTGCTGCGAGCCTTGGAAAGTCCTACTTGCAAGACTGGCCATTGATTGACATTTGGGAATTTCGATACCCCGAGTAGCAGCTCAGTGTGCCTAGACTCTTTGTACAAACAGTATGATTCATGCTTGTATTAATCAGTGTTCGTTGAAGAACCAATCAATAGGGTGTGGGTGTGAGGTGAGGGAAGGGAGAGTGCCAACGTGATTAGAATCTGGCAAGCTCAGAATCTGGAGGAGGATGGCCCAGCAGATGGGGGGCACAGGCAGAGCCAATGCTGAAGTTCAAGTTCAAAAGCCATGTGTTGCAGATTCCTTCCTAGTCAGAGTCCAGTCTTTAGAGTGTCTGGATTTGGATCGGATGAGTGATTGGATGAGACCTACTACCTACACTAGGGAGACAATCTGCTTCACTCCAAGTGCACCTAATTAAATATAGATGCCATCTAAAAACACCCTCACAGGGGCATCCAGAGTAATGTTTGACCAACTGCCTGGGCACTGTAGCCTAGCCATGAGTATAAAATCAACTACCACAGTGCTGAACACATTTTCCTCTGGGGAGTCTGGAATTTGGTATGCAGCAGACAGAGACTATGTATTTATTTAGCTAGCCTTCAGTGAAAACCCTTGGCGTGGAACCTCTACCCAGTGCTTGACTTGTCGATAACCCTCACAAGTATTGTCCCAGCTTCTTTCTGGGGACATTCAACACATCCTGTGTGCTTCTGCTGGGAAAAGACCCTGGGAAAGCTTGCATGGTCATCCCATGGGATTTTGGCCTTTGCTGGGTCTGCTTCTTATCTTTCTGCTCCAATGAATCAGAGTTGAGACTGTGACTGGGTAGTGAGTTCCATGAGTTCCAGTGACTCTGGGGGTAGTCTTGGGACACCAAATATCAGCTGTGACAAGAGTCCATCTTAGGCCTCCACTCCACTGAAACAGGTCAAAAGGCATAACAAAAGCCAACCATGTGTTGAACACCATAAGACCAGCCCTAAAGGAACTGGTGGGAAGGGAATACTGGAAATATGAGGTATCACATAAATTCTAAGTGATAATGATCAGACAAATTGTAATTTTCTATTAATCCCAAAAGATATTTCCACAGAAAACAAGTTTAATTATTTATGTACATCCAGCAAGAATGGTCATGAACCATTCTGATAGACATAGATAGAATCTTTTTACTGTTAAAGATAAGTATAGGGACCCTTTATATGAAGGAAAAATGTTTGGGAACTATTGAATGGAATTTATAGCCCAATAGATTTTGAAATTGGTTTATTTGAATTATAAGGAAATATTTCATGTATAATGCTCTTTGAGTTTTGCTTAATAGGCATACTAATTAACTTCTCAAACTCAATAAAATGTAGGAAATTTACCTATGTTCAGCACTTGACAAATAAATCATGATAATTACGTATTCACGTAGCCAATAATAGTTCTTTTAAATTAGGCTGAGCAGTGAGGCTGTCTTAAGATAATTATTATTAAATAAAGTGCTTGTATAACATGATTCCTGCTGGCCAGGAACTTTGAGACTCCATGGTGATTCAGAAAGAGGAGCTGGCCAAGTCTTTGTGCAAACATTCTTCCATGTCCAGCAGTAGAAGGATGAACATCTCCAGTGCCCTCTAACATAGCTAGCTATGGATACGTAGGCTCTAAGGATGTTGGGGAGATCAACGTGGGTTTTGTTTGTTTGATTGATTTTGCTTTGTTTTCAGGGCACCTTTTGTTCCTCTGTTGCTCTTCACAGAAAAAAAAGGCAAAATCTATCAAAGAGAAGCACAATATACTGAAGTCCTAGGAAACTCACAGCAGATGAACTGCTAGAAGCCCGTGGCCAGGAAATGACAAGTCCATACATTAAGCAGATATCATCTGACTTTGGTATCACAAATAAGGCTAGTGTGGGGGCTAGATTTAATTGTCAACCTGACTGTGGTAGTTTGAATGTAATTTGCTCTCATGAGTACATTGGGAGTGACATTATTAGGAAGCATGGCCTTGTGGTGTAGGTGTGGCATTGTTGGAGGAAGTGTGTCACTGTAGGGGTGGGCTTTGAGGTCTCATATATGCTCAAAGCACATCCAGTGTCTCAGACCCTTTCCTGTAGCTATGGGCCAAGATGTAGAACTCAGCTCCTACTCCAGCATCATGACAGCATGCCACCGTGTCAAACTGTGATGATAATGGACTAAAACTCTGAAAATATAAACCTCTGCAATTAAATGTTTTTCTTTTATAAGAGTTACCATGGTCATGGTGTCTCTTCACAGCAATATAACTAAGACACTGACATAGCCTAAAAATCACCTGAGAAGGCAGTCTTTTAAAAAAAAAATTCATCTATTTATTTTACATCCTGGCTGGAACCTTTCCCCCATGCTTCCCTCCCAGTCCCTCTCCCCCATTCTCCCCACTCCCAGTCCCCTTCTTTTCTGGAGAAGAGAGTCTTAATGATGGATTATCTACCTTGAGCTAGCTTGTGGGGCAGGTCTGTGGGAGACTGTCTTACATTAATTAACGTGGGAAGACCCAACCCATTCTGGGCAGCACCATCCTCTAGGTGGGAGACCTGAATTGTAAAAAAGTAAAATCAAGAGGAGTGCAAGTGGGCATTTATGCGTTCGTTTTTGTCTGTCCTCAGCTGTGAGTGTGATGCGACTAGCTGTTTTAAGTTCCCGCGTGGACTTCCCACAACAGTGAACCATAACTTGGAACTGTAACCTCAGGAAGCCCCTCTATCCCCTAAGCTGCTTTTTGTCAGGGGATTTAATCACACCAACAGAAGTGATGCTTGGAAAGCTTACATTCAATTATTTGACATTTAAAAACTAAAGCAATGGTTCTTGCAGTGCCATCTCAGGGACAAGAAGAGTCCACTGTGTCACCAGGAGCTTGGTAAGAATATAGATTCTGGGCTGCCAGTGGGCTCCAAGGGTAAAGGTCCACTCGGGTAAGCCTGGAGACCTGAGTTCAAATTCCCAGGATTCACACAGAGGCAGAAAGAGAGAACAAAACTTTTTGTTTTGGCTTCCAAATGCACAGTATGGCATGCTCATGTCAATACACACATACATCACAGGGACACACACACACACACACACAGAGAGAGGGGGGTATATGGAGAAACTGGAACTTTTGTCGTTGCTGATGTGATTGGAAAATATTGCAGTTACAAAAGAGAGGCTACTGTGGTTTCTAAAAAACTAGACAGAATTATCACATAGTTCAGCAATTCTTTTAGATATCCCTTCAAAAGAAATGAAAGCTGGGACTTCATAGAAACTTGTACACTAATGCTTATAATGGTGATGTTTGTAAGGGCTGAAGTAGGTACGTAGGCTGAAGTAGGTACAGGAGAGCAAATAAACAAAAGAGAATATTGCTCAGCTTTAAAAAGGAAGGAGCCAGGCATGGTGGCACACCTTTAATCTCAGCACTTGAGAGGCAGTGGTGGGCGGGCTCTGTGATGTAGAGGCCAGCCTAGTCTACATAATGAGTTTTATGACAGTCAGGCCCATTTTCTTTTCAAAAAAGAAAAAGAAAAGGAAGTAAATTCTGATACATGGTATAACATGGGAGAAAGTTGAATATGTTTTGCTAAGTGAAATAAGGCAGAAAGGAAAGGATAAATATTGTAATTCTACTTATACAAGGCCACTAGTATAGGGATATTCATGGAGACAGAAGGTTGAGTAGAGGCTCTCAGAGACTGGTGATGGGGACAAGAGAGGATTAGGAAATTATACTTTGATAGCATGATTCTTATATGTGGGCTGGTAAAAAGCTCTGGAAATCAACACTGGTTTGCATAATATCATGATCGTTCTCAATGCCACCAAGTTGTAGCCTAAAATGTTTGAAAAACTTTATGTTATCTATTTTACCACATTTGAGAAAACTGAGCTTAACAACTTGATACTACTGTCATTTTTCATTTAGGGCGTTGCTGTTAGTAGGTTGCCCATGCTGCAGTGGGTGATTCCCATATGCTCGTGCTCAGATGTGCAGCCCTAACTGGCCTCAGTGGGTCATTAAGAAAAAGAAAAAGGCCGGGTGGTGCACACCTTTAATCCCAGTACTCAGGAGGCAGAGGCAGGCGGATCTCTGTGAGTTTATGGCCAGTCTGGTCTACAAAGTGAGTTCCAGGACAGTCAGGGCTACACAGAGAAACCCTGTCTTGAAAAAAACAAGCAAACAACAAACAAAATAAATAAAAATAAATAAAATAAAAATAATTAAAGGAGATGATTTAGATGGGAGACCTGTTGAGAGGGTCTTAGGTAGATGTGACGAAAATACATTGTATCTATATGCAATTCTCGAAAAGTAATTAAAATTTTATATTAAAGATTGGTGTTACCTATGTGACCTAAGTATGTATTTCCAATTGAGGACCCCTTAACCAATTTGCTTTGAAGAAGGCAAGCTGTGGCCATGGTTGTAATTGGCAATGCAATAATCCAAACAACTCCCCAGTGGCCTGGTTGATAAGGATTATCTTCTACACAGTAACAGTAGACAGTTATTACCTGGGGGTGGGGGAGGGAGGATTTAGCAATAGGGATAACTGGATACTGTAGCAGTGGCCTTGTGCAATGTCTGCAATTTCTCATCTAATTTTGAGATTGAGCCATCAAGAGGACTACATTAGTTTCTCTAGTGTGCCGTAGGGAGCACCACAGACTGTCTTGTAGAACCATGTTCCTTCTGAAGGCAACAGAAAGGCTGTTTTCCCTTCCCTAGCTTCTGGTAGTTAACTGTCCTTTGGAATTCTTTGGCTGTTAGCGGCTTTAATTTTCTATTTTGCCTACTCTCTTTCCTTTGGATATATCTGCCTGTGTTACTGTTTACCCTATTTCTAAGTAAGGAATTATTGATAGCTGCTGAGTCCTGGGAGATTCACTTTTTCCCCTAGTTTTTCAAGACAGGGCTTCTTGGTGTAGCCCTGGCCATCCTGGAACTCACTCTGTAGGCCAGGCTGGACTCAAACTCAGAAATTCACCTGCCTCTGCCTTCTGAGTGCTAGGATTAAAGGTGTGCGCCACCACTGCCTGATGGGAATGACTTTTTTTTTTTTTTTTGGTTTTTCGAGACAGGATTTCTCTGCAGCTTTGGAGTCAGTCCTGGAACTAGCTCTTGTAGACCAGGCTTGCCTCGAACTCACAGAGATCCACCTGCCTCTGCCTCCCGAGTGCTGGGATTAAAGGCGTGCGCCACCACCGCCCGGCATGGGAATGACTTTTTTTTAGAGTGTGACCCTTAGTAAATTGACCAATCTCTGGTAGATGGCCTCAAAGCCCTGAGTATATCAGCACAAACTGTTACTTAACAACAAGAACAACAACGAAGGAGCACATGAAGTTGGGACTGTGGATCTGGGAGGAGTGGGGAAGATAGGATCAAAATATATTGCATGAAATACTCAGAGAATTAATAAAATGTTTCATTTAAAAATTTCCCCTCTTCATAAGAACACTAGTTACATTGGATTAGTGCCTGAACCAATGGTCCCATTTTTGCTTCATTAACTCTGGAAAAACCCATTTCTAAGCCATGTCATATTCTGAACTATTGGATATATCTTTTGTAGAAAGACACAGCAAGGACAATTTCCGCACCTATTTAGAAGTCTCTGCAGGTTGATGAATAGAAAGACACCCGAGGGCCAAAGGAACAGCTTCCCCATTGGCAGGTGGCTAAAATACCATCTCTGAATATGGAGAAGCTGTTTCAATAACTAAATGCCATTCCATGGATTTACCAGCCTTCTCCAGCAATGCTACTCTCCATATGTGATTATAATGGTTTTGTCCTCAGAGTGAACACGCATCAACATATATAACTCCTATACAAGCCAAATAAATGTCTTTGGTCCTGGAAGTCAGATATACCACTGATGGGAAATCTGCCTCAGCATCGTGGGACCAAAGTTCATAGGCTGTTTTCAGATCTCTGCATGACAAACAAAATCTGTATTTCCAAAGTGGCAATAACCTCAGCGGAAATGCCACCCTTTAGCAAATGTTCGGAAGCAAAGGCGTGTGTTTCTGGAATACATTGAGGCCGTGCTCTGGCACCTCTTACCTTTCGGAAATTTAGTACCCACTCCTCTCCCGCAGTTCTCTCAGTTGTCTGCAATGTTTCTTTCTAAATTGCACTTTAGCAGTATTGCCCTCCAGGCAGCATCCATAGATTTTTTTTAAGACCAGAAAGCAGAGGGCCAAATGATCTACTAAGAATAGCTACATTCCCGGGTCAATTAAATCCAACGTGACATCCTTAGTGCATGTGTAACGCGATAATAATAATGGTCTACTTCTTAGGGTTGTGGTGAGGAATAACAAATTAGTGACTGTAAAGGGCTCTGAAAATAGAAAGGGCTCAATAAGAGCTTGTAATTATTAATGGTAATCATTCGCAACTGACCTAGAAATTACCGCTAAGTTTATAACGTGCATGCATCTTGTAATCCATTCTTTTCTTGTAATTTTTTGACACCCAACTCCAAGTTTTGCACAGAGAAGGATTTTATGTTGCTGTATTGCAGCCCTCAGGAGCCTTCTATGTTAGATTAGAAACACTACATAGTTTTTAAATAGATTTTTTTCTATTTATTTATTTATTTTTTATTGAGAGAGAGAGTGCATGTGGAGGTCAGAGGGTAACTATGAGAATTTGATTTCTCTTTTCACCATGTAGATAACAGGAATTGAACTTTGTTGCTAGGTTTGGCAGCAAGCATCCTTGCTTATTGCAATAAAATGCCAGCCTAACACTTACTTTGAGTCTCTTGCTTATAAAATGTGTTTATTTTTGCCCATGGTTAAAATTAGAGTTGAAGTCTCTCCCTTTCTTTCTTCTCTTCCTTCCTCTCTCCATACTGGTGTGGGACAATTCTATATTCTGTCAATTATGTTTTAAATATATGCTGATTGGCCAGTAGCCAGGCAGGAAGTATAGGCGGGACAACCAGATAGGAAGTAGAGGTGGGCCAATGAGAACAGGAGAATTCTGGAGAGGCAGAAGCCCATTCCTTCCCATTCCTGTCCAGACACTGAAGAAGGAAGATGTGATCTGCCCTGCTGAAAAAGATATTGAGCCAGGTAGCTAACATATACTAAAATAATGGGCTAATATAAGTTATGAGTTAATAAGAAGCCTGAGCTAATAGGCCAATTGGTTTATGACTTATGTAGACCTCTGTGTGATTTTCTTTGGGGCTAAATGGCTGTGGGACCTGGTGGGAGAACAGAAACCCCAACAAGCAGGCCCTCATGTTACATCATACCCCCCTTTCTCCCTCCCTTATTCATTCCTCCTTCCCTTTATTCAACAATAAATTACTGAGTGGTATAAGTATAGACTTGGGTTTTGGGGGAGCAGGACACAAAGGTAAACACCAAGAAACAGGCATGGTTCTCTTATCTTAGAATCAGCAGTCTAGAACATGGTATATGTTCACTCATAAGGAGATATTAGATGTAAAGCAAAGGATAACCAGACTATGATCCAAAAGCCCAGAGAAGCTAGGTAAGAAGCAGGACCCTAATAGGGACCCAGGGATTGCCCTGAGAAGGGGAAATAGATGAGATCTCCTGGGCAAACTGGGGGCAGAGGAGAGTAGAGGGGAGGGGTATTGGGTTGGTTGAGCTGAGGGAAGAATGAAGAGGGAGAGCAATGAAAAACCTATCTTGATAGAGGGGGTCATTATGGGGTTAGAGAGAAATCTGGTGCCAGGGAAGCTCTCAGGAATCCATAAGGATGACTCCAGCTAAGACTAGAAATAGAGGAAAGGGTGTCTGAACTGGCCTTCCCTTGTAATCAGATTGGTGACCATACTAATTGGCATCAAAGAACCTTCATCCAGTAACTGATGGAAGCAGATGTAGAGATCCACAGAAAGCACTGGGCCAAGTTCCCAGAGTCCAGCCAAAGAGAGGGAGGAGAGATTGTATAAGAGAGTGAGACAGGAAAGAAAGGCTGTATAAGGCCACCTTGCTATGGGACTGTCCTTCTGGGAACGGGAGCTGGGGTAGGACAGGTAGAAGCACCAGTTCTCTGCAGGAACTCTTGCTCCCATCTCTCTATCCAGAGACAACTGTGCTGGGGTAAATTGTGTAACTGCCTTATTTCCCCAGCTAGCAGCTTGTCTCCTGCCTATTTACTTTTCTTTCTAAAATGGGATCAAGGAAGTCTTGCCCTGCTTCCTCTATTATCCAGGACACTGAATGAATTGACCAGCCACTAGGAAGATGTGCAATGATCAGTTATGTTTCTCTTTCTGCAGGGTTTCAAACCTCTCTGTGACCAGTATACAAACCGTCCTGCAGGTCCAACTCTGCTGTAGGACTAAGAATGGCCTCAGCGAAGGACGGTTGCAGCCAGGGCTTTGCACAATCCATCCTGCTGTCCATGGAGTCTCTGCACTCGGGCACCTGATCTCTCTCTCTTCTGGTGTCTTGATGATTTAGGGGCTAATTATTCTCTAGTTCCTTCAGGCAGGGCACATGTCTTGCTTTTCCTGGGCTGGTCAACTTCTGGACTTTTCATTTTGTTGCACTCCATCCCTTCTCTTGGACTGGAGAACCCCTCCGTACTCATCTCCTAGCAGGGCCTTGGTCACAAACACTGTTCTGATGTTTCCTATCCCACAGCTGAGAGATCTCAGTGCTGGCTCTCCTGTCTCACTACGCTGTATCCTAGGCTTGTTTCAACTTGCTTGTTAACGGTCATTGAATCTTCCTTCTTTTCTTTGTTGTTTTTGCAAATGCTTGTTGAGTCTCTCCTTTGATCTCATATCAGACTTGGTCACGGGGACATCAAGATTTAAACAAACAGTTTTCCCTCTCTACACAGTTTTCTGTAGAATCACCAGGTATGAGCTGGATCCCTGGAAAGACCCAAGTAGTTTCCCTGCCAGCTAAGGTGAAATGTATTTAAAATAAAGTCAGATAAGGCCCGAGTTTAACGGCAAAATTTATTTACTTATTTTTATTTTGCTTTTTGGTACAAGTGCTCTCTATATAGTCCTGGCTGTCCCAGAACTTACTGTGTAGACCAGGCTGGTCTTGAATTTAGATCTGCCTGCCTCTGAAATCCCCTGTGTGGCAATTAAAGGCATGAATCACCATGCCTGATTAAAGGTAACAGGAAAAATGAGTGTCTCCAGGGTTCTTACCAGAGCAGCTGTCCATTAACTTGCACCAGCTTGGGTCTCTGTGCCCTGACTTTGGTTTAATTACACTCCTCTCAGTTTTGCTCAGTTTTGTCTTTGCCCCACAAACACAGCCTGAGCCAATGAACAACCATTCTTTCTGCTCAGCACACCCTGTATTTGTTCCTAGACTCTATAATAGACTTTGGTTGTAATCACACATATTTCTTCTGTGTTTAGCTTTCTGTGGGCTGCATAAAGAAGTACCTTGTTCTATAATTTATTAGATTTAGTCCTTAGGTCAAAGTTTTAGCAGTTTATAGTAGCTATTTTTCTCATTGCTGTTTCAAAATACTAGACAAGAGTAAATGGAAGAAGGTTTATTTTGGTTTACAGTTCAAGCATATAGTCACAGTGGGAAAATCACAGGGGCCTAGAGGAGTCAGGAGAGAGAAGAGAGAGGGAGACTGCTGTTTAGTTTGCTTTCTCTCTTTTATTCAATCTGGGGTGCAGGTGGAGTTTTTCATTGGAACCACCAGCTCCCCAGGAAATGACATGGAGACTTATTATTAATTATAAATGCTCAGCCGATAGGTTCAGCTTTAGGGTGGGTGAGTCTTCCCTCCTCAGTCAACCCAATAGAGAAAACCCTTCACAGACATGCCCAGAGGCTTGTCTCCCAAGTGGTTCTAGTTCATGTTAGGTTGAAGAATGAGTCCGAAGAATGTATATAAGCTGAAGAACATATATCCCAGCAGCTGAAGATTCAAGTCATACTGTCTAGACTTCAATCTGTTTTATCAATGTAGCTCATTCCTCTTTCAAGAGCCTGTTTTCAGCATGGAGGGGATAGATGCAGTGCTTGCTCATCTGGAGATGGCACCCTAGAGGGGACATGGTCTGAGATGTGCTGGTATGCAATCAGGTTCCGCCACTTCCTGGGTCCACATCAAATTCAAGTCACTTGATTGGGGGTGAGGGAATGTATTTCAGTGGGCTACACTAAACTTCGTAAACTGTGGTAAATGTGGGGCTGGAGATACAGATACGGTTCAGTGATTAAGAGTGCACACTGCTCTTTCAGAGGACTTAGGTTCAGTTTCCAGAGCCCACAGTTTGGTTATGAACCTTCTGGAAGTGAAGTTCCAGAGGACTAGACTCCCTCTTGTGGCCTTCTTGGCCTCATGCTTGCATGTGGTGCACATACACTGACATGGACTCACATACCTATGTGTAAATAAGAAAATCTTTTAAAAAATGCTAACTGCAAAAATGCCTGTGACAAGGCCTCTCCCATGGGTGTCACAAGCACTGGTTCCTTCAGAAGGCTAAGGCCCACTGTTTTGAATCAATGACACTGAACAGGTACCTCAGATTTTTCACTCTGCTGACTTTAGACAATAGCTTACAATTATTTGCATCAGCCACATTGCTGAACTAGATAAGGTAGAAGGAGACAAGAAGTTATAATCACTAATATTAGAAAACCCCGAGGGAGAGTGCATCTTGTACATGTTTTCTTTGATTCCCTGTGGCTAAGAACGGTATCACCTTATATGACTCTGTAAATGTGAATCACCGTGAAGAGCAGAAGGTCCGTGCTCCCGACTCATCCAGGAATCCACCTCAAGGACCAGCTTGTTCTTTGCCCTTCACTGCTTATTTTCAACCTTCAGGCTTTGGAGAGAATGATAATAATGCTTCTTGTTTGGTTAGGTTTTTAAGCTATGGCTGCTAAGGGAGCCTTGTTAGGGTGCAGTTTGGTACAATTAGGAGGTTAGAGTCTAAGGCTGCTAATCTGGCAGAACCTTGACCCCCTCCTCTGCCCCCAAGGACAAATTAATTTAAACTGGGAGAGGAAGAACAGCAATTATTACCTCGTGTAGGGCCAAAGAGTGCTTGTTAGGAACAAAATGTGCAATGGAATGCTAATAACGGAGCTGCAGCTGGAGCGTTTCCGAGTGCGTCAGGTACACAGATTGCTTTGGGTTGATGGAACTCTGTTTCTTATGAAATTTGCTCCTCAGGGGAAGTGTAAAAGGAAAATGTGAGTCTTTCTTAGATCTGCTGTTCAGAGAAAAAGAAATGGCTTTGCTTCACAGAATGAACAGTAACGTGGGAGAGGGTCGTAGCTGAGTCACAAGTCTGTTGACGCTTCATCCTGGGGTGTTAGGCATCGCATAGAGCAGGCATACCAAAGCCTGTGGTGTGATCGCTATTAATCAGTTACACTACTCTGATTGCATTTGGGATATACATCTTCAGGAGACTTGCAAGGGAACGTGAGGGTCCTTTGGAAATGTCAGCAAAGGAAGATGGATTTGTTCTTAGCCTTTTAGCTAAGAAGCAAATGCCTCAACTGCTATAGACTCTGGACCATCTGAAATACCTTGAGGTTAAGCAGTATCGCATTCCCAAGAGATGCAGGTGACAAATTGTTCTCATAAAACAATTGCACTATGTACTTCTGAAATCTCTTCCTTTAAAATAGTTAAAGATGTTTTCCTGTATTTTCCTTCTTTAGATAGCTCTGGACTTTTCCAAATATGCTTCTACATGTTAGACTAAAAGTGGCTTTAAAAAAATTCTCTTACGATGGAGGGGGGGAGGGCCTTGGGCTCCCCATAGGACAGGGTAACCTGCACCATCTTAAGGAAGCAGGGGGAGGGCGGTGGGGTAGTGGGGGAGC
>JAQHUG010000072.1:4822469-4838322 GCA_028555095.1 Dicrostonyx torquatus | reverse complement strand
CTTTAATCAGAGCTTTAAAGCTGCATTTTCAGTACCAACCTTACGCTTCTGTCATCTTACACCTTCCCCTTGTTTCCCTTCTCCTTCGCCTGCCACTCTTCTTGGCTTCTTTTGTTTTCTATCTTTATACAGCTATGTAAATCACTCTGTGCATTAATCTATTTACTCTGTTAATTAATTAAAACACCGTTCTTCTGATTTTCATGGTTTCTCTCCACGAATTCTCTAGAATGTGTGTGTGTGTTTAAAGAAGGTATACTCTTGGGAAAAGGAACCGACACGAAAGAGGGGAAGGAGACAAGAGAGAGCGATGGAGGATAAGAATGACCAAAATACATTGTATATATACATGAAAATATCATAATGAAACTCATTGCTTTGAGCGACGATATACACTAAAAAGCCTTGAGAACAGAGAGTTCCATATTTGACAGTGTGCATGTTATGAAGACTTCTGCCTATTACCCAAATGCAAAGCTCCCACGAGACAGCTCATGGGATATAATATATAAAGCTGATTGATGGAAGCCTTCTGCTGTTGCTTATTTTGATGCAGTGCCTGGAAAATTTCCCAACTGGTTGCTAATGAAAGAGCTATCTGAACACATAATAAATGCATGAAATAAAAATGCATGACTTTAAGTAGAAGATTATTTATCCTTATTCATCCACTATTATTCTGGAACCTCATCGCAGTGCAATACCCTAACAAAGTCCTTCAGAAGGACCCTAGAACCTAAGAAGGCATTGAAAGATAGTTTTAAGCTCCTGGACATATTCCATAAACTCTTCAACAACTCTTTCAGGGATGACAATATCAGGTATCTAAAAATTACTGTATTTAAAAGAGAATGGGTGGGAACATTTATACAAAAGTAATAAACTTAAAAACAGCACTATTTCTTATCAGAAAGACGAGTGGCTCCCATTTTCTTGGACAACTCAAGTCCAATCTCTTCCTGTGGGACAGGGCTGGTTCTCCATGGAAACAGTAATTACTCCTTTGTCCTGGAAGCAGAATTCGACTCTAAGAATTGACAAGCCCCAGTGTCTCCCACTGGACATGCATAGGAACATGGGGAGAGAATCTGGGCTGTAATTAATTATCACTGGAGGGATTAGATGCACAGGGTGACTTGCATAGGTTGAGGAGCATACGATGATGTAGAAAGATAAATAGGAAGTCATGAGAGGCAGGTGAAGAAGGGGGAAACCAAGGGACGAAGTAAGGTGACAGAGGAGTAAAGCTGGTGTTGAAAATGCAGCTGTAAAGTCCAGAGTTGAGAAAGAGGCAGTAGGGCTTGCTCCACTTAACACCAGGGCAAGCCCGGGCTTGTGCCCTGCACAGACAGCTTCCCCTGGCCACCCAGAAAGATAATTCTTTCGTAGTTCTCTCTGATAACTACAGTCGCATAGGGACACCAAATAACAACCATCAGGGCTTTTATTGTTGTTGTTTTTGTTTTGTGTTGAGGAAAAATCGTTCTTCCGATGTGGGCAGAAGAGCCATTTGCGTCTCTAGATTCAAGCAGACAGAACAAGGTTAGTCTCGAGGTCTCACAGCAGTCAGTATGGCCACCCTCTTTTTCTGCTTCTTGCTCTTTGGCTCCTAACTGGAGGATGAGGAAAAGTATCGCCCTATTTTCAATGCTCGGCTAGAAGAGTCGGATTTGTGATTTCGTTGAGTCCAAGCAATAAACCTATGAAGGTACGACAAGTGTTTCAGGGGCAAGCAAAGAGGTCACAGGGTTAATACATTCACCCGGTGTGATATGCAACAGAGATGAGGTTTTGACCAGAGCTGACTTCCGTGGTAAATCATTATCACTTTGCCTGAGCTAATCAGCAAAGTGTCTATCACGTGCCCTTCTGTGAGATGGTCCCTCCGTCCACCAATCTCCCGCTCTGTTTGCTAACTCTCAGCACAGGTGAAGAGACAGGGAAAGTACGTGTGGATGAAAAAGGAATAAAAAGGATTTGAACTCTTTATACTCTAGGGATGTTTTCTTTGTTCACTTTATTGGCACCCGCCCCCTCCCAGCCTCGATCATGCTCCCTTAAGCAATATATATTGGTCAGGATATTAAAAATGAGCAGAATAGCATTTTCCCAACTATTCTTTGTTTAAGTGAGACATAGATAGCTGGAGGTAATTTCAAGCCATTTTCAAGAAGAAAGACTGTCCATAATGTTGTCACGTTGGGGATGAATCCAGGACAAAGCATTTTCACTGTATTGTGTTCTAGAGAAATGGAGTCAAAGTCATCTTAACTTTGTAATGAATAGCATTTCGTCGGAGTGAATATTTGGCTCCTGGGAGGTTAAAGGAGAAACAGGACTAAAACGCTTTAATAGCCCAGAGACTAGCACAGTGAAATGAATTTATTGCTTTTAGTCAAGTCCTCAGTGGACAGCACATAATGAAACTTGTTATCTGATGAGGCCGTCTTGCTGAGCAAACTCACTGGCAAACAGGCATAGCATACGGAATACTGGCTTGCCAGCAAACTTAAGGTGGCCTGTGCAGCTGCCATATAGGTGGTAGGCTTCTCCCCCACCTCCGCCATCTGGGTGAACCAATATGCAGAGTACATGGGCAAATTCTTTTGAAGCGTGGTGCGGGGAGTGGTCATGTCTGTCAGACTGCAGGAGGCTATCCATTTTCTGGATGGGCTGACAGACAATCTGGACAGACTGTACGCGAGTGGGAGGTGCGTGACTGGGTTGCACCTGCATTAGCTATCAAGTGAATCATACCGATTTGCCTCCTGTCAGGAGCATTGTCTGCAGAACTCAGAGGCCCAGCTGCCATATCTGAATGCTAACTACCCAAGTCAGTCAATTTGGCACTTCTGATATCTGACCATCAGGCTGCTCGTTGACTAGAGGCAATTTCACCGACAGCGAAGGACAAACAATCCTCAGGAAGTGGTGTGCAAAGGCATATACGCATTGTCCAGAAGAGAAGAACTGCCTTGGGAAGGAGACGTTAGTTTTGTTTGAGAATAAAAGGTTAAAACATTTTTCAGCCTCTCCGATGAGGAGGAAACCCAAGAGAATTGCAGAGCACAAAAAATGTCAAAACTAAGAACACAGGATTAGAAGCAAATACACACCCACTTCTAGCTCATGGTTCTCAACCTTCCTAATTCTACGGCCCTTTAAGACAGTCCCTCATGTTGTGGCGACCCCCAATAATAAAGTTATTTCATAACTGTAATTTTGTTACTGCTATTGATAATGTAAGTATCTGACATGTAGGCTATCTGATATGCGACCCCTGTGAAAGGATTGTTTGATCACAAAAGGTCTCCACCCAGGTTTGGAACCACTGATCTAACTAGACACAACACTGGCGAAGATAAGCAAAGAGGAAGAAAGAATTCGTCTTAGTGCTTTTCCACCCTTAACAGGCATAGCTTGAGATTTCCCTCCCGCTGCTCACCCTAGCTATGCCTATATCATAGCAAGTCATTTCCTTTGTGTACTTAATATTTTTTGGAGCGAATGCTGCATAAGGATAGTGTGAGAGCATCTCTGTAGGGAGCAGAAATGTATAACTAATTTGGAAACCAATTGGCACCATCTCCCATTGTTAATATCGTCCTCTCAGTTTCATTTCTTGGTATGTGTGCACAGTAAATTCTGGCAATCCATAATGCTAAACATTCATAATAGTAAAACCCAGAAGCAGATGCTCATCACTCAAAACTAAATAAATGTCAGTTCACGTAGTCGAACCTAGTTAATAGTCGCCAAGTGAACCACATCATTTTAACAACAGTATGGAACTTCTCAGCAATACAATATTAAGTGGAAAAGCCTTACACCATTGTCTTAGGAATTGCTATAGCCAAATAAGTAAAGATGAATGTTTTATAAGGAGGTTACAGTTTAGATGACTGGAAAGTCCAAACAGCATGGTACCAACATCCTTAGCGAAGGCCCTGCTGGTTCTGTCAGAGCATGACGGAGGAAAGGGAATCAGCCATGTGAAGATGGACCAAGCATATAGAGGGACCTTGCTTTTTAACAACCACCCTTGTGATCAGGAACCTAGTCCTGCAAAACTCTGTTAAACCCATCTTAGAATGAGACGTCTAAGACCTAATCTCCTTCTGGTAGACCCCACCTAGGTTTTAATTTTAAATATTTTTTAGAGCATTTTATATGTGAGTATTATATTTACATCATTTCCATCCTCTTCCTTTTTCTTTCGGGTCCTCCCATGTCCTTCTCAATTTTATTATTTCTTTTTTATTAGTTATAATGGTCACTGTAGTGATATTTCATTTACATCTTAATAAATACAGCTTACCTGAAGACCAGAATGCAAAACAGCCACACTAATCAGTCATACAGGCCAGACAGTGGCGGCACACACCTTTAAGCCTAGCAGCCACACTAGTTAGCCACAGAGGACAGATGGTGGTGATGCACTCCTTTAATTTCAGCACTAGAGAGGAATAGAAGGTGGGATGAGACAGGAACTCGCTTTCTTTCAGTCTGAAGATTTCAAAGAGGTAATGGTGTGGGACAATGCTCTGTATTCTGTCAATTATGTTTTAAATAAACACTGATTGGCCAGTAGGAAGTATAGGCGGGACAACCAGACAGGAAGTAGACGTGTGTCAATGAGAACAGGAGAATGCTGGGAAGAGGAAAGCCCATTCCTCCATAGTGCTGGCACATCCACAGAAGAAGCAAGATGTGACTGCTTCACTGAAAAAGGTACTGAGCCATGTGTCTAACACAGATAAGAATAATGGGCTAATATAAGTTATAAGAGTTAATAAGAAGCCTGAGCTAATGGGCCAATCAGTTTATAACTAATGTAGACCTCTGTGTGATTTCTTTGGGACTTAACAATTGTAGGAACTGGGCAGGATACAGAAACCATGACAACAAGGTAAGGGCTCCCTAGTTAATTGGCTGCTTTGCTTCTCTGATCTTCAGGTTGAACCCCAATATCTGTCTCTGAGTTTTTATTATTTGTGCTACACACACACCTATATAGAAATACAACCTGCTGCATCTATTTAGTGGTGTGTGTGTGTGTGTGTGTGTGTGTGTGTGTGTTTAGGGTTGACCGACCACTAATGAGGAGACTGGATAAACCTGGCTCCTTATTCCTGGAGCCTCCTGGAGCTCATCCCTGGATGTTTCCATCATCCATGTTGCCATGTCAACTGGTGTTGTCATATTACTGGTCTTGTTACTGGTCATATTACTGGTATTGTTGAGCTTTCATGGGCATAGCTTCCTTGTCGTAGAGAAAGGACACTGTCTCATCACACACATCCTGGTCCTTTGGCTCTTATAATCTTTCTGCTTCCTCTTCTTTGATAGTTTCTGAGCCTGAAGTGTAAGAATTATCTTGTAAATGAGTGTCAAGTAAATTTGAAATGAATAAAAAGAACCTGATGCGAACATAGTCTTAAATCAGTGGTTCTCAACCTTCCTAGTACTGGGACCCTTTAATATAGATGTTGTGGTGACTTCCAATCATAAAATTATTTTCATTGCTACTGCATCCCTGTAACTTTGCTACTGTTAGGAATCATGATGTGGACATCTGAGATGCAGAATATCTGCTATGCGACCCCTGGGAAAAGACTGTGACCCCTTGGGTTGAGAACTGCTGTCTTAAATAAATGAGCTCCAGTGTCTGAGAAGCAGATGACAAAGGGAAGGAGTACTGTTAGGTCAACAGAGAAAAACACTGGATCCTGAGCTGGCTCTGGAGACACCCAAGCCTGCACTGGCGGCACAAAGGGAGCCATGTGGAGAGGGGTGAAGATGCACCACAGGAGCTGCACTACTCTCGGGCCAATTCCTGTGGACTCAGGAATCCTTTAGCGGGATCCTTCCACAAGGACAAACTGATGGATGGAAGGATGCAGGGTGGGAGTGCAGTGCTGTGTACTTGACACTTTCGGTGTAAAATGTTGAAAAAGACATTGGGCTATTCAGAATAAAACAATGATATTTCATTTGAATTATGTCAGTGTCTGATTCAAGACTTGCAAACCCAGATCGGCAGGTGAGAGCCACCCTGCTTGAGATGCTAATTCTGAGTATCAATATTACCATGGGGGTCTGATTAGACTCCAGTATTTCAGTCTGTCATCCTAGCTCTGGAATACTGTCTAACACCAAATACTAAATGAAGTGTTCTGGAGACCATGTAATTCTTTTCTTTCTTTTCTCTTTGGACTTTAAGGGACCAACAGGATACTTCAAGCTCATAAACTTCAACAGAAACAGACTTGATAAGGCAATTTTTACCCCCAATACGGAATCAAAGCATATAGCCATTGCTCCTCCACACCCACACCCTCCAGTGGGCTGAGGGAGTATCTGAGAGGCAAAGAGCCTGCCAAGATGCACCCTGGTTCCATACCAGCACAGTAAGAAACCCAAAGACAAATCAGCATCTTGCTGAAGGCTTTCGAGGCTTTGGACAAACTTAAGTGCCATACTTATTAAGCTCCAAAAAGACTATGGATTGAGTTGCTTCCACCTGGGTTAGCCTATTGCTTAGACTCTCTGTGTACCATCAGATTATTATCATCATTCCCCCTGCATGTATACAAGACGTCTGAATGTATACAGGAAATGCTGAAGTATACAGGAAATCCAGTTCTTGGTATGTGGGTTGTCATGTGGCTCCTGTTACAGTGCACAAACTGGGTGGGGGGAAAAGCGTGGCTAGATTTGTTTTGCAAGAGCAAAAATAATTAGAAACCTGTAGTTTTAAAGCAGAGGTTGGAAATCTGGTTGACAGGTTAAGCCCAGCCCACACGTAGCTTTGTCAATAAAGCTTTATTGGGGTACAACTATGCCCATTCATTTATATATGGCTGTATTTATGCTCAACAAAAAATGTTTGTAAGTAGTCATTATAGTGACTACATGGCTCACAAAGTCTAAAATATCTAATAGATTATTATAGAAAATTTGCCAGACTTTGGTGTTAAGTTGGAAGCATAACCCCAGCCCCTGGTATCCATCCTAGCCCCATTCCTTTTGCACCCTGGGTTCTGTAGAGAGTTCACATGAAGGCAGAGATTTGACATTTTATTTTTATTATTTTTAATTGTGTACAGCTGTGCCTGTGTATTGGTGTGAGGACATGCATGCAGATGTTCATGGAAGCTAGAGACATTGGTTCCCTTGGAGCGACAGTTGTAGGCAAGGTGAGCTGCTGCCTGATGTAGGTGCAGGGACCCAAACTTGAGACGTCTGCAAGAGTCTTTACATTCTTCACCACTGGCCCAACTCCTCAGCCCTTGAACAAAGGGACTTCAGAGCTGTTAAACGTACTTAATGTTGTCTAGGTCAGGATTCTATTCATGGGCAACAGTAGAAATGTCTAGAAGCTTCTAAATACTATCAGCACCTTGATCAGATCCCTGTAATTCGGATTTGTTGGTCTTAGGGACTGGGGAGCCTTGGCATTGCAATAGAAATAAGTCAAACAAAGGAAAACCAAACCCAGACTTCTCTGATGATTTTGTTTTGCATTAAGCTTGGCAAACCACTGGCCTAGATGGGAACAAAAGTCTAGATTAGAAAAGGGACCTTTGAGGAGGCCTTGATCATTTAAGGGGTCCAGTAAAAGTGCTAGAAAACTAAACTACCAGAGTTGAGAAGAGGGACCCCAAAGCACAAGAGGAACACAAAATACAGGAGTTGAATCACAAAATACTGACTTTCATAGGTCAGTGTCCCTTAAAGTTGATGTATGGCTGACTGTTGTATCTTAGATCTGAATCAGTGATGCAAGTCAGCTTACTGCATTCACCCCAGACCACTTTAACCAGGTGAGAACAGCTATTTTAAAGGAAGAACACAGTTAAAAGGAAGAAGTGAGATGCAGACTTAACGTTGGCCTTGATATAAAAGAACAACCTAATCAGAATGTTTGAAGTGTGTGTTGTTCCCACACTTTCAATCTTCAGGGCCTTAGAGGAAGTCATTTAATGTACCAAGTAGATAATGAGATGGCAACAAAAATAGAAGCCAGGGCCTTGCTTTCCCCTGGTGGGGACTTGGTTTATATGGTGTCTCTGTGGGGTGCTTTCTAGGCAGCTTTCTAGCTGTGCTCTGAACCTCTTGTCTGGGGCGCAGCGCTTTGGAGTTCAGATGTGTAACATGAGGGCCTGCTTTTTGGGGTTTATGTCCTGCCCAGTTCCCACAGCCTCCAAAGAAAATTACACAGAGGTCTTCATAACTTATAAACTGATTGGCCCATTAGCTCAGGCTTCATATTAGCTCTTATAATGTATATTAACTCATTATCCTTATCTATGTTAGCCACATGGCTCAGTAGCTTTTTCAGCGAGACAGTCACATCTTGCTTCTTCTATGGCTGGGCCAAAACTGCAGAGGAAAGGGCTTCCTTCTTCCCAGAATTTTCCTGTTCTCATCACCCTTCCTCTACTTCCTGTCTAGTTGTCCCATCTGGCTACTGGCCAATCAGCATTTATTTAAAACATAATTGACAGAATATAGGCAGTTCTCCCACACCACAGATGGTCGGCTGTACGCAAGCAGTGAGAAGCCTTAAAAGGCTGCAATAGGAAAGTCTTTAGGTGTAGATGTGGGACCTTGGAGATCTTTTCTGGTTAGAAAAAAAATAAAAAATAGACTCGAACTTCTCAAGTAAAAATCAAGAAATTGAAGTCACCAGGGACCCTACTGGTAGACAAAGATGACTTCCTTTCTTGAGGATGATGGCTGAAGCTACTGACCTTCTAGATAGTTCTTATGCTTGCCTAGTAGGACCCACAGTTTCCAACTGCAGGGCGAGAAAGACATATACGACTCCAGCACAGCTGTGAGAGTCCTTTGAAAGCTCAGCCAAGGCTGGGGCTTAGGAGATCCTAAGCAGAGCCCCATCCCAAACAAGTCTCCCTTCTGGCTCTCTGAGTCCTGCAATTTGTATTTTCAGCAGTTCTTTCTTTCCTTAAAAGTATCTATGGCTCAGCAGTTAAGAGTACTTGTTGTTCTTGCAGAGGACCTGGATTAGGTTCCCAGCACCACTTGGTGGCTCACGGCCATCTCTAACTCCAGATCCAGAGGATCTGATACATTTTTCTGGCTTATTTAGGTACTGCATGCATGTGGTACACAGACATACATGTAGGCAAATTACTTGTATGGATTAAATAAATAAATAAATCTAAAAAATGAAAAAGAATGTGAATCACCTTTTTATATTTAGAGAAAATGACCCATATTTCAACACCAGTTTTTAAGGTCTCCACCATGGAGTCTTCCCAGCCGCCCTAGACAGAATCAGTTGTCTTTCTGCATTTAGCTTATCTTTCTATATCTCGTTATCATCTGTCTTCAGAGTTGGCTCCACTAGGCTGTGAGTTATTCCAATGTAGGTGGCCCCTCAGTCCTCTGTGTACCCTGGTTGCTCAAACCAGAGACACCCAAGATACAACAAATTTATCTCTTTGCTTCTTTGTCTCCTTACTTCTGTTTGTGTAAAGAATGACTTTTTTCTTGTTTTTTTTTTTTAATATTTGTTTGTTTTTCCTACAGGATCTTTCTAAGTAACTAGAGTGGCCTGAAATTTGATATGTAGCTAAAACTGGCCTTAAATTCCTGACCTTCCTACCTCAGCCTTCCAAGTGCTATTACAGGCATGTGCCACTGTGCCCAGTTTCAAGCCAATAAAAGTATGCTTAAGTTGTCTCTTATAAAAGCACAGTAAATTATGACTTAGAAATATATTCATTTTTTTTGCTGGGTATGGTGACATATGTGTGTAATTCCAGTACTTGGGAGGTAGAGGCAGGCAGATCTTTGAGTTCAAGGCCAGCCCGGTCTACACAGTAAATTCCAGGCCAGCAAAGGGATGCTGTTTTAAATGTGTGTGTTTGTATGTATAGATAGTAGTTTGTTTATAAACATTTATTAAGAACCAGCTTTTTTCGCCGAGCAGTGGTGGCACTCGCCTTTAATACCAGCACTCGGGAGGCAGAGGCAGGCAGATCTCTGTGAGTTCGAGGCCAGCCTGGTCTACAACAGCTAGTTCCAGGACAGGCTCCAAAGTTACAGAGAAACCCTGTCTTGAAAAGACAAAAACAAACAAACAAACAAAAAGAACCAGCTTTTTGCCAAGTCTTGTGATCTGGGGTCTGCAAAGGTGATTGAAACATAGCTTCTGGGGCAAACAGTTTAGTGGGGGGACACGACTACAGGTGAGTAGACTCCTCCAGGGCCCACAGTTTCGGGGAGATATGCAATTGCAGATGAGTGAACTAGGTGCCGTGGAAGAATGTGTTCATCTTTCCTGGATTGCACAAGAAGAGCTGTCTGCAGAAGGTTCAGGGATTCGGGGAACCAGAACAGTGACCATTGGGAGAGCGGGGGGAGTAGGTGGGGACATTCTAGAGAGTGTGGATCTCAAGTGACTGTGGCAAAATAATGTCGGAAATTGTGCTCAGCTGACGCTGTGAGGGAAACCTATTTGGCTTCTTATATGACGACAACTTAGAAGATGGCTCTGCCTAAAGGGAGAGAAGGAGAAGGAGAGGGGGCAGGGGAAGAGACAGGCAGGCAGGCAGGCAGGCGCGCGCGCGCACACACACACACACACACACACACACACACACACACGGAGAGAGAGACCGAATATGCCAGTCTTCCATCCCCTTCGAACAACTCCCATTTTGTGAAACCATAAAATAAAAAAGGCTTTCCCCTTTAAAAAAAAAAAAAATCCCTTGAAAGACAAGTCAGATTTTGTGCAGCCCAGCAGGCATAGCAAGGTCCCCATTTCATTTTGTCAGGGAGAGGTCAATAATTTTAGGGTAGGAACCAGTCTGTTTGCACAATGGGAGAATTTCCCTCATGCACAGTGTTCCCTAGCAATTTGTGGCCTCACCGAATGCCACTTATAGTTCCTACAGTGACAGGAAAATTAGGGGGCAGAGTAATTACTACGCTAATCACAAACTTAGAGGATGCGCTGGTCCTGCTTGCATTTCACACCGGCAAAGGCTAGCTCTGCTTGGCTTTCAGCATGGAAGAAATCACGCTAAAGGGGCAATCTCTCCCCTTCTTGGATATTATCTTTCATCCTGAAAAGCCCCGCCAGCCGCTAACTGTAGCCTAGGGTCTAAAGTCCTTGCTCAGAATAAAGCATTGTGTTATTTAAAACATGCTGTAAAAGCAACTTTGGGAAGTCCACCTGGACCAGAGAGCCGGATCTCAGTGCCAAAAGGTCCCCACGGAAGTCCTAACTCTGTTGCCGGAAGTCTCCCCATCACCATTTCCAAACAGTTCATTTAAATGTTATACTATAGTCTGGCTAAATGCTTGGATGGTTCCCAGTTTGCACTTCGGAAAAGGAATAAGCACAGTCTTCCCACCTGGATTGTGTGCGGAGATATTCATAGCAGGCTCTCCCTTTGCTGTGCTCAGCCAATTGCTAATTATGCAGTGATGGATGGAAATTGCGCGGTTGGCATTTCAGGCTCCCAGGTTTGCTGCTCATTCCTTTTATTTAAAGGGGAAAAAAAGCCAAAATATTAAGGAAATATAGGAACTTTTATCCAGGAAGACAAAGCCCGAAGGGGCAAAATAACCGCAGAAGAGGATATTAGAGGTCCCCGCCCCGATTTCATCAGGATGATGGAGATGCTCTGAGAGCCTTGCTCAGTAGTGATTGAAGAATGGATGTCCGTGCTGCAAGAGCAGTGATGTCTGGCCTGTGAACGTTTTGCTCAGAGGCAGATACATGACCGTAACAGAGACCAGGGTTACTTGACCTTTGGAAGGTAAATTGTAGTTTTATGGCTTCTTGAATTGTCCTATAAGATTACAGAGTCACAACATGAAATTAAGAAGTTGAGAAAAAGGCTAGTGATTATATCCCAAGCTACTGGCTGGTTGATGAAGCAGATAGGCCCCAGTATGATAATCGCAATTGGTCCTGTGCCTATGTGGCTGTGGCACACGGTTTCACATTTAATGCCATTTGGAATTTAGTTGGTAGGGTCATGTTAAGCAGGAAAGTTTTTATTTGCAGCTTTCCTCATTTGTCTCTGCTGCATCTTTGTTGCTGAGCCAGGAAAAAATAGCTTAGAGAAGGAAAGGCCCATTGGGATAAGGTGCAGATGCAGTCGGCAGCGTTGTTAGTGGCAACCAGTATTTCTCCCCAAGGATGTTTTGTCACTGTAAAGAATCCCCCTTCCCTTTGAAGGGGTTTTTCTTTTCCTCATACACTGGAAAACCTTGCTTTCTTAAATTACGGGTAGGACTCTCCTAGCTTGAAACTGTATTTTTCAGAATGCAGCTTTCCATTTTGCCTGGGACACTGAGGGTGGTAGAGAAGCAACCTCTATTTCCTAGCCAGGCAGGGAGCTGAAGGGAAGAGGCTCCTGAGCACAGTATTTCCCATTAACTCAACTTTGCAGTTTCCAAGGAAATAAGCCCCCAGGTCCTCCTTGCAGCCCTGTTTCATGTTGTGTCCATTAAAACACTCTTTGTTCCTCAAGGAGATACCACTTCACACCCACTAGGATGGCTTTAATGGAAAACATGTAAACTCACAAGTGTTGACAAAGACATGGAGAAACTGAAATCCTTATGAGCTGTTGGTAGCAATGTAAGATGCTGTAGCTACTATAGAAGGTACTTCAGTGGTTTTTCCAAAAATTAAATACAGAATTACCATATGATCCTGAATTGCACTTTGGGTCTAGAACCAAAATAACTAAAACCAGAAACTCAAATATGCCAGCATTTACAGTAGCATTTACTCTTAGTAACCCCAAAGTGGAAATAATCAGAGCATGTGTCTATCATGGGTGGATAAATAAAATGCGTATACACAGGATATTACTTGACTTTAAAAGAGGGGGGACTCTAAAGCATGCCGTGATGTCAATGAGCCTTGAGGACATTCTGTTCAGAGGAGCCAGGCAGCACCAGGGCGGAGTCTACAATTCCACTTTCCTGAGGTATTTGGGGCAGTAAGACAAAGACAAAGACTCAGAAAGACAAAGTAGACTGGCTGCAGCGGTCTGGGTGGAGGGGTGATAACCAAGTTACTGTGTACTGTGCGCACACTTTCAGTTGGATAAGGGACAGGGGGTCGGGATGGTGGTGATGGCTGTAGGATAGTGTGAGTGTACTTACCACCACCGACTGCTAAGATGACTGTCCTAGCTAGGGTTTCCATTGCTGGAACTAAACACCAAGACGAGAAAGCAAGCTGGGGAGGAAAGGGTTTATTCACATACACTTCCACATTGCTGTTCATCACTGAAGGAAGCCAGGACAGGAACTCAAACAGGGCAGGATCTTGGAGGCAGGAGCTGATGCAGAGGCCATAGAGAGGAGATTTGTGGTTTGCTTTCAATGGCTTGCTCAGCCTGCTCCTTATAGAACCCAGGACCAGGAGCCCAGGGTAGGCACCAACTACCACGGTCTGGGCACTCCCCATAGATCATAAGTGACAAAATGCCTTACAGCTGGATCTCATGGAGGTGTTTCCTCAGCTGAGGCTCCTTCCTCTCTGATGACCCTAGCTTGTGTCAAATTGATACTCAAACCCAGCCAGTCTAACAACCAAAGAAAACCCCTCTTTGCATTTTACCTAGGCGACTATATTCCTCCAATCCCATGTCCCCCTATGTTTGGTGAGACACCCACAGATCCCCATGGGTTCTGTCTCTCACACAGCAATGAGCTAAGAAGCTTCAGTTTGCTTCAATAGTTTTGTCCCTAGTTGTTTTGACTTGAATGGGCTCAGAAAGTGTTGGCTCTTATCTGTCTAGCAAACTGGGTCTTATAATAATGGAGTTTGGGGACTCCTGGCACCTGGTGGCCTTAGAGGATGCTGCAGATTTGTTTGCTGGGCAACAGGGGGAAACTTGATCCCCTCTTCAGTTGAAGACTGACTTGTTTTCTCCTCTACTAAGGCCCTGAGATTCCACAGAGCCATGGCTCCAGGTGACAGTGGGAAGGGATTGCTCTTGTGTCTTTTCATCAGTCCCACTGATGACTTCTGGACTCTGAACCCAGCTGGCTCATGGCTTCTCTCTCTCTCATATTCTGAGGTCATTCTATTTCTGGTCTATAGAGATCTTTATCTATTTGCCTCTCCACATTGCCTATGCCTATATGACTGTCATTGTTGCTGCTTTTGACTAGGGGACAGGGAGGGAAGAAAAGCATGTAGGTACAGTATCATCTTGACCGGAGTTTCTGAGTAAGAAGCTTTGGGGACAGCATTCTACATTAGGGAAATTATGGGGTTCTTGGGTTGTATGAAATTAAAAGCAAAGTATTGCCAAGCTGTAACCTAGGAGGTATGAAGCCATCTAACAGCAACCTCATTCTCAATTCTCTTGATTTTTACATTTATTTTTGTTTATATATATATATGTGTGTGTGTGTGTGTGTGTGTGTCTGTGTGTGTGTGTGTGTCTCTGTGTGTGTGTGTCTGTCTGTAGGGTATATAGGTTTGTGCAAATGAATGCAGTGCCTATAGAGGCTAGAAGAGGGCATGGGATCTCCTGAAGCTAAAGTTACAGGGTGAGTTGCCCAGTGTGGGTGCTGGGAATAAAAATCAGGTCCTCTGCATGAGCAGTAAATGCTCTTAACCATTGATTCATCTCTCAAATGGCACTCCTTTGATTTTTAAGTTTACTTTTAATTAACACACAACCACTGAACAAACCTTTGGAGTACAGTGTGATGTTTTGCGTGTACATATGATACATAATGATTGAGTCAGGGTATTTAGAATATCTCCAGTCTCCAACATTTACCATTCCTTTGTGGTGAAATATTCAAAATTCTGGCTAGATCCCTCATTGTCCCCCCACCCCAATTCTCAAATCTTTTTCCATTCTTTTTGCCTCTTCTGCTGTCCTTGTTCCCCAATAGGCCCATGGTGTGCCCACTCGGTACCCTAAAGCACATCACCTAAGGCTAAGGAAAGACAAAGAAAGGCAACAAGATGCATTCTGTTTCTTCTAGAATGAATCAGTCAGGTTCTGGGTTGGTGTCCTGCTCTGTCATGATGGTGATACTTTCCTGTAGATGGATGTTACATGTCCAGACTACCTGTTTCCAAATTCCCAGCAGCCACTTCCTATATAATTGACTGGGAGGCTTAACATTACTTATAAATACTGAGTCGATAGCTCAGGCTTATTACTAGCTAGCTCATACATTTTAAGTTAATACATATTATTTATGCTCTGCTATGTGGCAGTACCTTTATTGGCCTGGCACATTCATCTCCTGCTCCCTGATGACTCCTCTGACTCCATCCTTCTTCTTCCTATCATCCTTACTTTGGTCGTCCTGCCTATACTTCCTGCCTGGGCACTGACCAACCAGCATTTTATTAAACCAGTTCAAGTGACAAATCTTTACAGTGTACAAGAGGATTATTCCACAGCATTTTTCTGTCTTAACCCCGAAGGTTTATTGAAATCCTCTTCAGACTTGAACATGGAGAAGATCCACTAGGAAGATCCAGATCTGCTTTTTTATGTTCCCCAAATTTCATCATGGTCATCTCTATGTTCCTCTTAAGGGAAGTTCTTGGTTCACCAGAGAATCTAACTTAAGTAAAAGAAATGGTCTTTTGTCATGTAGTGAGGGCCAAGGATATTTCCAAAGTCACAGCTGAGCATTCTATTTTGTCAGTGTTGGGATGCTCAGTGGATGATAGAGATCTGAGCCAAGAGGACAGTAAGTATTGCTAATGTCATCATTTTATCCCCATAAGGACTTTTGCCTAGGCAAAAGCAAATAATGTGATAAAAATTATACTCAATGTGTCTCTAAAAAAATCCTCTTTGAATCACTA
>JAQHUG010000072.1:4802897-4820175 GCA_028555095.1 Dicrostonyx torquatus | reverse complement strand
ATGCCCACCGTGTGCCCGGCATTAGTGTGCTGGTCCCATGACCCCTACTGGTTTTAACAATGTATTCCATGCAATCCTTCATGCACCTGTCCGTTTCCCACGGCTCTGATGCCATTCACTGCTTGTGGTTAAATAACCCCATTGTAAATTGGGTGCTGCTAGTCCCTGGCTTGTTTAGATCTCATCAGTGGAGCTCTAGTAACACAGAGATACTTTCAGGCACAGATAATGGCTCCGTTCAATTTGCATTTCGGTAATTTTCTGATTTAGACGCGGGGTTGGTAATGGGCATAATAACTGAGAAAAGGGTCGGTGGAGGGGAGGGGATCTCCTGAAATGCTTGCATCTTTAGCAAGGTCCCAAAATAGTCACTGCTTTCCATTATGCAGTACCTTCCTACATCCGACTACGTAAGTGTTGATCACCTTCAGAGAGCCGCGGGGAAAATGGTGTCGGTTAATTTGTTTCCGTGCATTTTTACTGTTGGTTTGAATTCAAATAAGTTTGTAGGAATTTTGCCCCAGGCGTTCACTTTAATAGCGGCATTTCTGATTTGTCATAATTTACTGGAATACGCGGACTATTAAAACCTTACTTTCCAAAGCCAACTCTTGGAAGAAAAATATTAGTTGTTGGTTGCATTCTGCTTGTGGCCTCGGTCTCCCGCGTTTCCACTAAGCTTTTCATAGCCGCGCCCTTTGGGTTCATATTGCTCTTCCCATCTTTTTAGGGACTGAACTTCTTGCGGGAGGGCCTCAGCTTGTTGTCTTCCTAGACCTCATCAAGCATGAGATAGTAAGGAGGAACACGGAAGAATAAACAGAATTATTTGTCTAAATCCCCAAACCCAGTGTGCGTCTAAAAAGAAGATGCACAAAGGCAAGAAGTAGTTTTATTGATTGGTTGCTTTGTCTTCAAAATGCCAAACAAATACCTGGGTGCTTTTTTCCCCCATTATTGAATTTATGTATTTGTATGTAGGCGGCGGAGAGCACTTAATCAACTACCTTGACAGGTTGCTTTTTCCTTCTGAGAGCAAAGCTTTTAAACGATAAACCTGGATCCATTAAACAATATGAAATTGCTTTAACCCTGTGTCCTACAGACTGTGGGATGCGAGCATGGGCTCGTGGGCTCCCACGTGCAGTGTGGCGTTAATTTCGTCTCTTTCTTCTCTCCTGTAAAGAAAATACTACAGAAGCACATGAAACAGGGCTGCTGGTGGAAGCTGGTATTGAGTACATTTGCTTAGCATGTGCAAAAGCCCCAGGTTCAATCTTTAGCTCCGGAAAAAATGAAGAAAGAAACATCTTAAAACAACCAAAACTCGGCCGGGCCATGGTTAATCCCAGCACTCGGAAGGCAGAAGCAGGTGAATCCCTGTGAGTTCGAGGCCAGCCTGGTCTACAAGAGCTAGTTCCAGGACAGCTAGGACTGTTACACAGGGAAACCCTGTCTCGGGGAAAAAAATAAACCAACAAACACCCAAAACAACCTAAACTCTCCCCAAACTCTGAAATTACACTGTAGAAATGGTCATTTTAACAGCTTCTTACGCAGCCTCCCAGAAAGCTTTAATGAGCACACACATGCACACACACGTGCACACATACATACACACACACACACACACACACACACACGGTAGATGATTTTGTTCATCACTTGAATTTTGGCTATAATGGACATCATTTTATATCAGCATTAATTAGAATCTACTTCAATTTTTTATTGTTCTGAAGATTGCACCCAGGACCTCCCATATGCCAGGCAAGCGCTCTGCCATTGATCTCAGCACCTAGTATCCTCTTTAATTTTAATGAGCATAAACCATTTCCTTGCATGGGTGTGTCAATTTTAATTAAAGTCTCATATTGCTCTAAATCTAATATTTGCTATTATAATCAAAGTTGTGAATGAGTCTCCCACTGCACATTTGCGCGTTTGTATAAGATATTTGTATTGCATTTTGGCAAATATTATCAAAAGACAATTCAGTTCATATTTTCTACCAATACTATATGCAAAGGTCTGTCTCAGTTCATTCTGCTTGTGATAGTTTTTGTTAATTTGACACAGACTTAGGCATGCCTGGAAAGAATGAATCTCACCTGAGGAACTGCTCCAGCAGATTGACCTGTGTGGAAAATCTATGGGGCATTTTCTGATGGCTGGTTGATGTAGGGGAGGCACAGCCACGGTGGGCCATGCCATGCCTGAGCAGGGGGTCCAATGCTGTGCAAGAAAAGTAGCGGAGCAAGTCATGAGGAGCATTCCTCCATGTCCCTGCTTCAGTTCCTGCCTCCAGGCTCCTGCCCTGTTTGAGCTCTTGCCTTGGCATCTCTCAGCAATAGACTACAGATGACCTGGGCAGTATAAGCCAGATCAACACTTTCCTCCCCGATTTGATTCTAACTTTTGTGTTTACTGCAGCAAAAGAAACCTAATGAATCCCCTACCACAACAAAATAATGTATATTTTTGTTAGTAGTCTTTAATTCATCATCAGTGGATTATTTCCCATAGTTCTGAGGGCTCTTAAGGATCAAGATGCTGGCAGATGTGGTGTCTGGGGAAGGACACTTTCACATACAAGATGGCACTTCTTGATCTGTCCCCTAGAGCGGGGCTCTCACACTACACCCTCATGTGAGATAAGGTATAGGAAGAGCAAAAGGACATTGGAAAGGTCCTTCTTGCCCATGTATGGATGAGTTTAACACCTCCCAAAGAGCTCATGTCTTAATGTGTTGTACCAGGAGTTAACTTTCAATGTGTGTTTTGATGGGAAGACAAACATTCAAACCATAGCAGGTTTTGTTTGAGTCTTCAACAAAGAAACATTTAAATTAAAAAAAAAGAAAAACTGCCATAAATCTAAGGGTAGAATTTATTTGTTTAGAGTTGCCTTTCTTTAATTATGAACAATGTTGAGTGCATTGTGCAAATGTATTATCTATTTATATTTCATTGGTTTATGAATGCTAGTCAGTTTTTGGTTCATTTTAATTGAATTGTTTTTTCATTTATTGGTTTGTAAGAGTTGTTTTGGTGTAATAAAAGTAGTCATCTATGATATTAACTTGTTCATTGTTGGGAAGAATATTTACTGAGTGGCTATTAGGTTGTAGGTCATGGAGGTAGTACAAAATAGACAAAAGTTCCACTCTTGTGCAACTTAAATTCATAAAGGCAGAAAATAAAAATGATGAATAAGCAAAGCAGAGAGTATGTGTGACATAAGTGGGGGACATGGTAAGAGTCTGAGCAATGTCACTCCTGACTGCTTCTCTCCCAGAACCATAGAAGTGGCAGTATTGACCAGCTGTGGGGCTGTTTGTATCGTCTATGACCTCTTCTGATGCTCTTTCCTGCTACTGGAATGTCACCGACCATGATGTGATACAATGATGAAGACTCACCATTTCCAGGGACGGTGCCACGCTGTTTGAATGTTCATGGACTTTCAGCTTCTAGGACTATGAACTAAAGAAACCGTTTCATATATTATCCAGTCTCTGTGTTTTAGTTCAACAGTGAAAACAGCTGTGGTGGTTTCATAAGAAGTGTGGTTGAATAAGAAGTGTCCCCAAAGGCTCATGGATTTGGATGCTTAGTCACCAGGCAGTGACACTATTTGAAAGGAATAGGAGGATTAGGAGGTATGGCCTTGTTGGAGGAAGTGCGCCGCTGGTGGTGGGCTCTGAGGTTTCAAAAGCCCATGCCAGCCCAGGCTCTTTCTCTCATCTTCCCACCTGCAGATAAGGATGTAGCTTTCAGCTACTGCTGGAGCATGCCACCATGTTCCCGGCCATGATGACAATGGTCTGAACCCCAATAAAATGCTTTCTGTTTGGATTTTCTGTGGTCATGGTGTTTCTCTCACAACAACAGAACAGTGATTAAGATACAACTCCGGTACAGGGAATGTAGAACAACTGCCCTGAAACGTCACCCCATTCGAGGTCAGCAGTTATGAGTCTAGTCTTCTGAGTTGAGAGGATTTTATCATCCTCTCTTTTTTCTACATTTCTCTCTTTTCTCTTTCTTTCTTCTTCCTCTCTGCCAAATTCAATTAGCTGTGCACTTACAGACCAGAAATTAGCAGAATGATGAATTTACCTCTGCTTGGGATTCTGTCACCTTCGCTGCCACAACCCTGGTGATGTTCTTTCCTTGAGGTTCTATAGGTCAGAGGTCCAAGCTGAAGGTGCCAGCAGGAGGTGCCAGCAGGGTTAATTTCTCCTGAGACCTCTCTCCTGTGCTTGCAGGTGACTGACTTCTCCCTGTATCCCCACATGGCTGACTGTGTACATCCCCAGGGTATCTCTTTCTTTAGACACCAGTTATAACATCAGGGCTTCCTTTTATGACTTTGTTTAATCTTAACTGTTTCACTGAAGGCTCTGGCAGCTCCCTAAATAGTCATAAAGGAAGTTCAACACATACATTTCGAAGGTGCTAGATTTGGATAGGGTTTGTATGTGTCCTTAAATGGTCAGTGAGCTAGGAATTTGGTCCACAGCGTTGCAGTGTTGAGAGGTGGTGTAACCTCTAAAGAGGTGAAGCCTTGTGGAGTGTGGTTACTTCATCAGCGACGTACTCCTCAAAGGCAGCAGTGTCACTCCTGAATCAGCCTCTGACTCTGCTTCATTATATGATCTCTTCTGTCTGCCCCCCCTGGAACTGGGATGCCATTTTCCATGAGACCATCATAAGAACCAAGCAAATAACTGTGCTGGCCATTTTGTTGACTATCCAGAACTGTGAGCTAAATAAACCTCTTTTCTCATAACACACACATCTTCAAGTGTTTTGTTACAGCAATAGAAAGTAGACTTAACGAAATGTAATTTGTAACAGCAGAAGAATTTGAAGAAATAAAAGAAGCGGATAAGTTGAAAATAGACACAAAGGAGTGCTCATAATCATGGAACCCAGGTGGGATTTAAGAGCAGTTAGAAGGGAATTGAAGATTTTGGGTTAGTGAGTTAGTTAGTGATTCTGGGTTATAGACAATGTAAGGGATGAGACTACTAGGAGAGGTGATAGCAGTGGGGTGTTCAAGAAAATAGATGCCAGAGTGTTACAAAGGTCAATACATAGATACTATGAAGGAATGTGACAGAAGCGGTATTGAAGAGCAGTGATGGTGTCGTCATGGTAATGCGTGAAAGAGGGTTCTACAAGATCTATATGTTAGAGGTTATCGAGGAAAGAAAACAGATATCCCTGTGAAGTGGGATGTGGAGAAATACCACCGTGGAGAGCTGGGATGCAGCTAACACAGGTTGACAGGTCACTCCCATGGTCACTGCAGCACAATTCACTGTAGCCGACAAATGAAAACAACGTAAGTGTCCATTCACTGATGACCAGATGAAGAGCTAAATGGGGTACCATTTAGCTATAGAAGGAGTGGACTCCTGTCACCTGCGATAAAATAGACAAGATTGAAGATCACTATGCTAAACCAAATGAGCCAAAAACAAAAGACAAGTGCGACATAATCTCTCTAGTGTGACAGTAAAGGAAGGGGATTTTCTAGAAGGTGAGCCCAGAACGGTGGTTATGAGAAGTGAGAGACGAGTGGTCAAGGATGAGGCAAGGTTGATTGATTGGCACTGAGTTACAGTTAGACAGGAAAAGGAAGTTCAGAGCGCTGCTGCCCAGTGGTGTGGCTACAGATGACAATAATGTATTGTGTGTGCATTTCAATAATGTATTGTGCATAAAGGATTCTGAGCGTTCTTTAAACCATGAATAGATGACAGTTATGTCAGGAAATAATCCATTTAGCCTGATGTGAGCATTTCACAACCAATACTGAAACAGCATATTACCCTGTTAAAACATGTAACCTTCCTGGATTAAATAAGTTTAATAAGATGAATTTGAAAACTCGCACACATGGAAGAGTTGGCAGGGATATTCACAGATGTGAGCATGTGGAGCTCTGTGTGTGACAGCACATTGGGATGTCTTTAGGAATGAGGCATGGGTGAGTGGATGAGTAAACACGAGAATGACAGACCAAATGCTGTAAGGTCCAAGTAGCAGGGGGAATCCTAGGTTTGTTTAGGTAATTTATTTTGAGGTCTCTTATATAACCCAGTTTGAATTCTAATTTGCATCCTCTTGCTTCTCAAATACTAGGATTGAGTTCTCCACTGGGTCTTGGACTTTCTTTGGGTGGCATGTATGAATAGAAATGTTTTGATTTGGATTTGAAATGTCCCCTGAAGACTTGTGCATTGAAGGCTTAGTCGTCAATACAGCAATATTGTGAGGTTCAGCGCTCAGAGGTGGATGAACCATGGGGGCTCTAAGTTCATCAATGGATCGCTGGGTCTGTTGAGGAATGGACAACTAGGAGATGTAGACCAGTTAGAGTAGCAGTTCCCAACCTGTGGGTTGTGACCCTTTGAATATCAGATATCCTGTATATCAGATATTTACATTATAACTCATAACAATAGCAGAATTACAGTTATGAAGTATCAATGAAATAATTTTAGGGTTGGGGATCACTACAACATGAGGAACTGTATTAAAGGGTTGCAGTGTTAGGAAGGTTGAGAAACACTGAATTAAAGAAAGTAGGTCACTAGAGAGTGTGTACTTAGAGACTATTAGGGGACCCTTGTCCCTTTTGCTCTCTATCTGCTTCCTGGCCACCATTATTTAAGCAACTCTCTTGTACCAGGTCTTCTGTATCATGCTCTGCTTCACCCTTGGCCCAGAAGCCACAGAGCCAAATAATAACGTGTGCTGAAATCTCTGTCAACTGTGAGCCCTGGTAAATCTCTGCTCTTTTCAACCTATTTCCACAGCTATACTGTCCCAGTGACACAACACCGACTAGCCCAAGGGATAAAAGTCAGCATGGAGGTCAACCATGATGGTCTCAAGAAACAAGCGAGGGTGGGGGTTGACATGAGAGTGGGGGTCCACAGCTTCTAGAAGAAGAAGCTTCACAAGAGCTGGGGTGACTTGCCACTCCTGCTGATGGAATATGGAGGCCAGGTGACGGGAGGTCTCATGCAGTGCAAATGCTTTTTCTTCATACTGTTGTTGGTACTGTCCGTGTTAACCAGTATTTACAGGGGTTCCTATTTTTGTATGAGCATTATCAGCAATCTTTTTCTTATGGCTTTGTATATTTTATGTTAAGGAATGTCGTACCATCTCTGAAATCACAACTTCTTTAAAAACAATAAGGTTTAAAATCTTTCGGTACTTTGTTTTTCAACCGGAGTCCCTATTGGATTGATGAATATATAGGGATCTGGATTTTTATTCATTTTTGTGTGGCCAGCTTAATGCCCTAGGACTGCATCTTGACTTGTTCCCAGGTGTCCTTTGAATGTGCATTTATTACATCTTCACGTCTTTTCCTCCCCACATTTCATGAGTCTCTCAATAAAAATTTCACATAAGCACTGTGCCCTGGCCAATTGACATGGGAGCTCCTAAAATTTCCTGCTCATCTCTCTTTAAAAAGTTCCTGTGCTGTTATCCTGCTGCCTCTCAGCTTCTAGTAAAAATTTGAAAGCAATTCCATCTTTGAATATAAGCATCTTAGAGATATAAGCATACCTGGTGCTGTGTCGTATTGGAAATGGGCACTGTTAGCTGAAAGAACACCTCAGTCTGTCTGCTCTTTTCTAACGATTTGGTTTTGATGAACATCACTTGTGCAGGAGAAATTTAAAATGCAGAATCTTGGGAAAATGGGCTGATGAGAGACAAACAACCCGCCCAGCGCACAGTAACGTCACCCAGCGCACAGTAACGTCACCCAGCCACTTACCAGAGGCATTGCAGAGTAACCTAGGGACTATTTAGGCAGGCAGCATTGTGTTGCCAACACACAAAGACTACCCTTATTTTCCATCTGTTTCTTAACATTTAAGGTTCTCCTACTTGCCTAATTCTTAAGCATTGCCTTAAATATATAGCCGGGCGGTGGTGGTGCACGCCTTTAGTCCCAGCACCTGGGAGGCAGAGGCAGGCGGATCTCTGAGTTCGAGGCCAGCCTGGTCTACAAGAGCTAGTTCCAGGACAGAACCACCCCCCAAATATATAATATATAATATATATATATATCTTTTGATTCTGGGGAGGGATGGAATCAGCATTGCTCTGGAGAAATGACAGACTGGCCCATGTCATTGACACTCACAGTCCATCCTGGAGGGTGGGTACTGGTGCTGACCTGCACAGTCTCTTTGCACACTGGCTCATTTCCTGTGTGCTGCTATTCCGTTGCCTTCCTGGTCCCAGGTCTCTCCCCTCCAGTGCAGGTCCAGATGACATTTTGGATGCTCTTTGCAACATGCAAATAAAGGTATATGACTCCTTTGTTTAGGAAACTCTCATGGTTTTCTACTACCTATGAGCGGAGAGTTGGGTGTTCTAGATCCATCCCACTCTTAGAGGTGAATCTCTTGCCCTCTTTGTTCACATACACCTCTCTTTCTCTCCCTCATTCCTCCCCAAATTTCTTTCTGTCTGGCTACATATTCTCTCATTCTGCACCCCTCATCTCTTATTTCTGCCATTCAACCTCAGGCATTTCCTCTTCTGGGCTCCCTGCACACAAGCTAGTAAGACAGATTCTATAGGTCTGGGTCCTATATCGTCACCTCCAGGGAGCATTTTCCACTCCCTTGGGCAAATTCCATCTCTTCCTCATTAGGATCCCTATAGCATGGAGTTGATTTGTGTGACCATTGACTGGTGAGCTGTTTCCCAGGCTGAGGGAAGACAGACAGGCCTTTGCTACAGTGTGGGAGCAATTTGCTTTGTAGAACCCCCATGAGGCGTTCTGTGTACAGTAGCAGAGCTACCTGTCACTGGGCCTTTTATGGGTATTATTTCACTTTATCTTCAGGATGATCCCACGAGGTAGACATGTTTATTGCTTCCATTTTCAGATAAGGAAATTGAACCTTGGAAACATCGAGGAACTGAGCTGTCCTCAGTCTTTGCAATTACCCAACATGCTCAAGTCTCCAGAGTGAATGAAGGAGGGCCAGTATACTCTGCGCAACTCCGTGACTTTTGTAGGTGTTACTGGGGATAGAACCCAGGGCCCTAGGCTTTGAGGCAAGTTCTCTACCACAGAGGTATGTTCCCAGCCCTATTTTTATTTTCCATTTTGAGACACGATCCTGTCTCTAACTATTTACCTCACGCGGCTTTGTGAAAGGCTGAGCGAAACAATGGAAGCAGAACATATAAGCGCTAGCGGATAAGTTAGGGACAGCTTCTCTTCCTTTATTCCTCATTCCACAAGGACAGTTCCCTGCCTGTGTAGATGCTGCGACCAGAGAGAAAACCAGGCAGGGAGGGGTAATCAACAGGAAGCCACGGTTAGGCACAGCTACCCAGAGCTCACAGGTCACTAACAAGAGGGTCTTAAATGAATCTTAAATATATCGTGTCATCTGCGTATGACGTAGCCACATCAACCCCCGTGTGCCTGTGCTAGGCAGCTTTTAAAAGCTGGACATGCCATCTTCCTCTCTCTCTCTCTCTCTCTCTCTCTCTCTCTGCACATTGACTTTCCCAGGCCTGTGCACACCCCCTCTAATAAACTCCTAAGCAGGTTTGTTGCATGCTCCGTGTTTCCTTCTCACTCACGCCAGGTAATTTCACCTTGCTATAAAATCTCAGACTTTCAACACTGATTTTCAGAGTCAGGAGATAAAGAAATCACCAAGGGACTCCTTGCCTTTACTTTTGGGCTCATCCACACTATCGTTAATAATGTCAAGGTGCTTTGCTTTGGTCATGAGGCTGATGCTCACTGGCTGAGGAGAGGGTAGGAGAGGAAATTTGTTAAACACACCACAGATTTCTGAGGTGGGACTTCAGAGAACTTGGTGTGTGTAGAGCATCTGCCATGAGGGAGGAGCATGTGAGAATAAGACACAGCCCCCTGCCTTTCTGTCTAGGTGAAGAGACACAGAGACAAAGCAAAGCAATTGTGAAAGAACGCTCTGTCTAGAGACCTGTGACATTCCTGACTGTGATTCTGTCTTAGTTACAGTTACTATTGCTATGACGGAACACGATGACCAAAGCAACTTGGAGAGAAAAGGGTTTATTTGATTTACACATATCACAGTTCATCATCAAAGGAAGACAGGACAGGAACTCATGCAGGGAACCTGGAAGCAAGAGCTGATGCAGAGGCCACGGAAGAGCGCTGCTTACTGGCTTGTTCCTCATGGCTTGCTTTGCCTGTTTTCTTACAGAACCCAGGACCACCAGCCCAGGGTGGCCCCACCTACATTGGGCTGGGCCCTCCACCATCAATCACTAATTAAGAAAATACCCTACAGGCTTGCCTACAGCCTAAACTTATGGAGATATTTTCTCAATTAAGGCTACCTCTTCTCTGATGACTATAGCTTTTGTCAAGATGACATAAAACTAGCCAGGAAAGACTTCATTCAGGATGAATGCCTTGTGGTTAGGAGTTGCCCAGAGAAAGTAGCCCAGGGTTTGGAAAAACAAGTGGTACTTATACAGAAGGAAGGAAGGAGGGAGGAAGGGAGGGAGGGAAAAAGGGAGGGAAGAAAGGAGGGAAGGAAGAAAGAGGAAAGAAAGGGTGTTTTTTCTTTTTTTGAGTAAACTTTCTTTTGGAAAGGAACAGGCATTTACCGGGCACTTAGTCCACTGTGGGTTTCACACAGTATCTAACTGACTCCTTTGTTGACATTCTGAGATGGGTCTTTTAAAAGTGAAGAATTATAGAGATATCGAACGGCCAATTAGAAGCTCCACTGATGATCAGTGGAGAGAATGTTGGTTAGTTAATGTCAACTTGACACAAGCTAGGGTCCTCTGGGAAGTGGGAACCTCAGTGGAGAAAATGTTCCCATTAGGTTCACCGGAAGACAAATCTATGGGAGCATTTTCTTGAACAATGGTTGATGTGGGAAGACCCATTGTAAGTGATACAGGTGAGTGATACCATCACGGGACAGGTGGTCCAGGGTGCTATAAGGAAGCCTAAGTGAGTCAGTAAACAGCACCCCTTCATGGCTTCAGCTTCAGTTCCTGCCTCCAGGTTCCTGCCTTGGGCTTCTGCTCTGACGTCCCTTCATGGTGGACGATGAACTGTAAGATGGAATAAGCCCTTTCCTCAGGTTGCTGTTGGTCATGGTGTTTATCACAGCACTAGGAAGCAAACTAGGACAGGCAGACTGAGGCTGAGTTGAGGACAGTCCTGGGATTTAATGTGGTTCTGCGATAATTCTGCTTTGTCCAGGCACATTTGCATTGACCCACACCACCCCATAATCATTATCATCTGTGATATCCAGAAGATCACAAAATGGGACTGAGACAGGCACAGGTTTATTTCAGGTTCTTATTATTTTTATATTCATTGATTTGTTCATTTTGGTATGTGTGTACTCATCTTTGTAGTGATGTTTCATTTATATTTTAATAAATAAAGATTGCCTGAAGTTCAGAGAGTAAAACAGCCCCACTGGTCAGCCTTAAAGACCAGGCAGTGGTGACACATACCTTTAATCCCAGTAGCCACACTAGTTTGCCATAAAAACTGAGTGGTAGTGGTGCACACCTTTAATCCCAGCCCTAGAGAGAAATACAAGACAGGAGGAGACAGCTCTCAGGCATAATCTCATTCTGAGATTCCTATAGGCAGGATCGCCATTTCAAACTGAGGTAGATGTAAGAGTCAGTGGCTGGCTGTTTTGCTTTTCTGACCTTCAGGTTGTATCCTAATATCTGTCTCTGGGTTTTTATTAATTGTGCTACACATGTATTGTGTAATGTGTGCACACCCTGGTGCACAAGTGGAGGACAGAGGACAACCTGGGATGTACATCCTTGTGCTCCACCTTGTTCAAGGTGGGTTATTTCTTACTTACTGCTGCAAACACAAGATTTCCCTGACTCCCCACTACCACAGCCACCTTCCACGTGGGTTCTGGAAACTTGTCTCGAGGTTTTTGTAACCAGCACTTTACCCACTGAACCATCTCCCCAGTTACTGATTTATTTTAGAGACAAGGTCTTATCATGTGACCCATGTTCCCTGGAGCTGAAAGTTCTACGTCTTGATCTGCAGGCATAGTTTGAGCATTTAAGACCTCAAAGCTTGCCCCACAGTGACACACTTCCTCCAACAAGACCACACCTCTTAATAGTACCATTCCCTCTGGGCCATGCATTCAAACACATAAGTCTATGGGGGCCATACCTATTCAAACCACCATAATGAGTGATCAAAGATTACAGCAATACAAAGGATATTAACAAAACGTCTGATTATTCTATCAGAAAACAGGTAAGAATTAGTTTTTTAAAAATAATGGATAACATATGCTATTATCAGAACTATGTTCTTTTAATTGTGTATCTAATACTGTGAGTCTAAGACAAGTGCAGCTTATTAAAATGCATGCACTTAAATGTTGATTATGTATACAAATTTGGATTGAGATTCATGAAAATATTGGTTCCTTTATGGGTCAAGTCACTCAAACTTTATAATGCCTTGGTGAATAGGTAAACACCGATGGCACTGTCAACAAGGTGGCTGCCACTCACTCTACAGATGAGGAAATTGAGGCTATGTGTCTTATCAAATGATCAATTTGAGGCATGGCAAGGACACTAGTGCACTAGACTTCAGGAAATGAAAGGAGACAGAAGTCTTACTTTTATGAGCTATGCACTGGCTCATAATTTTATTTATTTGGTGTGTGTGTGAGAGAAAGAGAGAGAGATGTATTTTGTGGAGGGAGGGTGCAGAACTAGAGGTTGACACTGGGTGTCTTTCTCAATTATTCTGCACCTTATTTTTTGAGGCAGGGTCTCTCCCACTGAACCTGGAACTCACAGGACAGATTTGGTTGGACCCCAGGAGCTTTCTGACTCTGCCCCCACCCCAGTGCTGGGGTTACAAGCATGCTCCACCACACCTGGGTTTTCATGTCCTGAGGACCCAAACTCAGGTCCTCATGCTTGCCCATGAGCACTTTACCCACAAAGCCATGTCCCTAGACCTTCATATAGTACCTCTAATTGCTATAACAATCACAGAAGTGCTTCTCCCGCTCTTGTAAATGAGAAAGCTGAGTCTCAGAGGTAGAATAGTATCCAATTAAAGAATGAAGTTGCAGTGGCATTTCAATTGTATTTTAATAAATAAAGACTGCCTGGAGATCTGAGAGTAAAACAGTCCTACTGATCAGTCTTACAGACCAGATTTTATGGTAACACACACCTTTAATCCCAGTAGCCATAATGACATGAACCTTTAATCCCAGTAGCCATGCTAGTTGCCATAGAAATCAGGCAGTACGTGCCTTTAATCATGGTGGTGCACACCTTTAATCCCAGCCCTAGAGAGGATTCTAAAATGGGAGGAAAGAGCTCTCAACACACAGTCTCATTCTGAGATTCCTGAGAGTAGGATCGCCATTTCAGACTGAGGTTGAGGTAAGAGCCAGTGGCTGGCTGTTTTGCTTTTTGGGTGTTCAGGTTGAACCCCAATCTCTCTCTCTGAGGTTGTATTAATTGTGCTTCATGAAGTGGCTAAACTGGGTTTTTAACCTGATTTTCCAAAGCTACACAGTTATTCTCCATGTTTCTGTTATGGGTTGAATGTGACAGGTCACTCAGATTCATGGGTTTGAACACTTAGTCCCCAGATGAAAGATGGGCCTAGAAGTGGAGCCTAACCGGGAGGCAGCACTGGGGCTTTTTATCCTAACCCTGCTTCCTGATTGCAAAAGCAAAGGGACCTGCCACCTTGCATCCCTATTGCCATGCCTTCGCCACCATGATGGGCATAATGCCTTGAACCTTCCTCTAAGTTGCTTCTTGTTAGATATTTTATTCTAGCAATGAGAATAGTAAGTAACTCACTGTGTAATTATTTTTATCAGCTGTATTCCCATACTGAGCACAGCACCTGTCACACTGTAGATGCTCAGCAACTCTGCAGACTGATTGAGTGTGATGAATAGGACAAGCCCATTGGTGACTAGCAAGGAAATGGGCCTTGTTGTTAAAGTGTTTGGCCTCCTGCTTTTCTTCCTATTTAGTGGAGGACCTGTTGTTCCATTGAGGACGGAAGGAAGCTCTGTCATGGGAGGGAAATGCTACCAAAGGAAAGCTTACTTGGCACAAGGAAATGGGAACCAACCCTGAAAGTATTTCTGAGTCCTTTCTTGGGACTGACCCCAATGTAGAACAAGGAACATCTATGGATCCCTGCTGCCTCAGTCACTGAAGTGTCACTCTGACTTTGCTCTGACCCCTTGCATCCCCACCCAGAACACTCGCCTGTTGTTGCAGCTGAGAGAAATGCAAGGTGCCTCCAGCTAATAGTTTCAGCTGGGGCCCAAGGCAAATACTTTCCCCTCCTTCCTTATTATGATTGATATTTGCCATAGATGACTATCTTCTTATATACAACATAGACTTGAAGTGAGCTGGAATCCTATTGGCCCTGTGAACACGGGAGTAAATACAATCAAGTGCACACCCACACATGTACACACAGTTCTTGGAGACAAGATTTCTACAGTGTGGCTCAGATGGGCATGAAGCTTGTTGGATATCCTGGACTGACCTTGAACCTTCAGTCCCTACTGCCTCAGTGTCCCCAAAGCTGAGAATAAAGGTATGCTACTATGCCTGGCTTTTTCTGAAAATACTAATTAAAATTACTATTATGTAGAAGGAGAACTTTATCAACTTTCTGTTAGTTGACACAGGAAGCCAATCATCAAGGGAAGCTCCATGAACTCTGCTTCCTCCCTGAGTTCTGCTTCCATCACTAGTGATTATATATGCAGGCTACAGAGCATCGGAAAATTTAGTGGTAACTGTGAGATGCTGGTCCAACTGCTTAGGGGAAACTTGGGGATCTGTGTGAGTACCTGGGGGTCATTAAGATGATTAAAGGTGGTTGTTGACATTTAGTGTCTGGAAACTAGAGACGATAGATGCCTTGTAATGTGGGGGTCAGGCCCTCACCACAAAGATGTGCTCTGAATAAGGTTGCAACCACATCTCTACTGAGAAACACTGAAATTGTCCCTAGCTTTGTTTCCTGAGATCGAGACTGTGACAGAGGCTAGCTGCAACTCTGTTAACTTTGACAAAGTCAATTCACCGTACTATTAAATATAGGCAAGGCACTGGCAAAACGCCCCAAGGAGCAGACTTACTCAGGAAACAGAGAGGTGTATTAAACATTAGTGGATTTCCAATGCACGCTGTTGAGGAAGTTGCTGAAATGCCATCCATTATTGCAACACACTTTCTATTAATTATCTTAAGTAATTTGTAAAGCAATAGCTTGAAGCTCACAAGGAACATTAATTCTGCTAATGAACTCAGTGAGTATATTTCCCTGGTCACTCTCTGTAAGCCAATCCATATCACTCTGGTGCATAGGAAAGGGCCTGGAGTTGGTAAACTTGCTTTCATGCCGCTGAATTTTTTTTATTATTGCAGAAAAGCTACATGCTTCAGATTTACTGTTGCCTAACTATTTTGTTTTGCCATTAAAGCTAATTGTCAATAAAGATAATGAAAATGGCTCCCAGGCATGTTAACCATTCCAGTCACTGTAAGCTTCTTGGTGGCTTGATGCCAACTGACAAGTGCTAGCCCAGGACAGCTCTCCAACCATCAAAATGCACCCATCTGGGACAGGTCCATTCATGAAATTCTCTGTCCCAGTGAGGTCACAGAGTCCCAGTGCCTTTCTTAGACAAGAGAAGCTATCTTTGAAACGTGGGATACAGAAACATGCTGTTGTCGAAGACACTTTCAAAAGTTTCAAAGTCCTTTTCCTGTGTCACTCAGTTGAGTGTAGATAAAGGAATGTGTTTGTCTTGCATTTGGGAGTGTCTTAGGGTTCTATTGTTGTGAAGACCATTATCACAACCATGGTGACACTTATAAAAGAAAAGCATTTATTGGTGTGGCTTACATTTTCAGAGGTTTAGTCCATTATCACCATGGTGTGACACGGTGGTATGCAGGCAGACAGGGCTCTAGGGAAGGAGCTGAGAATTCTACATCTTGATGTGAAGGCAACAGGAAGTGGTCTTTCACACTGGGTGTAGCTTGAGCATAGGATACCTCAAAGTCCACCACTACAGTGACACACTTCCTCCAACAAGGCCATACCTCCCATTAGCATCACTCCCTTTGGGGCCATTTTCTTTCAAACAACCACATGCCACTCCCTGGCCCCCAAAGGCTTGTAGCCACATCAAAATGCAGAAATGCATTTAGTCTGACTTCCAAAGATCCCACAGTCTATCCCAGTCTCAACACTGTTTAATGTTTAAACATCCAAAGTTCAAAATCTCTTCTGAGAGTCATGCAATTTCTTAACCGTAATCCCCTGTAAAATTAAAATAAAAAAGCATCTCACATACTTCAAACATATAATGGCATAGGACATATATTACCACTCCAAAACATAGAGAAGGGAGCATAGTGAGGACATACTGTACCAAAGCAAGAGCAAAACCCACCTGGGTAAACTCCAAACTCTGCATCCCCATGTCTGATGTCCAAATGCTCCTCAGATCTCCAGCACTTTTCAGCTTTGTTGACTGCAACACACTTCTTTCTCTCGGGCTGGTTCCACTCCCTGTGAGCAGCTTTCGTCAGCAACTACTGCAGGGATCTGACGTCTCCAGCATCTTGGGTTCTCCAAGGCAATCCAGGCTTCAACCTCACAGCTTTCACACAATGGCCTCTCGACTAGGCCTCCATTCAGGGACATCCCTGACACATGCCTGGTCTCAGCAACTCTCTTTAGTCATTTAGAATATTCTGTGACTCCTTTTTTTCTATCCTTAAACCCAGAACCACATGACCAAAGCTGTCAAGTTCTGCTGGTTATTGGGACTACAACATGCCACACCCCCTGCCCCATTCAACTGCATCTTCATCAGTTTCATGGTTTTGATGGCTTTCTTCACTGCCCTAAGCTTGGTTATTCTGGAACTGGGTCTGTAGACAAGGCTGGTCTCAAGTTCAGAGATCAGTCAGCCTCTGTCTTCCCAGTGCTAGGGTTAAAGGTGTGCACTACAACACCCAGCTGTATGCTTTTCTAAAAATTCCTTTTCACAAGTCAGAAACTTAGCTGGGTGGAATCCTGCCCTGGGGTCACTATTTCTTTTATTCCATTTCTTAATCTATGTATTTCTTTGAATATAGGATGCAGTTCTGTTCCACTTTCTGGTGCTCCTTT
>JAQHUG010000072.1:4777716-4802710 GCA_028555095.1 Dicrostonyx torquatus | reverse complement strand
CAGGCTAACTTTTTAGATAAGGGGAAAAAGCAGCCAGTTTCTCCACCCGAATACCACAAGAACGATTTCTAGGCAACATGCTAAAATTCTTCTCCTCTGAAACCTCTTCAGTTAGTCCCCCCAGTTCAGCTCACCCTTAGCACCTCTGTCTTCTATGCTCCTACTAGGATGGCCCATTAAGCAGTGCTTAAAGCATTCCACTCTTTTCCTAACCCAAATTCTCAAAGTCTATATTCCTCCATACAAAAGCATGGCCAGGCCTATCACAGCAACACCCCAGGCATTGGTACCATTTCTGTCTTAGTTGGGGTTTCTATTGCTGTTGTTCTATTGCTGCATGACCACGACAACTCTTATAAAGGAAAGCATTTAATGGGGGTGGCTTACATTTTCAGAGGTTTGGTCCTTATCATCACGGTGTGACATGGTGGCAGACATGGTTCTGGGGAAGGAGCTGAGAATTCCACATCTTGATGTGAAGGCAATGGGAAATGGGCTGAGTGTAGCTCACAGAGTGTAGCTCGAGCATAGGAGACTTCTAAGTCCACCACCACACTGACACAATTCCTCCAATAAGGGTCATACCTCCCATTGGTGCCACTCTTTTTGGGTGCCATCTTCTTTCAAACCACCACAGGGAGTAAGGCTAGGGAACTGTGAGAACATTGTTCCCAACTTTAAATGTACCTGGGTTCAGTTCTTCATTTTCTTTGCCTTTGAGTATCCATTAACATTACCACATAAGGCCCGTGGGAAGTAGATTCCATCATTATAAATGGACTTAGGCTTTGTCAAAGTCATGTGTCCAGTGTCAGGTGACAGATGATGACTTATTACAATTGGGTTATGACAAACATGCTCCCCCACCTCTCAGCATCCCATGTGAAGAAAGGTTGCCATGTCAACCAGTTCCAGAGACCTCAGGAAAACTCTTTTGTAGAGAATTTTAGAAAACTTCCTTTTAATTGTGTGTGTAGGGAGCCTAAGTAAAAGAAGGGATGTGGTGAGACTTTTCCTTTCCACTGTAATGTGACATGGTGCCTGGGAATGCCACAGCCATTGTGTGAATGGGCAGCAGAATAGAAGGCTATAACTTACCCCTTTCTTAATGGGATCCCCTAGGGCCTGTCTAAGACTGTCAGCCCAAATCAAGACCTCTTGAAATGTTAAAAAACAAAAGTTATCTGTTAGGTTTAACAGAAGTTAATGTTAAAAGCCAATAAGATGAATTGAATAAATTCAGTAAAACCCAACCTTTATTCAACTAAGCCACTATGATAAATTTTTCTGTGAATCATAACTACCAACCTTGTTGGTGTAGCAGCGTTTAGCTCTTCTGAGATGTAAGAATAATAGTCTTGGAAACTTTGACATGAACCATGACTGGAACCTGAGTACTTAAGCCCATTGCGGTGGCTTGAAAGAAAATGGCCTGCAAAGGGAGCAGTACTATTAGGAAGTATGGCCTTGCTGAAGTAGGTCCGGCCTTGTCGGGGGATGTGTGTCATTTGTAGGCAGGCTTTTTGAGATCTCTTTTACTCAAGTTTCACTCAGTGTGACACTCAGTCTATATCCTGCTGCCTGCATCTGGACATGCAGCAGCCTCTTTCCCAGCACCTTGTCTGCCTGAATGCTGCCGTGCTCCCTGCCAGGATGATAATGGACTAAGCCTCTGAAATTGCAAGCCGCTATCTCAGTGAAATGTTTTTCTTTATAAGAGTTGCCATGGTCCTGGTGTCTCTTCACAGTAATAGAAACCCTAATTATGACACCCATCTTAGGTGGCATATTGCTTCTTTCCCTAGCTGTTGAAGATTTGGGATATTGAGCATATTTAAGTAATGTCAGAGCTACCACTGCTTCCATGAAGCAAAGCCAGGTGCCCTGTGTTGAGAATGTCAGAAGTGGCCATCTTCATGGTGTCGCTTTATGTCATGGTATAATTGTGATAAGGAAAAGAGATAAATGTTTCCTTTTCATTAACATGTGAGCACATATCACATATCACAAGTCAAGTGGCATAGATGTCACGTGACACACCTGTTGAGCTTTAAACTGGTGTTGTCCAGTGGAAGGAAGTGACATTTTTATTCCTTGGAGACACAATGTACTAAGAGTCAATATTCCGCTTCTTGTTTCTACTTCACAATTCAGGTTTATTTTAAAATTTTTATTTAGTCTCTCTGTGTGTCAGTTTATCAGCTAAAAAATATGGATAATAACCATGTTTTGCTTAACTTTACAAATTGCTGTAGAAAGCAAGTTAGAGACGAATTGATTAAAATTCACTTTATAGCGCACTCGCTATGCCAAGGTTAAGATGTTATCAATTACCATAATCACTTCATTTCTATCTTCCCAAATAGATGTGATGACTGTCGTCATTTTATCAGTCTGACTTTGAAGAGAAATGCTTTGTTTATTTCATGTAGGTAGCACCTTATGGAAAGAATAATCTCCCAAGGAATGCACAGTGATGCTTTCGGGTTTAAACACCCTCGCTCCCCAAGCACCTAGTTCGTGAAGACAAGTATGACTATATTCCTGCACCCCAAGGCTAAGAAAAGCCATCCATTGGCATCTTGAATTTCATGTCTGTTAATCAAGTTATTATGTTGGGGATCATTGCTTAAATACAAAGCACAATTTAAGAGAAAGGTTGAAGAGCTATAAATGCCAACAGGTGGTTAGCTATGCCGTGCACTCAGATTTTACGGGAGAAGACATTTTTTGATCTTGTCATAGAAAAAGAAGAAAAAGAAAAAGAAAGTTCAAATCCCCATCCCTATCCCCTGCGCCCAACGTGGCTCTGAATGCCCTGAAAGATGTTCTTATGCTCAAAGTGCGTACACTAGCCATTCCCAGAGCCAAATGCTTGCAGGCAGCAGGAACTGGCGAGCTTGGGTCACATCTCTGCAACCCGGTACATTGCTCAGGAGAACCAGATGTCAATGGCTTCTTCAAAGAGAAAACTGCATTTTCAGACCACAGACCTGGAAGCCAGAGGCTGACATGATGATTGGGCCGTGGGAACTCGGGCCAGAAAGGATGTTATTTCCCAAATGGTGAAAACCAAGGGGCTGATTGAGCTGCTCTCTTTAGGGTTAGAACAGTGGGAAGTCAGAGCTGTATGAAGAGAGGGGAAAGACAGAGGTGGAGACATTTAAAGGGACAAGCAAAGCCTTGGGTGTGGCTCAGGAGAAGAACTTTTGTCCAGCATACACAAGGCCCTGGATTTGGTTCCAACAACTCTCTCTCTCTTGCGCACACACACACACACACACACACACACACACAAGTGTACATTTAAAACAACAACAAAAGCCTCTAGAGAAGAAGAAGAAGAGAGAGGGAGGGAGGGAGGGAGGGAGAGGAAGAGAGAAAGAGAGAGAGAGAAAGAGCATGAAACAGCCATGAGTAAGAAAGGATAAGGCAATGATTTCTGAGACGACAAGGTGAATTGTCACTTGGCCATCCATTCCAGGCTTACCAGATGGTACACAGAGCCAATATTGTGTTCTAAATAGTGACAAGGTTCCTGTGATTCTATGAGGACTGAATGCACAACATTCTGCCCGTGTCCTTTCCATTTCCCTCGTCTTTCTTTCTACTATATTATTCTGAAGCCTCCGAATTCACCTCTGTTCCAACTGGCCCAGAAATCCTAGACACACTTTCCATTTATTTATCTATCTGGGCACGTACTTATGTTGTTGCTGTTGCTGTTTGCTTGGTGGTATATTAAATGGGAGCACCCATTTGTCTTGTTTGACAATTTTTCCCTTACACACACACACACACACACACACACACCATCATCATTATTGCCAATATCACCCCATTTTGCTAAATATACTTCTAGGGTTGAGATGTAGTTCGATGGTAAAGTGACTGCCTAGCATGAACAAGGCATTGGGTCTGATTCCCAGAACCACAAATGAACAACCGATCAAAGCCCACTGCTCTATTTGTTAATAGTGGCCTGAATGCTCATAGAAAATTGTCCCTTCCTTCTCAATGTGGAGAGATGATGGATAAGATAATAAAATCATAGCAAGGCTGTATTGCTGTGCTCAAAAAATAAGAGAGTCATGATGAGCAGAAACCAAAAGGACACGGAAAGGTCAGGGGAGACTGGAGCTTTGACGTTCAGCGGGAGCTGCAAATGTGAACCATTTATCAAGGGAAGCCATCCCTAAGAAAACTTGGAGAAGTTGGAAGGCGAGAATGCGCTTCATGCTAGAGAGGAAAGGCTGAAAAATTGCTTGGCATTACAGCTTCAAGTGGACCACTTTGCCAGGCACCAGGAGAAGAAGCGGGTTCTCACTCAGGTTAGAGACCGAGGACTGTGACTTTCAGCCTGGGCCTGAGGGACACAGCATCCTGAGAAGAGGCTCCACGTGCAGTTAGCAACTTGTGCATCATCCGGTCCTTCATTTTGTAGAGATGTGGGGAAACTAATTCAGAAAATTGAAAGTTGCAGTAGCAAATAACAAAGACCAAAGAGGACAGGCAGAAACTGCCTTTCACAGGCAAAATATGGTAGTAGAGCCTCAGCAATTGAAGTCGGTGGCATAGGCCCGGAAGAGGGAAAGAGAATACAGAGCTCAGGGACACTCTCTGTAATGATTTCAGGCACAAATAAGGCTGCACTTCCGAGTTCTAGAGCCATGCACTGTGCAGACAAACCCTCAGGCAAGTGCCTGAATGTTAAAGGGCCCCGTGTGACCCATAAGCCTTTGTGTGTATGCATGAGCCTGTCATTTGCATCATCTGCGTATGACATAGTCACACCAACCCCCTGTGTGCATGCGCTAGGCAGCTTTTAAAAAGATGAACGTGCCATCTTTATCTCTCTCTGCACAGATTCCCCAGGCCTGTACGCACCCCCTCTAATAAACTCCAAAGCACGGTTTGTTGCGTGTTCCCTGTTTCCTTCTCACTCACGCCAGGTAATTTCACTCTCTACCCTACTAGAATTTGATGCCTGATAATTTCATCTGTGAGTGGTGAAAGGCATGTGCAGTCTGACATGTGGTCGGGGGAACTGTTGAAGGGCTCTCAGTGTTTCCAAACACGAGTGATTATTCTAGCTTGACAATGCACACATGACCTTCTAAATGGAATAGTCTTAAATATGAAAAAACTAAGATTGTGGAAACAAATTAATCAATGATAGTGTTATGAATCATTGGAATAAAACAATCAATGTATATTTTATGGTAATTAATACAAGAGCCACTTTCATAAAAGCAATTTTACATTTGATTCCATCACTATTTAAAACTTAAAATATCCAAAAAAAATCAAATTAAAAGAACACAGAATTTTTAAAAAAAATGCAAAACAAGCTACGTTTGGGTAAAGTGTTTACAGACAATCAAAGCATTAACAAGCAGAAAGGCACTACCTGGTGGAGAAATAACCAAGCCCACGCATTGCTTTGGTTGTGGCAAAAGGACATATAACATGAGATCTCCCCAGCAGCATTCTAAAGGAAAAAACATCTTTGTTTTCTATTTATACACACAATTCTGTGCCACACCTTTTGTGGTTTACATTTTATTTATTTAGTTTCATGAGCACCAAGGGACTGCTCTTGAGGTCGGAGGACCAACTTGCAGGAATCAGTTCTCTCTTTCTACCTGTGGGTGTGGAGACTTGAACTCGGGTCATTAGGCATGGCAGCAGGCGCCTTTACTTGCTGAGCCATCTCAAAAGCCCGACGCCACACATTTGACACCTGTATGGGGTTTATCTACCGGATACCAGTGGATCTCCAGTAACTGATCTCAGTCCAGACACAGTAGCCCATGTTTACCTCCGTTGGGGACTCGGTCCTCTGACACTGTTCCCACTTCACTTGCAAGTCAACCCAACTAAAAGGTTGCAACCTATACCGCCAGCCCAGCCAATTGGCTATTGACTGGGAGCTCCCACAATCCTCTTCTCAGACTTAATTTGCTATGGCATCTAGTAGACCTCACAGAAACATCTATGTTTAGTAGATTTATAATGAAGGATAGAATAAGAACAAAATAAACAATCAGATAAAGGAGGTGAACAGGAGAAGAACTGTGGGAAGATGGGATCTCTCTGGGTGCACCATCCTCCTTGGCATCTTCACGTTATCCTTTTTGTCTTATTTTTTGGAGGCTTCATTTTGTAGTCGTGATTGATCACATCACTGACCGCTGGGGATTGTGACTGATCACATCATTGGCCATTGGTGATTGCCTTAACCTTCAGCCCTTCTTCCCTCCCTGGAGATCAGCTGGTAGAGCTCAAGGAGTCAACCTTCTGATTGCATGACTGTTTCCTTGGTAACCTGTCCCTATCCTTGTGCTAACTAGGAGCAGCCCCGTGTAAGAAGGCATCATTAGAACAGAAAATGTTCCCATTATGGGGAAACTCAAGGGATTTAGAGCTCTGTGTCAGATGTTCCCATCGGCAGTAAATCACAAAGGTTAAGCTCTTAAGAGAGCTCCATGCAAGAAAGAAGGATTCTTCTAGCGCTCCTATGGATGAGTCTTAGGAAGTTCCATCTCAGAAACTTGGGGAAAGCACTATATATTTTGGGTCTCCCCTTCCAAATTTTAATTTGACAGCTTCCCTTGAAAGGTGGTTAAAAATTTAACTGAACCCTGGTAGGGTTTGGTCACAGATACACAGAGAATGCTTTTCATGAGCATACTTCTTTATCCTCATGAATGGTCTACTGATTAGGTTCTGACCTGTGGCCAGGTGTCCTCACAGGATAATTGAGCATTCCAGCATGTGACCTGGGGGCTCTTGTGTCAACTTCATCTAGTCTGTTCCTATTGAGAGACCTGTTACCCAGGAGAACCATGACTAGGAAAAACGTTGTATTTGTTAGTGCTTATCAGGGTTGATGAGGGGGTTAAGGCTGTGAAACTGGTGGACAACCAAGAAAGAAGGATACTAATTTCAGGGAGGGGACTGCGCTCAGCTGGCTAGGGTTCCATTGAGGTGATCCATTGAGGTGATGAACGCCACAATCAGAAGCAACTTGGGGAGGGAAGGGCTGATTTCAGCTTTCAACTCTCAGGTCACACTCCATTGCTAGGAATGTCAGGCCAGGAACTCAAGGCAGGAACCTGGAAGCAGGAACTCACTCGGAGGCCACTGAAGGAGTGCCACTGATCATCTTTCTCTTCGTGGCTTGCTCAACCTGCTTCCACACAGCACCCAGAGCTACCTGCTCGGGGTGGCAAATCCCACAGTGACCTGGTCCTTGCACATCAATCATCAAGCAAGAAAATGCACCACGAGCTTACCCACAGGGCAGTCTGTCAAGACATTTTCTCTTTGATGTCCCTTCTTTTCCAAAACGCCTCTAGGTTGTGTCAAGTTAACATAAAACCAGCCGGCATAGAACCTTTTGGCTGAGGTCTGTGGAATTATCTGAGAAGTTATCTTTTACTTTTTTAAAATTTAGATTTACTTCATCTTAAATTGTGCATATGTGCATGTGGGAGGGCACATGCGTATGAGTGCAGGTGCCAAAGAGACCAGAGGAGGGCATCAGATGCCCTGGCAGTTGAGTGCCTGATGTGGGTACAGGCAACCAAACTTGGGTCTTCTGGAAGAGCAGTACATTCCCTTAATCACTGAGCCATCTCTCCAGTTCCCCCAAGCAGTGTTCTGTTTGCTGGGGTTAAAGAAGATTAGAACGCATCCGGGGGAGGCACACTGTGACTGGACAGTGGCCTCATATATGTCCAGCATTTCTGTAAAGGTTGAAGTCGGGGATGAGTTTAGGAGGGTTGTATGAACATGTCCCATAGACAAGCAACTACCAGGGAGTTGTATAGAGTAGATCTAGACTGACCGTACGGAGGAAGAGGCAGTAAAGGGGAAACTATGTCCAAGATGGCCTAACCTGGTTTTTGGAAAAACCACTTAACCCTATCCTCAAAAACATATCAAGTAACATAAAAATCACAAGTGTCCAGTGACCTATGTTTGTTGCACACAAATATTCCCAGTGGTGTACAGTGTATGTAGCAGGTGTCTAGAACTTTATCAGGCTGCTTGGGTGACTCTCTATACTCACTAATAATGACGCCCCATTTCCACTTCTTCCCTGCCCCTGGCAACCACCATTCTATTCTCAGACTCTATGAATCTAACCATCGACTGTGTCATATAATCAGAGTCACACAGCATTGGTTCTCCCACGATGGCTTTATTTCATTTATCCTCAAGTAGTCAAGGTTTATCCACACTGTTTTGTGTTTCAGATTTTCCTTCCTCTTTAAGGCTGTATTATATTTGATTATATGTTTATATTGTGATTCTTAAAAGGAGTATGCATTTATTGTGGTTCACAGTTTGAGGTGTCCAGTCCATTATGGCATGATTGGCATAGTGACAGAACTATGGGGTGAGGAGGGTCACCTTTCTTCCACATGGAAAACAGAAAGAGAATGTTGTGCTCCACTCCGCTCTTTTAAGTTCCTTTTCTCTTTTCCCTTTTATTCAGTCTAGATCCAGCCTATAGGAAGGTGGAGCCTGTATATCAGCATGGGCCATCCTCAGTTAAAGCTCTCTGGAAGAGCCAGCACAGATGTATACAGAGCTGTGGTTTCTAGGTGGTGCTCACACACACATATACACATACACACACCTTGGTGCATTTGAAGAGAGGTTTGAGAATTGAATTCCCCTTAGCTTCTGTGTATTTAAGAAACTCTTCTAGAGCTACCACATTTTGATGTTCATTGATCCGTAGTTGCACACCTGGGTGCTTCTGCCTTTGAGCGCAAAGGAATAGTGCTACTGTGGAGACTGGTATGTAAGCTTCTATTTTAATCCTTGATTGGATTTCGCTTATTTGGTGATTATGCCTAGAAGTGGAATTGCTGGCTCATATGATAATTCTGCTTTAATTTTTTGAGGCACCTACATTGTTTCCCGTTGAGAGCACGTTTTACATTCTCACTAAAAGTGTGCGAGGGTGCTAATGTCTTGCTGCCCTTATTAAGTCCTGTTGTTTTCAGTTTGCTATTAGCATGCTAGCCATCTTAGCACATATTATATACTATAACGACTGTAGTCTTGTCTTGTGTTTCTCTGGTGGTTAGCAATGCTGGGCGTGTTTCACCAACCTGTCAGCCACTTGTCTGCCAGTTATGGAAAAATATCAGCCAATTTTCATTTTCTATTTGGTTTTATTGCTATAAGAGTTCTTTGTACATTTTGGATAACAATCCCTTATCGGATAGGCGGTGTATAACCAAATACTTTCTTCACTGGGCCATCAAGATGGCTTAGTAGGTTAAGAAAGGCTTGCCACCAAATTTGACTACCTGTATTCAGTCCTGGGGCTACACAGTGGAAGGAATGACCAGAACCGACTCTCACAAGTTGTTCTCTGACATATATATGTGTGTAGTGACATGCACCCCCCCCACACACACAAAGAATAAATAAAATATAAATATTTTCTTAAACTCCACAGTTGCTTTAAAAACTTGGCTGCTTATTTCTTTGGCTCCATGGTAACTTTTTTATTTGATATGTTCTTGTAGAGCAAATTCTAATTGGTCTTAATAATAAAAACCTGGGGTCAGATATTAGGGGGTGAAAGCTGAAAGATCAGACATGCAGAGCAGCCAGCCACTAGTTCTTATCTCTGCTTCAGACCAAAAGGGTGATCCTGTCTCTAGGAATCCTCAGACTGAATTCTCCGAGCTCCTGTCTCCTCCCGCCTTATATTACTCTCTTCACTCAATCATATTATTCCTGTCTCCACCTCCCTAGTGCTGGGATTGATCAAAGTGTATGATTCCAAGTGCTGGGATCAAAGGTGTGAGCTCTGTTTCTCTTTTAGACTGACTCAATCTCGTGTAGCCCAGGGTGGACTTGAACTCACAGAGGTCATCTGCCTCTGTCTCCCAAGTGCTGGGATTTAAAGTTGTGTGCCACCACTGCCTGGCCTCTGTGGCTAACTAGTGGCTTACCTCTGCACTCGGATCTTCAGGCAAGCTTTATTTGTTAGATCACAAACAAAATATCACCACATGCTCTTTCTAAACCTATTTTTCCTTTTGTTGTCTGTGATTTGGGATTAGCAGCTGAAAAGTTGCTGTAAAGACTGATATTCTGATTCAACTCTATGTTTTCTTTTAGGAAGTTAATACTTCAGGGCTTACATCTAACTCTTTAATCCAGTCTAAGTTAATTTTCCTATGATGCAAGTGTGAGCTAGGGTTCACTATTTGGGATGTGGCCATTCAGTTCCCAGTGCTCTTTATTTGTTAAAGTGACTGTGTCCTCATCTTTCTGAAATTTGAGTGAATAAACTTAGGCTTATTCTTGGTTTCCCCATTCTGTTTCATTGGTCTCTGTCTTTTACAATCACCAAACTGCTTTGTTTACTTTAGTTTTATAATATTCACTGTAGTCAGTATATGTGATACCCCAGCCTAGTTCTTCTTTTCCACGATTGTTTTAGATAACCTTATTTTGGTTTCATATAAATTTTTGGACTTTTAAAATTTTCTGCAAATAAAACAAAATAAAAGTGACTAAAATTTGAGTAGAGATTTCATTGAATGTGTAGACCAGGTATTGTGGCCATTTTAACAGTATAAAATCTTCCAATCAGTGAACACATGGTCTTCTCGCTTACGTCTTGCTTACGTGTGTTTTCTTGAATTTTATACAATTCCATTCTTCTGCTAACTTTGATCATGGTTCATTCTAAGGTTTTCTGATTACTTCAGGTATCTAGTCAGATTGTTTATTTCAGACATGCATTCAATTTGCATGTAGGTGTTTGCCTTTGTAACCTTCCTCCTTGGTATTGATTTTGCTACGTGCCATCAGTTTGGGGACATTTGTTTTTTATTTTACTTTGCCAAGATGTCTTTGATTTCTTTTTTTGACTCGGTTACCCAAGATTGTGTTGTTCTACATATTGTGGTTTTTCTAATTTTTCTTACATTATTGATTCCTGGGGTCACCCATTCAGGTCAGAAAAAAAATGTGTGGTTTAATTTCAATCTTCTTGTCTTGTGTGACTCAACACAGATATCTATCCTGGATAAAGCTCTGTGGCATGTGCTTGAGAAGAATATGTGTTTTTCTGATTCTTGGTGGAATGTTCTGGACTGTATTGTTGTTCATGTCCTCTGGGTCTGATATTGGGTTATCGATCTGGAAGTTTTATCCCCTGTTGAGATCACATCACTGAAATTTTTTGCTCAATTTCCTTTTCAGATTCATCAGTGTTTACTTCACACATTGGATTCTCTGATGCTGGGTGCACACAGAGCTCTGCCTTCCCGTTGAATTGACCCTTTCATCATTTAATACTGCCTTTACTTCTCGTGAAGGGTTTCACACTACAGTCCATTTTGTGTAGTGTAAGTGTGGCCATCCCTACTGTGTTTGGTTACCGTTGGCATGAAGGAAGTGTTTAGTCCTTTCCTTAGTCTGTGTGGTCTTAGATCCGCAGCCAGTGTTTGTACACAGCATATAACAGAGCTCGGCTGTCTCTAAATCCACTCAGCGACTCTGTGCTTCTGGCTTGATGAGATTAATCCTTTTACACTCAGAGTAATTACTGATAAGAATTACCATTTGTTAGTAATCTTGGTCTGTCTTGCAGTTTTTCTGTCCCTCTTTCCCTCTCTTATTATCTTCCTCTCTATTTTGCTGAATGAGTTAACATCCTTATCATTTTCCTTCCTTCCTTTCTTCCTTCCTTCCTTTCTCCCTCCACCTTCCTTTCTGTCTGATAAAGGGTCTCACTACATAGCCATGGCTATTTACTAGACTTCATTATGTAGAACAGGGTAGCTTCAGATTCTCAGAACTCTGCTTGCCTCTCTCTCTTGAGTGTTGGCAGTAGAGACATGCACACCATGCCTGGCCCTTGTGTATCCTTTATAGGTCTCTCTCTTGTGGTTACCAAAGGACATGCATAAAACAACTTATAATTCTGACGATCTATTTTAAGACAGTGACAACTTCACTTGTACACAGAAACTACTCTGTAACTACTTGCTGCACCGCATTCTACTTACCAACATCTCCAGTGGCATCTTTGACTATCGTACCTACTGAAATATGTTTTATAGTTACGGTGATTTTAATGCGTTTTTATTTTTGTTACATACTAGACTTAAAAACTCTTTCATTCCACCATGGCAGTTTTACCTTGTTCCATGTTTGTGTTGCTATGGTACCTTGCATTGTCATGCTGCTGCCTTGGTTTCTTTTGTCTCAACTTGAATGATTCCCTTTAGTATTTCTTGTAGGTAGGATAGAGTGGTGATGGATTTTCCCAGCTTGTGTTTCTCTGGGAAAGTCTGTGTTTTTCCAGTTTTGAAGAGTCCCTTTGCTGTCTTCCTTAGTATTGCCTACCTGTATGCACAATGAGTCAAAGCTATTTTAGAAAATTTTTGCAGCAGTTTGTGTCTTTGGTGTGAGCTTCATTAAGTCTCACAGTTAGAGTCCTTTGGCTTCTGGAATCTGAGTATAATTTATTTGGCCCAATTTGAGAATTTTCATTATTGATTGGTTCATTGTGAGACACAGTCTCACTATATAATAATGAGAGTGAGGCTGGCTGCAAACTCATGGTCTTCCTACGGCAGCGTTGTGAATCCTGCGGTTACATGTTTGCGGTGGTGTTTGGATAGTCATCTTTTTATAGAAAATGTCTGCTTCTTTCTCTTTGCCATGCACATATTTGCCCTCTTGATGAGACCCCATATGTTCCTCCCTCGTTTCTCATTCTCTTTCATTGCTTGCTCCTCTGACTCGACAGTTCCAAATGACTTGTCTCTTTCCTCTGCTCCACAAAGTTTGCTTCTGAGCCTCTCAAGTGAAATTTTCCACTTGTCACCCTCACCAGCTCCAGTGCTCGTGGGACTCTTTCTCATATTTCCTCTGTTGTTTGTGACTTTGCTTTTGCAGCATCTTCATATGCTCAGTGTGCGCCTTTGTGGTGGAGTTCGGAATTCTCTGCCATCATTTCAGGCGATTCATTCTTCACAGTCAAGCTCCAGCTACTCGGTCATGTTCCCCTGTTTCTTCAAGGCCCTTAAAATGGCCCTGTCGTCCTGAACTGACTTCAGAGAAAGACCTTTACTAGCAGGCTGGCTAGATGTGGTGGCTTGAATGAAAACTGTCCCCATTGCTCCATAAGGAGTGGTACTATTAGGAGGTATGGCCTTGTTGGAGCAGGTGTGACCTTGGAGGAAGTGTGTCATTGAGGGTGAGCTTTGATGTTTCAGGAGCTCTAGCCAGGCCCAGTGTCACTCTTCTTGCTGCCTGCCTATCCAGCTGTAGAACTTCCAGATCTTCTGCAGCATCATGTCTGCTCACACATCGCTATGCTTCCCACCATGATGTTAATGAATTAAAACTGTAAGCCAGACCCAATGAGATGTTTTCCTTTAAAAGAGTTGCTGTGGTCATGGTGTCTCTTTACAGCAATAGAAACACTAATAAGACGCTGGAGATTCTAGGACTTTTCAACCCCTGTGGCTAGATTTGTTTTCTCTGGCTCTGTACATGAATATTTTCAGTTACAGCGGTTTCCTGGTTTCTATTTTGTGAGGAGCATGATCTCTTGTTCCCAGTTTGGCTGTAGTACTGTAGTTTCTCTGAATCTGAGTCAAGCATTCCAACTCTGTCCAGCACACTCCAGCCTTCTAAAGCATGCCCAATCCTGTTAAAGCTTCCAGTTAGAAAAGACAGAACTCAGTCCCTTAAGGAGATGTCAGGATGCACATCTCATGTGAATTACAGCTTTTCTCTTGATTATTCCCTGCTGAGGCGGTGGAGAGATCACATCAACTGAGTGTGTGCTAATTGAAATTTCATCTTTGCTCTCCGTGGCCTACACACACACACACACACACACACACACACACACACACACACCTGGCACCAAGACTTCATGTTAAAATGTATGTTTCTGTCTCTCTTTTACTTCTCAGAGTGAAGACAAAGGTTATGATTTTTCTCCCTGTCGCACACACAGAACTGGGGGAAAGGACTGTATTGGGTGGCTTTCAAGAATCTTGATGCTGGTCTTGATGTGGGTACCGGTGTCCCTTCCTAGGGCTCATTCATCTTTTTACTGTTTTCTGGGTTTCTCCCAGGTGGAATAGCTTTCTCCAATGGTGAATCAGCATCTCTGTCAAGTGAAGAGCATGCTGGGATTCCTTCTCTGCCATGTTGTTTGTCATAACTGCATCTCAAAAATTTCTAATAACATACAAAAAAGATGTAGCTTTGCATATTCTAGCAGCTACGAGTGCTGGGGAGGAATAATCTCACTGTTGCATAAAGGAACAAGAGAAGAAAATGAAAGCAGTTCGGTCAGGCAAATTCTTTTTGAAAAAAGGTTTGCACCAGTCTCTAAACTGGGCTAGTGAATGGCTTCTGCTTTTACCCCTGATGCAGGTGATGAGTACATCCCAGTGGTGGGGGCTCAACTTCACAATCTGACATAGTGGGCTAACCAGTGCTAAGAGGAAAAGAGAGGTTCGGGAAATAGAGGTCCTTGCTAGAGAAACTAACTTTGAGAGAAAAAAGGAGAACATTTCTCACATGGAACAGTAAGCGAAATTAATTTTAATAACAAAGTCTACTTATTTGATATATTCTTAATAGTACTACTTCAGTGGATAGTTATTATGAAATTATTAACATTCTACAGTAATTATTGTATAAGGCTGTGAAGCTCTGGGTCTCTTGAGCACTTATGGTACATTGCAATTTGACCTAACCAAAGTGCAGCGACCCAAGAATCACTTAAGACTGGCAGCTACTCCATTTGAAAGGGACAGCTATAGAACAGAGACCTATAAGTTTGATCCTATAAATAAATGAATAAATCAAAACAATAAGAGTATGGGACAGGATAGAAGGGGGGAGATTAATGGGACATGAGAAGAGAAGCGAGTCCGTCATCCCAGAGTGTATTAATATTGAAATCTCGGTCCAGCTGGGAGTCAAGAATTTGCTGTGGAGATTGGCTACATGGAGATAACATTCCTTTTTTTTTTGTGAAGATATGTCGAATGAGAATGTTAAAATAGCAGTGAGTCATGTCTAAGCATATGCGACCTTTCAGCTGGAAACGTGTAACTTTCTGAGAATGTCGCAAACAAGATTATGAAGTTTGTTTACAGCCCAAACATATGTCTTCACTCCCCGGAACCTAGCATAAGAAGAATTCTTTTAATGCTTTTGGCCCATGTTTTCATCTTGTCAGCCTGTCCTGCCCAGGGCTCCTCAAGAACCAGTCTCTGGTCTAATTTACAGAGGCAACATAAATAAATAAATAGAAATTCCTTAGGAACCCATTGAACAACGTTAAAAGTAGCCATAGGAAATAGTCATTGTTACGGTCCTCTGGCAAGACTCTTGAGTTCGCTGCCATGTCTTGGGTGTGTACTGTCTTTTCTGGAGTGCCCTTCTCTCTTTCCTAACACAGGCTGAAATCTATGCTATAATCTTTTCTGAATAAACCCCAGCTTTGCTTTACACTGACTTACCCTGCCACTCTTTCCTGCAGAGAAGTTAAGAATCCCCATTTCACTTGCACAGGGGTCTCCGAGACTCCCCCAGGCTGCTGTAGGCTGTACAGCAGGGCTCCAGCTGCCTTTCTCTCTGGCTGCTGTTAATAGCATAACGTGGGGCCATTTATGGGAGAGAAATCCACATAAGGAAAACCAAAGGAAGTTTGTTTTTTTCTTAAAGATAAACACAAATTAGGAGGATGAGAACTGTTCACCCTCTACTGTACAATCCTGGGTTTAAGATAAAGGAAAATGAGCATCTACATGGTTCTTCCATGGCTGCTCTCTCCCAGACAGGAGTATATTCCTTCCCTTCCGGAGGTACTGGGCCACTGGCATTTACATCTTTGCTGAAAGGTAGTGGTGAAACGGCTTGCTTCTTGCTTCTAGAAATGATTTTATACTTATTCACTCAACCCAATATTTATTTTCCAGAGTCTAGTTAGAAAACAACAAAAGTGGCTTCGATTTCTTCATAGGATGTGGTGTTTTTAGCAAAGGTTTTCATCATACTCGGGTGTTCTGTTTGTATTTCTGAACGATTTGAACTTTTGTTTTCTTCTGATGGTTGCCTTTAAATTTCTCGTGAAACAAAGTTTTCTTTTCCACTGAGTTTTCCACGGATCCGTCAATTACAGCGATTAATCTATAAGCGACTTCCTGTTGGATTCCGTTTTGAGAGGAATTCGTTTTTGTCGAGGAGAACCTGTGAGAGCTATTCAGTCTGTGTGCAAGGTTGGGCTTCTACAGAGTTAGTGTTTGAGGGAGAGGGCTTCATGTCTAATGAGGAAACTCTCGGGCCTCCAGCTCGAAGATCTGTCCATCCATCTACCTGTGGTTAGTCTTAGTCAATCAGAGTCATTGATGGGAACAAGAAGCCTTTTCTGCGGTTGAACAAAAGGACTAGCTGCTCTTACAATAAAGGCAGAAAAGAGAAAGGCGACGCTTTATACCCTACCAGGTATTGCCATTTGAGAGGAGACCAGAGCACAGTGGCTCTGCGGAAGAATGGATGTCATTGAAATGAGAAATCTGGGCCAGACCAGCCCAGGGCACAAGGAATTGTGGGGCTCCAACCATACCGAATATCACTTTGAAGGGCCTCTCCAGGTGCACATACCTTAAAATGATGCTCCTAATTGTTCTTTCTTTTCTTCTTTGCTTTCATAAAGGACAAAGGGAAAAGGTGGGAGATTGAGTGCCGCCAGGAGAGCTAGCTGCTGAGCTGGTTCTGAAAAGGGAGAGCACAGCTCGCATGTTAATTCTGCTTCATTATCTAATGTTCCAGCAACACGCAGGTGAACTGGGAGCGGGTCGGCCGGAGACAGGCGGCGTGGCCGTGTTATGTAAGTATCTGCACAATCAAGGGCAAGAGAAAGAAACAAAGGGCCCGGTTTTCTTCTTCTGCCAGGGAGCAGCTCACCAGCACACCAAGGGGGAAAGCCAGCAGACTCTGCTCTATCGGCCTGGAGACAGTTCCAATCAGCTACCAGAACATAAGCAAATTAAAGAGACGTTGGAATGTGGCCTGGAGCTGCTTCTGGGAAAGAAAGCAGGTGTGAGCTGCATTTTCATCAATACCCAGAGCAAAAGAGCCTTTGCATCAGTCCAGGCTTCTCTCAGTTTCCACGGTCCTCCCCAGCACCTGCCAGTATGCATCCTCCCCACAGAGACCCTGGGAGATTACCAAGGACTCTTCCAAGCACACCGATTCTGATCTGCCTCTCGTGGAACACGACTGCTAAGTTGAGGAGGAATGAGAAAATGAGGCAGAGACTGTTTTTGCGACTCATTACTTTTTTCAGGTCGACTGAACTTTCAGCCATGCTTTCCAAACGGACCTGACCGGGCCACACGCCTGGCTTAACTAGGCCATATCAGTTCTGGTCTTTCTGCCTGAAAATGAATCTGGAAGGGCTGGCATCTCCTTCTGGTGCCCCAGATCCCATACATGTGCGACTGCTGCATTTCACATCAGAAAATCACTTCATTTCCAAGGGTTTGGGGCTATCTCAGGAAGTCTGAGTCAAGGTTTGCCCATTTGCCACAATGCTTTAGTCTTGAGGGTCCTTTTTACCAAGCAAATTTTCTGACCTGCTGCAGGGGGAAGGTATGGTTAGTCTCCACTTCTTTAGATCACTTACCCCATTACCTTATGTATGGATCAGTCCTAATGGGATGGGACAAGTTCATGGCCTGAAGACACAGATGACTCATCAATGGGATATAGGATTTGAACTTGTGAAGGTGCTGCCTGGCCAGGATCTCTTTTGTATGCCTGTTGAATGGAAGACTTCATCTGTTCCCTGAGAAACCTTTTAGACTTGTAAAAGTGCAGATCCTTGGATCTCACTCTGTGGAGGTTTGAATGAAAATGGCTCCCACAGACTCATAGGGAGTGGTGCTATTGGAGGTAAAGCCTTGCTGGAGGAAGTGTGTCACAGGGGTGGGCTTTGAGGATTCAGAAGCTCAAGCCAGGCCCAGTGTTATTCCCTCTCTCTTCCTGCCACAAGAGGATCTGGATGTAGAACTCTAAGCTGCTTCTCCGGAACCACGTCTGTCTGTGTGCCACCATGCTTCTTGCCATGACAATAAGGAACTAAATAAACCTCTGAACTATAAGCCAGCCCCAGTGAAATGTTTTCCTTTCTAAGAGTTGTTGTGATCTTCACAGAGATAGAAACCCTCACTAAGACATACTCCATACAATAGAAGGATATAATATTACCTAAGAAAATAGGAAGTGCATTGTAAACAACTTCCAAAACTCTAGAATTGACAGAGACATCTCGCTGCCTGGACAGTCACCCAAAGTTCTTCTGTATCATTGGGGCATCCAACAGGCCCATAGTAACTGGCAGACTTTCCCATGAAGCAGGAAATTTGATTTTCTGAATTAGGGATGTGACTATGGGACCAGAAGGATGGAATCAGTTAATATAATCCACCATCAATGAAAAATGAGAAGACACAGAGGCAACGTCATAGACTCCGAGAGATTCCAATACAGAAGCTCTTTATTGTAAACAGGTTAGGGTTTTTTATGGGGTTAGGGAAATTAAGTTGCCGCAGGATGTTTCTGGTTGGTCCTTTTGAAACTGTCCCTGCTGGCGTGTTGTGATTGGCTAGGAGCATGCCTCATTAGTTACCATGGTTTTGGTTCGACAGGTTGTCTCGGTCAATTCTCTTTACTCATTGTGAGTTTGCACGTGCTTGCTTGCTCTTGCACTATTGCCCTGCCTCAGTGCACTAGAGTAGAAAAAGGTCCCCTTCTCTATGGAACACGCCCTCTGTGAAACCAATTATCCTGCTTGCCCTGGACTGGTCTAGCACTGAATTCCTGGTATTCTCCAGTCTTAAGTAAACCACAATGGAAAAGACTCTGAGCCCTGTCCTCCTGGATTGGATCCTTGGTAGAAGTAAGTAGAAAAGCTAATCTTGTAGCCTACCGACTTATAAAAACACAGTGGCTTTCCCTGCCCAGAAAAGTAGCTGGACTCAGCTGAACAGGCAAAATTTCCTGAAGATGAAGTGGGCTGGGGCAGAGCCACCTTCTGTCCAGGGTGGGAAAAACAATTAAAAAGCCCTACAGCTAAATCTGCATATCTTTTGCCCTTTGCCTCACGGTTGGTGTTTGGTAACTGTAAAACCTTTTCAGGTATAGGGGAGAGAAACCAGTTCTTTCCCTTCTTGGTTTGACCAAACTGTAAATAAACCCATTTTTCTTTACCAACTTCTGTTTCTTTGTTTCCTTTTTTGGCATACAGGGCACCTAAGACAGGAAGTTTCTGGTTGACTCCCAATCTTGAGGCAGTGAGTAGCCTGAGGTCTGGGCTTAGTTGTGTAAGCCTTAAAGCCTGCAGGGTCCCTGGAGGCTGCGGGTTTAAGAAAACATAGGAGTGAGGTTCTTCTGCGCTCCTCGCACTTCCCCGTATGTTAAGGGTCTGAGGGCTCTCATGTTCTGGTGCTCTGTATGCTACAAATACCAACGATTTGTATGCGGACAGCATCTGAGCCGGAGAATGGCAGAAGACTAGCTTTCCTATTTTCCCAGGAGAGATTCGGGCGGGTGAAGACAAGCCTGTAGATTGTATAGTGCTGTGGAAATCACAGCCAAGGCAGTCAATCACCATCCCAAGACAACGGAAGATCTCATCGTTTGCCCCAGTATGAGTTCTGCTAACCCCAGTAGGTATGAAAAATGGTACTGAAACGGAGGAAATTTCCTGAGTGGGGCTGTTAGACGAGGAGGGGAAGGCTGGCTTAATTACAGCGCAGTTTAATTATTGTTATAACTTAAGGCAATGGTGTGCTGTGCAGTAAGATGGGAGTGTGATAGGTCTGTGCCTAGTTGGGCAACAATTAATTTCAAATCGTTGGGCTGGGGTTGGGAAGGCATGATTAAACACAGGAGTAGGCTGAGAAATGAATTGCCAAGGAAGTACATTTTTTAACGGAATGAAAAAGAGTCTAAAAAGAACAGGAAAAAAAATCACGAGGCTGCAGTCTTTTAGAGCAAGACAGGAAAATGATGCTCTTTGGGTCAGAATAAGGGTCGAGGCTCAGTTCAGGCTCTGCGTCTTTGATGGAATCTCCAGTGCTCTTGGGTTCGGCTTGGCAGAAAGCCATTCAGGAGGACCTGACTTCTGCTTGGTTCTCACCCTGCTCTGAGTCTCCAGGGCACCTCTGTGGTCCCGAGCCTGGCCACAGAGCCCCAGTGTCTGTACTGGGTCCTTTTCCTCTTCTGCTGTCTGAGGACATTCTCCAAACAGCACTTCAGTTTTCCAGTTTTGTTTTCATTTGTCAACTGCGAGGAAAACTTCTCATTTCTTGCTCACGGCACGATAAAGCTTTAAGATAAGCAATATATAAAGGTACCCGGAAGGAAAGAGATTTCTCTAGGCAAGAGTGACACGGGGAGTAGGAATACACCACACCCACCACACCACTTCTCATTTAAGACAAGTGTGCAAGTGTGCAAAGCAACTGAGGAGGAGATGTCATGGACAAGTTCAGGAGGGAAAGGAAGCCGTGCACGTGTGTGTGTGTGTGTGTGTGTGTGTGTGTGTGTGTGTGTGCGCGCGCGCGCGCGCGTGTGCGCGTGTGTGTACGTGTATGGGTATAGATGTATTGTGTGAGTGTATATGTGTGTGTGCACACATACATGTGCAAGTGTGTGTTCGCCCATGAGATAATCCAGAGCATTCCTATATCCCCTGTCCTCCAATTCGTTTTGACGTTTGACAGTTTGTTTTCTCCCTTCCTGTCCATCCTCCTCTCTTTTTTTCTACCTTTCATCCTCCCCCATCACCCTCCCCTCCTCACCCCATCACCACGAAGAGTTTTCTCCCTGGAAGAACTGTTTTTTAGTCCTTGTATTCTACGAGATTGGCATTGTTGAAAGAAACAGAACAGCCACCCCACAGGATATTTTTTGTTCGTTTGTTCTTGTTCGTGATTCCTTCCTTATAGGTTCCTGTTACACACGGATGGCCTTTTTATCATAAAACTGATGCCCTGTCCATGGGGCACTGGATCAGGAGTCACAAAGAACACCTCTGTTCCTTTTTACCATTTGTTTAAATGCCCAAATAATCTGTACGTTTCTTTTCCTTTACACTCTGTGTGTTGTTAGGGTCTATGTGGTGATGCTATTGGTCTGTCTCTATGGCGGCATCACACTGTCTTAAGTATGCGGATGTTACAGTGAGTTTTATAATGAAGAGGCCTGATCTCCTTCATGGCTTTCCCTTTTCACTGTCCCTCGTGATTCTTACATGCTTATTTCTGTGTGAAGATTGATGTTACCTTCCTACCTCCACAAAGAAAAGTTCTTTGTGTCGTGCAGTGATTATATTCTATTTCAACCTAACCTAGAAAAAACTCACCTTTTAATTATGAAGACGGGTTCAATCCAAGAGAAAAGCGAGCAAGAAGCACCTTCATTTAGGAATGTTTTCATTTTCCCAGTCCAGCTGAATTAACCTGCTCTGATTCAAGCTAGCGGAGTGTGAGTTAGAGCAAATTACAAGCAGTACGTGGGCACCAGCACATCCTCCTCTCTCAGACACAAGCTTATGCGATCCACATACACAGATTTCACTTGAGCAGAAACGTGCGGGAGAGCCTAACCCTGCACACTGAACCATAAACCTTTAACTTTCTTTACAGAATAAAAGGAAAGAAATACGGGAAGCTTGACAGTTACAAGATTTGTGACTTGGGAGCTCCTTAAAAATTCAGGATGTTATTCTGGTCCTGCAAGCATTGACCCCAGATGAGGGAAGAAAAAAAAGCATCTCAAGAAAGGATGGAGGGACGGGAGCTGAATTGCTGATGATTCTGTACCGAATAGTTTTATTTCTGTGTGCGGAGGTCAGCAACTCTGAGCAAATTAGTTCCATATACGAAAACTCATTATTTCTCGGGGACAAGTAACTTCATGCTCACAGAATCAGCCATTTGTTCTTGTGGTATGACTCCTCAGAGGAATGTTTTTTAAAGCTCTTATTTTTTCAATGGACCTTTGAAATCACTGCCACTCAGTATCAACATACTATCATGCTTTGGGTCATTTGATGGATTACATGACGCACTGTGACTTAGGGAGATCATAGAGATCTTTGGTTGATCAGAGACAGAGGTCACAAGATCACTGACTTCTCTTGCTGTGGACCATCAGGCCAAACAAGAACAAGAACATAAAGTCATTGTTCCGTGATACAGAGTTCTCCACCACAGAGAACTGAGCTGTCAAAATGCCATGCTCCCACCCAATACAATAAAAATCCAAGAATCTGGAATGCCGTGGACTCTTGGTTTGGGCTAATTTTTCCCCTAGGATATTATTTTCTTATCAATCACCTTATCCACTCATTTTCCTCATGAATCTGTATTTCTGTTCCCATTTCTTTCACTTACTCTTTGCTCCTTAGCCTAGTGGTTTAAATGTTCTCCTTCAGGGTCAGACACATATGGGTTTATATTGTCTAGAAATTGTGACTCTTCTTGCCTCCAGCTTCTTACCTGTAAAATGGGAATAATATTGGCAGTGACTTCAGAGGCTCATTATGAAGATTAAATAACACACGGAAAGTGCCTAGGGCTTGGCCTAAGGAGAGTGAAGCCCAACATAAATGTATATGGTCATTGTTTGGGAAACAACCAACAGAATTCCATTTGCCAACATGATTACATCTCGTATTATTGGAGCTGTCTGGCGTGTTTGTCTCCGTTTAGCGTGTGTGTTTTGCTATGATCTGGGGAGTCCAGTGTCAAGGGATGGCCTCTGCCAAATTGACATACAAACATATGACTTTAAGGCATACTCTTTCATTTCTTGTCCCAAATATCTTTTGAGTACCATACTATCGATGCAATACAATTTAAAGAGTTCCACAGTTTTTAAATTTTCCAAGGTTTGAAATGTCTGAGATCTTTGTGGCTGGAGAGACGGCTCAGTGGTAAGAACGTTTGCAGCTCTTGCAGATGAAGTTGGGTCAGTTCCCAGCACCCATGTTGGGTGGCCACAACCCCCCGGAACTCTAGCTCGAAGGTTGCTAAAGTTCTCCTTTGGCCTCCCCATTCACATGCCTTATACTCACACAGACATGCACAGAAATTTTTAAAAAAAATTTTTAAAAAGGTTCAATGTCTTTTTCAGAATATAAAATCTCTTAACTGTGGGTTCCCATAAAATAAAAAAAATAAACTAATTCCAAAATGTAAAAATTCAGGCATAGAAACAATCAGATGAAAGCAGAATTAAAACTCAGTAATGTAAACTCAGCTCCTGTGGCTCAATGTCTGGCATTTGGGACTCATTCCTTGTGTATTCTTCTGGTTCCCAACAGTGTGGGCACACTCACTTCTCCAGTTCCACCATCCATACCACACAGCCTGGCTTGTAGGCTTAGGCTGGCTCCACCTCCTACCTACTGCTGTCCTGAAAGGTGTCTCACAATTCTGGCCTCTCCAAGCACCTGGGTTCTCCATTACAAATGAGGCACCTTCCCCAAGGATCTCCCTTGCCCTCATTTCAGGAACTCCGTCCTGTCACCCAATGGCAAGCCTCATCTTTTTCCTTGCTCCCTTCAATCCAGCAGCTTTCATGCCTTCAAAAACAAGTACCAAGTGGGTGACTCGGAGACATTGCAGAGTTCAGCTGCCAGCTTGGGGCATAGCTTTGGCTCTCTTCTACCACAGTTCTGTGTACTGATCCTGAGGAAATAAATTCCATGTGTTCTAATGAAACAGAGATTCTCACCTCAGTGGTAGTTACCTTGTATGGCTTACAGCTGTTTTTTTTCAGCCCTAGCTGACCAGTATCCCATTGTCCCAGTGAGGTACAAAAGGTTTCTCTTCAGCAGTGTTGATTTCTTATTAATTACAACTGATTCTTCGGCCCCAGATTTGTCAGTAACTACCAACTCTTGATTTTAAAAAAAATCCCATAAATGTCCCCTAGTCAAGTACTTAATTAAGTTTTTGCTCCCCTCTAAAACCTCATAAGCACGGTCTCTACAGTCCATATTTCTTTTAGCATTACTATTTCCCAACAATTCAATGATCTTTCCAGTTCATATTTCCAAACACTCCCACAATCCTCCGACAAAGCAACATGCTCAAGGCCATCACAGGAATACCCGACTCCTGATACCAAGTTCTGATCCACTTTCATTCTACTGCTGTGATGACATTTTCTAACCAAAAGCAGCTTAATGGGGGAAAGGATTTACTTGTTTACAATTCCATGTCACACACCATAATTGAAGGATGTTAGGGTAGGAACTCAAGCAGGAACTTGAGAATAGAGACCATGATTGATGTCTCTTGCTGACTTGCTTAGGCTCATCCTCAGATACAGCTCAGAACCACCTGCCCAGGGAGTGATGCCATCCATAGTAGACTGAGCTCTCCTACGTCAGTTAACAAGGCAGCCCTTTAGAGGTATGATACTGACCAACCTGACAAAGGCCATTACTTAATTGAGAACCCATTTATTTATTGATTTATGTATTTATGTATTTATTTATTTTGTGGGGGGGGTGGTGATTCTAGGCAGTGTCAAGTTGGTAGTTAATTCAAAATAAGAAAGTATTTTGCATATTCAGGAGCAAGTGTGTGTTTGGAGGCCAAAGGAAGACACTGGCTATCTTTCCTCAGGAGCTTTCCAACTTGTTTTTGAGATGGTGTCTCATGGGCCTAGAGCTTGCCAAGCATGCTAGGCTAGCTAAGGTAGCCTCCAAGAGTCTCCTTGCCTTTACTCCCTCAGCACTGGGCTTTACAGGCACACACAACCACTTCCAACCAAGCTTTGTGTGAGTGTGTGTGTCCAGGGGATTGAACTCTTATCAAATGAGTGATTTCTCCAACCTGTGTGTGTATGTGTTTTGATGTTGAATGTTCTTCTCCTATCACCTTTT